>CP092876.1:39309949-39909949 GCA_030710605.1 Cordylochernes scorpioides | reverse complement strand
TGTCTGGTCAATGTCAAAATTACGGCCCTACCTTTATGGAAGACACTTTAAAATAGTAACAGACCATCACGCCTTATGCTGGCTCAAAAACTTGAAGGATCCAACAGGTCGATTGGCAAGATGGGCATTAAAAATTCAAGAATATGACTTCGATATAATACATAAATCAGGAAAGAACCATCTGGACGCCGATGGCTTATCAGGGGACCCTTACCAGAAACTGATTGGGATGAGGATTTTGAAAGGCTATTTTTAAATCAAATAACAGACGAAGAGGATAAGTTTATCGAAAGTGTTAAGAAAAACCTTAATGGAAGCAGGCGATCAATTGCGCAAAACTTTAAAGTAGAAGATGGATGCCTCTTTAAGAAAAACCCGAACCCTGAAGGCAGGGCGTGGTTGCTTGTGGTTCCAGAGAAGAAAAAGAGAGAAATTATGAAAGAATATCACAATCATATGTCGAATGGCCATCTGGGTGTCGCCAGAACCATGTACCGAATAAAGAGTAAATACTTTTGGCCATCCATGCTAAAGGATGTCTCAGAATTCGTTAAGACGTGTCACCTTTGCCAAAGTAGAAAAGGCTCGAACCAATTACCTTCTGGACTACTACAGCCCATTCCCCCAGCCAACTTTCCTTTCGAAAGAATTGGAATTGACTTTGTTGGTCCATTGCCATCTACGAAAAACAGGAAAAAATGGATAATCGTGCTGACGGACTACTACACTAGATATGCAGAAACAAAAGCAGTCTCGGAAGCAACAGTGAAAGAAGTTTCAAAATTTCTAGTAGAGGATATTTTTCTCCGGCACGGAGCCCCACAATATCTTATTAGTGACAGGGGCTCTCAATTCACCAGTAATTTAATGGAAGAGGTGATGAAAATGTGCAAGATTAAACATTGCTTCACAACGAGCTATCATCCCCAGACTAATGGATTGACAGAACGGTTAAATAGAACATTGATCAATATGCTCAGTATGTATGTGAACACTGATCAATAGAATTGGGACGAAATACTCCCGTTCATCACTCACGCTTACAATACTACAATTTAGGAAACCACAGGATATTCTCCCTTTTTCCTGATGTTTGGAAGAGAACCCACGTCTCTTTTGGACAACAGGAATATCTCGGTGGACATTGACAAGGATGATTATGATGAATACATAAAACATCACTTAGACAAAATAGACAGAACAAGAAAATTAGTTATTAACAACACAATAAAGACTCAAGAAAGAATGAAAAAGAACTATGACAAGAAACACATGGAAAGAAGCCTCGAACCAGGAGAATTAGTAGCAGTTTGGACACCAATTAGGAAAATAGGAAAGTGTGAGAAACTTCTGAGAAAATATTTTGGTCCATATAGAATTTTAAAAAAGATGTCTAGCGTCAATTATTTAATAGAACCGAAAGATAATCCGGGCCAAGACCCTCTGATAGTTCATGTTTCAAGAATCAAGCCTTATTATGAGAGAATGGATGAGGTCATTCACGAGGACGTGACAACCTCTGGAGAGGGGGAAGTGTTACATCAATTTTAATGCGCCTTACATTTATTAAAAATATTCTATGATATTCAATATTTATTTAAAACAGAATATTTAGATTAGCATCATTCCTTTTTATAGTTTCACTCCTTTTTAAATATTTCTTGTACATATATCTTTATTGCTGATTGGAGCGGGGGAGGACCTAGACGAAGACTGCGGATCGCAACCTACGAGGAAGACAAGAATAAATAAACACAATAACTTTAAAAGGTAATTTATTTTTATTTAATTTTATTTATTTACTTTTGATATGGAAACCCGCTCGGGAAACGTGTATAACACCAAGAAGGAAGAAACCAAGGTCGACGACCCTGCAAAACTTCAACTTGGTGCAACAATATATATATATATATTGCATTGTTTAGCGTCCTCGCGCACTTCTGACCTTAACTACCCGTTTCATGATTTTTCAGGATGCCTGAATGACCAGTTTTTCGGTCGTTGAGGTACAGCTTGCACCACGCTGAAGAGGGCCAAGCAGCCTGAAACGCGTACGTGGTTAGCTTTCCTTGATTAATCAAGAATGGGTATTTGGCCTAATTCTGGAATATTTAAAAATCAACGAATAGTTGATATTTATTCCGATAGATGGCGCCAGCCATTTGCACTTTCAGTTGCACGATAAGGAGATGCATTTTTCTTGATATAGGTTTAATAAAAAAAATATGAGGGTCCTAATTCAAATCATAGTTATCAAAAATGAGAAAATGACTTAACATATCCATAAATATTTAATCAGTAAAATTCACTTGACGATTTTATTCTTTGTCTTTCAATTTTTCATCTGTCCATGGTGTAACTCGGCTTCTTCTCTTGAGCACGTTCCAGTTATTTTCACTTCCCCGACCCGTTTCCCTGTACAACCGCCCAGTTACACAAATAGAGAGGAAAGGTATTCATTCCACCGATAATCGACGAAAGATGCTCAATGAATTTCCAGAACACTGAACTATCGCTTCATCATAAAAATAATGTATCATTTGGTATTTGATACAAGTTTGAATCTAGGTTGATAGAAGATTTCGTAACACCCTCTTTGTTTAGATCACTAGAATTCTTACTACGGCGGATGAATCTAACCATTCCGGTGAGGGCAGATTGGGTCTGTTTCGGGATACACAAGTGCCAGGTCTGCCAGACCATGTCCTGTATTGGATAATAGCGGCGGTCTTTGCATGGCGAATTATCGGTATACATTTAAAGAGACGACTTGGAGTGGGGAGACAATTCTCCTGAGAGATCTGGTCGAGTAGTCTTTGGAATATATTTCTGTTCTTTACGTTAGAGACTCCATACAGGAACTGTTTCGAGCATGAGTTCGAGGCAAGGTGGAGTATGAATGTGGTAGGACAGAAGTAACAGCATTCTTGCTGCCCTGTGTGCAAGTTCATTGTGGTTGACTCCACTGTGTCCGCGTACCCATTACAGCTTAATGTGGGGTGCTCTGTTCAGGACTTGTATTATTTCCGCCATTAGATATGATTGTGCTAGTCCAGAGGTGCAGATAGATGCTAAAGCGGATCTGCATTCCGAGACAATGGTCACTCCTGTGCTTGTTGGATTTATTTCCGCGAGCCGTCCAGAGTATTGTGTTGGAAAAGAAGCCGTTCGAAGCAGCCAATGGGAAGCCGGCGGAAGCGGCTACGGGGATGCAGCGGCAAAAATGAGAAAACAATACAGAAGAACTTGTAAACAACTTTCGAACGCTAGAATTTGCCCTGATCTCCGATTCTTTTAGTGTAAATATTTAAATATATAATTAATTAAATAATACTTTACTTATTTTCTTAAATTGTAATAAATATAATTTTCCCTACTGTTTTCGTCGTATATTTTAAAAGTGTTATAAGCAGCGACGCCTTAATTTTGAACCTTCAACCCCGCCGACCAAGAATAGAGGTGAGTGACTACCTCTATAGAATTTAGATCGTCGTCACAACACAGAGTGGCGGTGAAATCGCAATATTTTTGGCATCCCAGCCGGGACTGTTGAAGGTAAATTCTAGAAAAAAAAATCATTTTAAGCTGACCATTTTGGAACTCGCTTGCTAACCCTACTTGCTGCTTTGTTTACAAGATGGCGGAAGAATTAATTCTACGTTTAAAAAAGAAGCGTGCTGTTAACAGATCATATTTAACGAAAACATGCAATAAGATTGAAAGTGGACTTGACACGCTAATGAGAATTGAACTTGAAGAATTATTAGAACAATTGAATGAATCATTTAACGAACTTAAATTAGTGGATCACGAAATAGAAACGCTTCTTGAAACTGACGATTTAGAGAAGGAATTACAGAGCGTAGAGGAATATCGAGAGAAATATATTACTTGGAGATTTAGGGCAAATAAAAAGATTCGCCAATCAGATTTTCATGGCGAAAATATACCGAATTCGAACTCACGAATAGATGAAAATGAAATGAGACATTATGTACCTTCCTGCACGACTGTGAAACTTCCGAAATTGATGATATCGAAATTTTATGGAAACTTTAGTGAATGGCTGACGTTCTGGAATTCTTTTGATGCAGCTATACACCAGAACAACTCACTGAACCCGATCGATAAATTTAACTATCTGAAGTCACATCTCGGCGGAACTGCACTAAACACAGTCGAAGGTTTCGCTTTATCTGCGGACAATTATGAGAAAGCTATAAAATTGCTTAAAGACAGATTTGGGCGAGAAGACATTTTGATTAGCCGACATATGAACAATTTGTTGTCAGTGAGACCACTCAAAACGTCAAGCGATGTAAGAACCTTCCGCGAACTTTTTGACAACCTTTCTGTTCATATAAGAAGTCTCGAGTCACTAAACGTGTCCATTGATGTTTACGGACAACTGTTGTGCCCGATAATAATAAAGCTTCTACCTGCAGACCTTAATTTGGAATTGAACAAAGAACTCCCGACAGGTTACGTAATTAATGACTTGATTACCTTTCTGGAAAGACAATTAACTGCACGGGAGAAGAGTTTTAGAAACGAAATCGGTACCGGGAATGAATCAACTTCTAAACCTAATTTAGTAAACAAACATCCAAAGACAAGATTCTACAATGAAAAACCAATTGCGACAGCTTCAGAACTTTTGAATTCAGTTCACAAAACGAATGAATGTGTATTTTGTGGTAAAGACAACCATGGAAGCCCTAAGTGTGACTTTGCGGCTAATTTGAGTTTAAACGAAAAGAGATCACTCATGAGGAAAAAAGGCGTTTGTTATAAATGTCTTCGGCCTTCTCATTTAAGTAAATTTTGCAGAAATGTAGTCCGTTGTTCGATCTGCAACATGTCTTCCCACCTGGATGTCATGTGCACAAAACTGATTTTAGATCGAGGTGGATCTTCTAAGTCTCCAACGGTGCAAGATGAAACTCTCGCCAACTTATCAACCACCCCAGACGTCTTGTTACCTACTTTGAGAGTGACCCTCAAAGGGAACAGAACGGAGAAGAAGGCACGGGCTATAATAGACACCGGATCCCAAAGATCATATATTTTACATAGCACAGCAATGGAAATGGAATACGAACAATCAAGGAGAGAGTTCTTCCGGCATTCCTTGTTTGGAGGATCGAGTACCGATGTAGTTGAACATGAGGTCTATACCATTCATTTATCTGACATCAAAAATTCCTATCGCTGTGAGTTTGAAGCACTAGGTCAACCCCTTATCTGTGGAAGCATACCTCCGGTGTGTCCAAGATCATTTTTAGAAGGGAGTGAAGAACTCGACGTGTCTGATTTGATGAGAGACCGTATAGAAGTCCTTATAGGGGCGGACGTCGCCGGGAGATTGCTAACCGATGCTCAGAGAAGAATCTCATCTGGACTGGTGGCAATCCGTACCAAACTAGGATGGACTGTGATGGGAAAGATTCCTCCAGCGGAGGTGAGAGATGACACCAGCTCCCTTTGCGTGACCACACTTCTATCTTTGGATCTAGAAAACTTGTGGAAATTAGATGCAATTGGAGTCTCTGACGCGGAGGTTGAGAAGAAGACTCAGTCATTACAAGCTGGAATGGAGGAACATTTCGCCCACACTACGACGAGAGATATCGAGGGGCGCTATGAGGTAGCTCTACCCTGGGTGCAAAAAAAGAAAAGGATTCCTTCGAATAGAGACCTAGTCGAAAACCAACTAGGTTCTGTAAGAAGAAAACTTGAAGAAGTTGGAGACATGAATGAGTATGGACAAATCTTTGAAGAATGGATGGAACAGGGGATAATCGAGTATGCCAGAGAGGATAAACTAGATGGTGTACACAACCTGCCACATCGACCAGTGTATAAAAGAAACAGTCAAACTTCTAGAATAAGACCAGTATTCAATGCGTCGGCCCGGAAGAGAGATAAACTTTCCCTGAATGACTGTCTGGATAAGGGACCCAATTTGATAGAAATTATACCAAGACTTTTAAATAAATTCCGGAAATATGAAGTAGGTGTCTCTTCCGATATTGAGAAAGCATTTTTACAAATTGGAATAAAGGAAGAAGACCGGGATGCTGCAGTTTTCGAAATAGCAGGAGTTGAACTAACTGGGCATCTCATCTTAAAGAATAAGAAGAAAGCATGGATTGTCATCTTCACATGTGCAGTGTATAGAGGAGTTCATCTGGAACTTGTGACATCTTTGTCTATGGAAGCCTTCCTCCAAGCTTTCCGCCGATTTATTGCTCGAAGAGGCCGACCATTGATTGTGTATTCAGATAATGGGACTAATTTCAAAGGCATGGCTAATGCTTTAAAGAAGATTGATTTTTCGAGATTAAAATGTGATCCCACATTGAAAAACATCACCTGGAAATTCATACCGCCTGGTGCTCCTTGGTGGGGTGGATGGTGGGAGCGTTTGATTGGAATGATGAAACAATTGTTCTTTAGGATTCTCGGTCAAACCTCCTTGGGATATGAAGAACTTTCCACGGTAATGTGTGACGTCGAAAGCTTGATGAACACACGCCCACTGACCTACCTAACTGAAGAAAGTGAGGATCTCGTTCCATTGACACCTTCGTTGTTCTTACATGAGGTCAGAGAGGTTGGCGTTCCAGACCTGGACTTTATTGATAACCAGACCCTCTCCCGCAAATATCAATATATCAAACATGTACGAGAAGATCTTAGAGAACGATTTCGTATAGAATATTTTGGATTCCTGAGACAAGAAACGAGACGCCTGAAGACTACCATACCATTCAAGGTGGGAGACATGGTGCTCATTGGACAAGAGAGTTTAAAGAGACTACACTGGCCGTTAGCCAGAATAATCCAACTTTATCCAGGAAAAGATGGACTTGTGAGGGTTGTGAAAGTGAAAACTTCATCAGGTGATAAAATACGACCTATTCAAAAACTCTACAATTTAGAGATAACGCCCGAGATAAGATGTCGAGACCCTCTAACGGAGCGATCTCCCACACAAGAAGTTCGATTGACAACTGAAGAGGACCCTTTGACTTCACAACAAGAGCAACATCACATTGAAACCCCGAATGTTGTGTCAAGTTACGGACGGCCCATCAAGAGACCCAACCGATTGGATCTACTGAACTTTTCCTTTCCATGTTTGAGTCGTCGAGACGCCAACTCAAAGGTGGGAGAAATGTTGGAAAAGAAGCCGTTCGAAGCAGCCAATGGGAAGCCGGCGGAAGCGGCTACGGGGATGCAGCGGCAAAAATGAGAAAACAATACAGAAGAACTTGTAAACAACTTTCGAACGCTAGAATTTGCCCTGATCTCCGATTCTTTTAGTGTAAATATTTAAATATATATTTTAATTAAATAATACTTTACTTATTTTCTTAAATTGTAATAAATATAATTTTCCCTACTGTTTTCGTCGTATATTTTAAAAGTGTTATAAGCAGCGACGCCTTAATTTTGAACCTTCAACCCCGCCGACCAAGAATAGAGGTGAGTGACTACCTCTATAGAATTTAGATCGTCGTCACAACACAGAGTGGCGGTGAAATCGCAATAATTGCTATGAGTTCAGCTTGAAAGGCAGTGCAGTCTGGATCAAGTCGTAGAAAACTTGTCTGTTGTCCTAGGGAAGGGAACATAATTGCAGCACCCATGGAGAATCCCAACTTCACTTATACGAGTATACCCATCGGTTAACAGTGTCCCTCTATACTGCTGCTGCCATCTACCGATTATTTTCTCAACTATTTTAAATTATTATCAATAAACGGCAAATTAAAAAAATATTTTAAGCAAATATTATTAGTGTATAGCTCCGGAAATATAATTTGTATAATATTACTATATAACATTCTTTAAAAGATAATTCTTAATAAAAACTGATAAATATGTTGGGACACCTCGTGACCATAATATGCCAAAGTAACCCAGAACCCCACCTAACCTAACCATATCCCACCTTTTGTCCATTTTAAGTTACCAACCTCTGGTGATTGCGAGGTGTTGAGATGGAGCCTGAAGCCACCTTTAGCCTTGGCAGCACCGAGCCAGAGACCGAGATCCCCTTCCTGGTGATCAAGTCACCTGACCTGTGGTGGATGACCTGGCCCCACCAACACCAGGATAGTCCAAGATGGACTCAGACACCCCTTCCTGGTGGTCAAGACACCTGACCTATGGTGGATGACCTGGCCCCACCAACACCAAGCTAGCCTGAGAATGACTCAGATACCCCTTCCTGTTGGTCGAGCCACATGTCCGATGGTGGCCGACTTGACCACAAGCCAGTCCAAGATGGACCCAGACACCCCTTCCCTGTAGTCAAGCCACCGACCTATGGTGCTTGACCTGACTCCACCACGAGCCCTGAACCTTTCCCAAGCTGACCCCAAGATGCCCAGATCCTACAATATTAATTGTTTTTTTTTATTCAATATTTTCGTATTTTTATTTTATTTTTTGTGAATATTTCTTTAATAATTTTATATTTAATTTATTTTTATTATATTTTTTTAAGATGCCTTTTTAATTTTTTTATTTTCATAGAGAGAAAGGCGATGATAGCTTGGGGGGGTGAGTTCAGCAACACTGGGACAAGGAAGCGGGAGATTTTATATTGACATTCTTGGAGATTGACATTTTTTTGGATATTGACATTTTTTTAAACAAAAATTTGATCTTTTTTGAGAAGCAAAAAAAGACTTGGAGTTGCGGAGGGCGAAGGCCGCTAGCTGCGGCCTTGCCTGCCCCCTTTTCGAATGGTGGACATGGGTGGCTGAAGGTAGGTGGGGATATTCTGGGGACAATGGCATAATAGGTTTTTTTTTTTTTGTGTGTGTTTACATTTATATGTATATTAAACTCCTCCCAATTTTAAACTTATATAGTTTTTTTTATTATCCTTTTTCATGAAATCTTATATATATATCTGCTTGTGTAGTACATTGAAATTTTATTTTATTAGAATAAATAAAATATGTTTGGCCAAAATATTGATTGGTTAATTTCCCCTTTTAACATATAATTGCTAGCCGGCACAGCTTTAGGTCTCTACATGTGCCATAGATGAATAAATTTGTGGTCTGCTTTTCAGCAGCCACTGGCGCCCTAATATATGGACATGTAGAGATCTGGAAATAGTAAAAGTATAAAATCATCATTGTTTTTAACAATGACTTTCTTCTTCCATTATACTAAAAAAAAAATTATGAAATGCTCTCGAACATTACAATGTCGCCCGCCGCGGGGCTCGAATTATGTATATAATTTTCTTCTATTATATTCTAAATTATATACATAGTGAAACGCCATTAGGGCTAAGTAGTCCACGCATCCTGAGATTAATTAAGAATCAATACCCAGGGAAATTAGACTAATAAAATATTTTTCAATGTACACAGAACATTTATTTTAGGTAATTATTTATATTTAAAAAAAAAAAAACTTGCATTTTTACAAGCAAGTTTGTGTTTTGAATTATTTAAAGTGATAAAAATTATCCAATATCCACTCTGTAGTAAGTAAACAAATCTAATGCTTCTTCTAAAAACTATTGTTTTGTTGAGTTTACTTTTCGTGTTTTAATAAACATTTATATTTAATACTTTAAACTATTTATGGTATAATTATATATGGGAGTTAGGTAAATAACAACCGTTATTTTTATTTACAATATTATAGCTTCGTCGATTGGTATATTTAATGCTGTGTTTTGTAATTTTGAAGAATGTAACGTATGTAACAATGTAAGAATGTAACAATGTAAGAACAAAGCTGGCTCAGACGAAATTCGAGCCATGATGGCAGCTTAGTTTAAATTTAGGACTCGGTGCAGAAAAACAACATCTGGAGTCACCAGATGTGCTGGAACCAAATATAATTTTGGCGCTAGAAATGGGAAACACTGACGTCAGACAATAGTTAATTAAAATTAATTACCATTTCTTTCTTTTATACAGAGAATACACGTTTATATTTTCAAATATTATTGAAAATACACTAATAATAAACCTGTTTCATACATTTATTATATACAATATTTTATTTAAATTCTTTTCTGTTTGTAACATTTAGATGTTTTAAAATATATTTACTTAGAAGAAAATATGATGTTAATAATTTTTAATTTACTTTAATATGGAAACTATGACAGTGTCATATATAATAAACATATAACAGATGTCAATTTCAAATGACTTACCATTATGTAAGAAATTGGCAGGGAGGTTTTCCTATTATATGGTTACATATACCCAGATCTAATAATCTAATTCATGAAATACATTTCATTAAGTTTACCTATATTTATAAACCAGTTCATAGTTAAACCAATTAGAAGTTTATTTATTTTTAGGCCTAAATGCCTTTTTTTTTATTTTTTCTTCATCTTTATTGGTTGAAACAATTTTCTAAGGCAATTTATTGAATGAAAAGGCATGTTTTCTTTTCAAGTGTTTGAAATAACAAAAGCTATAATTATTATTATCTTAATGAGGTATTTCAGGAATATTGCATATGAGTGTATGAAAAAAAAATTACATTTCTTGACATTCTTTTTGGTTAATAATGATTTTCACTTATAGAAGTGTTAGCATGCCAATGGTCTGCCCTAGGGGTACATGCTGACCTACATGATTAAGCTTTTCATAGTATAAAGGAAATATTTACATGGTATGAACAGGTTAAATTTAGAGTAAAAGGTTTTTATATTTAATTTTTTTAGGGTAATTTCTAGATTTTTTTAACTTTTTTTTTTGTGTGTAAATTTATCAAAATGTAAGAGCATTTGTGCATCCTTTTTTTTTTCAAACTCAGCCTTTGTTTTTTTTTTAGTAATTTTATAAACTTTTATTTTAGTATAGATTTAAGACCTACTTTTATGATTAAAGAGATATCCATTTCTTCAACTAGGAGTTGAGATTTTGTGTCTCGGACAGTGAAGCACCTAAAAGACGAGATTTAGGCTCTCTTGGTATCCATCACTGTGAGCAATCTTTATGAAGCAATGTTGAATTAGTTGGATAGTCAGTGTAGTAGTTGCTTTTTTTAAATAGGATTCTAGGATTTATAATATGGTCTAATTTGAGGATTTTTCCTTTTTTTTTTCTTTGTTGTTTTCTCTTTGTCGCTTATTGTAAACACAGGACGGATGGGATACAGACCCTCTAGATAGCTTTTACAGTAAATGATAATATTTTTTTTTTAGGTTAAATAGATTGGATTAGATGAATGTTTGAAGATAGGATTTCTATTTTTCTTATGAACCTTGCACATTTTTTTTTTAATGATGGATTACTATTTTGGGTACCGAATGACCAAATTGTTGGTAATTATTACAAGTTTATTTTCTTTTGTGAGTTTATGGAGGTGGACCATAACTAGGATTTTGGAGTGTGTACGGAGAATCAGCTCGATAGAATGAGAAGTTTAGAGATTTCAACCTTTTTTTTTTTTAAACCTTTTTTTTTTTAAAGTAGAACTTCATTAGAATTCCTTTTTTTTTTTAATACAAACTATTTCTTGTTAAAACCCGAGTTTCAAAGACCAATGAGAATAATGTATACCATTGTGAATTAACTATTTAGTGTAAATCTGAAATTTTAGTTATTATCAGGAGTAATAGGTGAAGGAAGGTGTAGGAAATCACAACTTAGAGGGGGGCTATGTCTAAAACAACAAACCTAATAGGCATCCTATGGCTTGTGTTGGGTAATTCAGAAACCCTATAATCCCTGGCCTTCAGGTAGTAGCTTTGAAATAGGTTTCTAATGAGGACATGAAAGGTCAATCTTTCAGAGTAAAGTTGTGAAGTGTAGGGACCCTAAGCCAGGGGTAGAAGTTAAGTAGGCCCAGACCGTAGTCGATCCTTGGAAAGCACTTGAGAATGTTAGTGTTGGGTAGTGAATCATAAACCCTATAAATCCATCTTTCAATAGAGTGTTGAGGTCGGACTACTGCAAAGGGGACAGACGCACGATGAAGTAAGAAGATAGTGACTTCACCCACGGTGGCTAGGGGAGTGACTCAATCCGCTTTTATGAGGTGTCACGTTTAATGGTCCTTTATTCACCATTATAATTTGTGTGTGTCTTTATAGAATTGTCGTGAAAAGTCGCTTAGTGTCAAGGCAAGGGCAGTTTTTGAAGTTACACTGATTCTTTTTTTTTTTGGTAGGTTAGCTTCCAGATTATTTAGAATTGTTAACAATTATTGTTAACAATCATTTATCGAGTATAAAGTGTTAGTATATATAGAGCTTGTACAGAGGCATTTTCTTTGAGTAACCTAGGGCTTTAGTTCCCACTTTGTTTTAATTAGAAACTTTATTTGATTTCACATTAGTCCTGGAATTTAGAAATAGTTAGGAAATGTTGACATTGATTATTGGAGTATTTTGGCTTATATAATAGAATTTAGCTTTAGTATGATTGCTCGCTATGAATGAATTGTATGAATGGGAATGCGAAATGAATGTGAGAAAGCTGCAGTCAATTATATTATGAGCCCAAAAATTTACTGTAGAATAGTGTTAGGGAATTCAATAGGTTCAATTTTAAATTTGATTTCTTTATTTGTTAGGAACGATAGCCTCACAGGACTGTAGAAACTCTATTGTTAGGAAAATATTCGCTCCATTTTTGTTAGGTCTCCTTTTGGAGGAGTATAAATTTTTTTTAAATTTCTATTACTAGGGTAATAAAGTACTCTTTGTTATTTATATCAACTTGAATTTTAAGAGTCGTAGATAATGATCATATCTCGATTCTCAGACTGGAAGGTTGTGGGAGGTTATGATCAGACCAGAAAACCCACAAAACTTCTCCTCATTAGAGGAAACGAAGAGGTATAGATTGAATTTTATGCAGGATGGGGGATTTGTTTTAGCCATGCCGTATAGCCTGGGGTATAACGGCGCGACCTTGGGTAACCGATCTGACACCGTAGTTTCGACGTTTTTAGCGTGGCTGGAGCGAGGGTATTCCAGACGGGAGGTCCTGTAAGATTGGCATGTAGGCAGAGATTGCCCAGTTATTCTAGACGAAGTAGTTTCCGTCTATTGAATTTTTTTGGTACCAGTTTGATCCCCCATAGCTAGCGGAAGTTTCTTCTAATAAAGGATTCGCCCTGCCATACGTTTTGTTGGAATGAATTCGAGCATAAGACCGATTCGAGAGGCAGAATAAGTAATTATTAGGACCTTCAACGAGTTTAGACTCGTTCCATGTTAGGATAAGATTTTAAAGTATTAGTTAACTATAATGACCGCGAACGAGACGCCAGAACAAGCCAGTGAGTCAAAGTTTTAGAAGTGTTGTATTGAGGACAGTAGAATTAAGAGCAGTTATACAGGGAGTAGAATTCTGAAGGAATTTGTAAAAGAACCAAAAATTTCAGATTGATAAAAATTCAAACCTATAAGATGTAGATTTATAGGATTCAGGTCAATGAATAGAGAGTATATTAGTAGACGAAAGTAATATGAATTTCTTGGAAGGGGGAGGTAGCTGAACTGTACACACCCCAGAGGCAAGGTAAACGGAGCACACACTGGATGTCAAGGGAGAGAGTCCCATGATTCCTTTCTTCTGACTGCTCTGGGAGCAGCAGTTGTGTTGAGACCATGTGAAGGTCTTTGTCCTCCGCCTGAAAGCCCCGAAGGTGTGAGAAGCTCTAGCTTTGGGCAGCTAGAGGACAAATGGTATAATCCCATGTAAACTAACAAGTACCTGAGTGTCAGTTTGTGATTATAGATTTGGTCTTGAACCTTGAATACCGGTTCAAAAGAATTTTTTTTTTAAGGTTTATTATAAAAAAGTAGGGTAATTTTTGTGTGTGTTTTAAGGTCATTAAAAAAAAAGGAGGTATATATACCTTAAGGTTAAGCTATAGGTTTGGTTTAATATTTCGTGAAGCAGGATTTTTTTTTTTTTAACAAAGGATGTTTTCAGTTATGTATGGCCATGCGAGGTCAATGTACCGAATAATTTAGGTAGACAACTAGTCTAACCATGTAAAAGGTTTCAGTTCAATTTTTAATCAAAGATTCAATTGGTTTTAACAGAATGAGTTGTGTGTGGGATCAAAGTGTTTTAAATTACTGATTTGAATTACCCTATTAAATATTAGTAGAAAGAAGCGCATTAGATTTGAATTTGTCTTTTCCCCCCTGATACCTTTATGTATTTTAGGATTTTTTTTTTTTTTTTGGCTGTTACATTGTGAAAAATGCATATATTGGATAATTGTTATTATTTGAAAAGGAAAATGAATTGCATTTGCATACGTGTATACCATAATATTTTTTAAATTTGTAGATTTATGATTTTAGAATTTTTGAGTTTTTTTTTTTTTCATCACTTCACCCTAGCACCCAGGGTGGATTTGAGTGATTAATTAATATTTGAGTATAGATATACTATTTTTGTAGTAAATATTTTCTTTTATGTAATTTTTTTTATTTTATTAAGTTTCCTCACTCGGTGTTGGAAATTAATTTTCCTTTTTATTTAGTAAAATTAATTTTTGGCAGGGAGGATTGTTGAGACACCTCGTGACCATAATATGCCAAAGTAACCCAGAACCCCACCTAACCTAACCATATCCCACCTTTTGTCCATTTTAAGTTACCAACCTCTGGTGATTGCGAGGTGTTGAGATGGAGCCTGAAGCCACCTTTAGCCTTGGCAGCACCGAGCCAGAGACCGAGATCCCCTTCCTGGTGATCAAGTCACCTGACCTGTGGTGGATGACCTGGCCCCACCAACACCAGGATAGTCCAAGATGGACTCAGACACCCCTTCCTGGTGGTCAAGACACCTGACCTATGGTGGATGACCTGGCCCCACCAACACCAAGCTAGCCTGAGAATGACTCAGATACCCCTTCCTGTTGGTCGAGCCACATGTCCGATGGTGGCCGACTTGACCACAAGCCAGTCCAAGATGGACCCAGACACCCCTTCCCTGTAGTCAAGCCACCGACCTATGGTGCTTGACCTGACTCCACCACGAGCCCTGAACCTTTCCCAAGCTGACCCCAAGATGCCCAGATCCTACAATATTAATTGTTTTTTTTTATTCAATATTTTCGTATTTTTATTTTATTTTTTGTGAATATTTCTTTAATAATTTTATATTTAATTTATTTTTATTATATTTTTTTAAGATGCCTTTTTAATTTTTTTATTTTCATAGAGAGAAAGGCGATGATAGCTTGGGGGGGTGAGTTCAGCAACACTGGGACAAGGAAGCGGGAGATTTTATATTGACATTCTTGGAGATTGACATTTTTTTGGATATTGACATTTTTTTAAACAAAAATTTGATCTTTTTTGAGAAGCAAAAAAAGACTTGGAGTTGCGGAGGGCGAAGGCCGCTAGCTGCGGCCTTGCCTGCCCCCTTTTCGAATGGTGGACATGGGTGGCTGAAGGTAGGTGGGGATATTCTGGGGACAATGGCATAATAGGTTTTTTTTTTTTTTTGTGTGTGTTTACATTTATATGTATATTAAACTCCTCCCAATTTTAAACTTATATAGTTTTTTTTTTATTATCCTTTTTCATGAAATCTTATATATATATATCTGCTTGTGTAGTACATTGAAATTTTATTTTATTAGAATAAATAAAATATGTTTGGCCAAAATATTGATTGGTTAATTTCCCCTTTTAACATATAATTGCTAGCCGGCACAGCTTTAGGTCTCTACATGTGCCATAGATGAATAAATTTGTGGTCTGCTTTTCAGCAGCCACTGGCGCCCTAATATATGGACATGTAGAGATCTGGAAATAGTAAAAGTATAAAATCATCATTGTTTTTAACAATGACTTTCTTCTTCCATTATACTAAAAAAAAATTATGAAATGCTCTCGAACATTACAAATATATACTATTATAATTGTGTGTGTGGCGTGTAAATAAAATATTATAATTTATTTAAAACTATAAACATATGTATAAACTGTAAATACCTAGATTTTTACATATAATTTTTATATACACGTTATATATATTTTAGATAGAGACTGTAGAATAAACTAAATTAGTGTTTAATTCCGATTAAAGATGGCAGCACTAACGCGTGATACTTCAACAACACAGATTTATTATTTATTAAAATAAGAGGTTGGATAGTATATTGCCTTCTGATGACATCGTAGTACACTACTTCAATACTTTTATTTACATTTTTGTTAACTCTCGATAGGAGCACTTATTCAATAAAAGCTTATTACATCTAGTAAAACTAAGTAGATTTAGTAGAACTTGGCAAGGCAAAGAATTGTCTGGAAGCATTCTGATAGAATTAAGATGCCATTTCTGTTAAGACAAAAGAGAGAAGGATAATTGTAGAGGCCTTGGTATTTCTTTTAGTTACCTATGAATGTGAGAGCTACTTCTCTCAGAAAAGAAGAAAGAAAAATAATTGATGCTTTTTAAATGCGGACATGGAGAAAGCTGCACTCAGAGTGAAATAGACAGAGATATAAAAAAAATACAAATATTTAAATCTTAAGTAAAAACAATCTCGGTAGATCTCTAAATCACAAATAGGCAAACAAAGATTGACCTAGCAGTCGCCTTCTTCTACCCACCATGAATATCATGGCCTGTATCACGTGTACTAGAGATAAGCAAAAAAAAAAAAAAGACTGACCTACTCCGTACAGATAATAAGAGCAAAAGGATTAAAAAAGATTTGATGGTGGGAAAATTTGAAAGAAGAAAAAAGAGAGCTGGAAGGGGCCAAAAGAGATACCGGAAGGTCATTAAATGAGCTGCGAGTGATGGTCATCAACATGGTAATCAATATAGTCATACGTACCAAAAATCAAACTCAACTTGATGGCCACTAGCACAGCTATATTGGACAGAAAGACATAACTAAACACACCCGGGTTCCCGGAACGTCGAACGCCAACTGTCCAGCATTCTAAAGTTGTATTGTGAGCTGTAGAGCGGAAGCAGTTGACTAGGAAGTTCCACCCTGGCAGTGGT
This sequence comes from Cordylochernes scorpioides, assembly GCA_030710605.1. Lineage (NCBI taxonomy): Eukaryota > Metazoa > Arthropoda > Arachnida > Pseudoscorpiones > Chernetidae > Cordylochernes > Cordylochernes scorpioides. Next base: position 39,892,949 of record CP092876.1, on the reverse strand, counting down.
CGAGCTGAACCAGACAAAGTAGTAAGGCGGTTTGTATTCTGTGCCTCAGGAAAGCTGGGCAGTTGAATAGGATTTGTGGTTCTTCCAAACTGTGAGGGCAAATTGGATCCGTCTCAGGATGCTAGAGCAAGATCTGCCAGGAAATGTCCGTGACCGTAAGGATGGTTGTAGTGACCTCTCCGTGAAGAATCTTGGGAAGGAATTTGAGTAGAACTATTCTCCTGAGGAATCTGGTTAAGTATTCTTGGGTATACACTTCCTTGCAGGCCGAAAATGGAATAAAAATAAACGATTCCAAGTACTGCCTGAAAGAAATGCTGTGCTTATTCAAGAATGAAGCAGATATATAAAATAACGTTTTCTGAATATATCAGCACAGATATATACAATTATATTTGCAGATGTATTACTGCTTATAAACACAAATGTTTAATATTAAAGAAAAAGGCAATTCTGCCGTTAGAAAAAGACGCAAAAAAACATGCGCTACAGTTACAGCAATATGGCAGATTGTGGATGAGGGCCTTAGCCCAGTATTATATACTTTAGATATAACTTTCTTATTAAAATAGTTGTGTCATGGCATTTTATTCAATCCGAGTTTTCATATTTGCGTGACACGATTTTTCCGTTAATTTCGATAGAAAAGGTCTTTGCGATTACGACACTGAGCCCGACCTCCCACCGGCGCCATTTTTGTAACGGAAGAAGCTAGAATAAATAAACAGAAGATATGGTGGCCTTGCTTGTGTGTTTACCCCTACATATATATTACATACAGCTCTGTAATTCCTACAACATGTTCTCAATAAAGCCAAGATAGTTTCAACAAAATGAGTAATAACCACTATTAGCACATAGCGAATATTGTTAAAGACATTGGACACCTGGTACATATATATCAGAAGCATAGTTACGCATTGTTTTCACCAGACAGTTCCAACAGTGTGTGTTTTTCACTTCTATACTCAATTCTACAAACAAATCCTCTAAGATGTAAGATTTTCAGAGAAGAAATTGATCTATAAAAAAGATAAGGCTTTCTTGTCGACTAAAATAGACGGAAAAATTTTAACGAGATTTCAACCTTTACATTTTAGAGAGACCAAGCCTTTATTTATAAATGGGTAAATCCTCATCCTCGCATAATGACATCTTGGAGAAGAACTGATTTCTACCAGGACCAGGTGACGGATGAGAGAACGGTCATCAGATAGGATAGCTGCTAAGATCTAATAAGCAGTTACGAACCATCAACAGTGTGGTAAGCTAGCTTAATGGCACTACAGGGTGATTGGCAAATTATGTGCCGTCGTTAAATGTAAGAACTACGTCTTAATACAGGCCAGGGTCGGCAGCAAAGGTGTCTGTTCTCCATGTTAGGAGCAACCTCGTTTGAAGTTAAGTCGGGCTGCCACATTATGTACTTTATATTCTTTAAATTTTCGGCAAACATACATTTCCCATGAAGAAATATGAATCGACTTCATGAGAAGTTGTCAGATTTTCAGACACAAAATAAGAGTGGTGAAGAAGTAAAAGTATTCATTTGAATTTTTTTATTTAAAATAATTTTTTCTTTCTAACATTCCTGAAGTATTTGGTGCGCAAAAATGACTACGAATTTTTATTTAATTCATTATACATTTTCATAAACAGAAATTTACTTATTGATTTGTTTCGCATCGATTTCTGCGACTTAAACGCTAGCGATTCATATGTAATACTTGATATAAAATCGAATGTGCATTTTTATATTAAGTTCTTTAGATGTCTACTTTTGTGCCTGGCGGGAAGCAATATTTTTCATCTTCAACCTCAGGAAAAGCGCAACAAATCAAATTCTATATATAGCGCCTATAAAAGCAATTCTCCTTCATTGAGAACCTGTCAAGAGTGCTTTAACCGATTCAAATCTGGAGATTTTGACGTCAACGACAAGGAACACAAAAGTCGTTAAAAAGTTCGAGGATTAGGAACACCAAGCCTTATTGGATGAAGACGATGCTCAAACACAAAAACAGTTAGTGGCTTCTCTCAACGTCACTCGACAGGCTGTTTCACTTCGCTTTCATTCTATGGTAATGATCCTGAAGGAAGGAAAATGATTGCCTCACGAATCGAGTGAAAAGAACAAGGAAAATCGAAGAACGATATCTGAAATCCTGCTGGAAATGTTTCAAAAAAAAATTTTTTTTTCATCGTATTGTGACTGGGGATGAAAATGGGTGTAGTATAACCCGAAGCGTAAGAAATCATGGGTAAGCCCAAGACAGCCGAAAACTTCGACCACTAAACCCAATATCCTTTGTATGAAGATTATTCTGTGCATCTGGTGGGATCAAAACGGCATACTTTACTACGAACTACTACAACCAGGCGAAACAATCACTACTCATCGCTATCAGCAACAATTAACCAAGAAATCACAGTGAAACGGCCAAAATGTGCGCAACGACATGGAAGTTTATACTGCTTCATGATAACGCAAGGCCACATGCCGCACAATCGGTAAATGATACCCTTAAATACTTCAAATGAAATATCTTACCCCACCCGCCATACTCATCAGACATCGCTCCATCGGATTATTCCCTCTTCCGGTCGATGGCACATGGGTTGGCTGACCAGCACTTCCAGAAATACGAAGAAGTTGAAAATCGACTTGATGAATGGATTGCCTCGAAACCAAAACTATTATTTTTTGAAATAAACTACCCAAATTATGGCAGAATGTTGGAGAACGTTACTCCATCCTAATATGGAGGAGGATCATTACTTTCTCTTGAAGATGGAAACAGCTTCTGAAAACGGATAGCATACTAATATCAAGTCAAAGGAAAATGGATGCGGAAGGCAAGAGGAAACCATAGCAATATTTTTCCCACTAAAATCTTAAATGAATAAACCAAAGCAACGTCTTGCCACTAGACTTTGTCTATGGATCGATCTTCTTTAGGGAGCCTGATTCAGAAGGCACACCTGTTTAGGAATGAGTCCCCTGACTCATCTAAAAATAATCCCAATGGACAAAAAAAGATTTTTATAGAGTAGTTTCGATTGATAAACCCTGTAAGATTTATAAATGAATAAAACAAAGCTTCAAGGGCTGCGTATCTTTTATTAGAACGAATATAATACTAGCTTTCGGGCACATACGCCCTTCTACAGGAATTAATGAAACTTCCAGAACACTAGATAAATATGGAATAAAAACCTTTTATAGCAACTCTCCTAACTTATCAGATATCCTAAGAAACCCGATTACAAAAAACAGGCAAAACCGAATATATATCATATAGAAAAGAGGTAATTTATTCTATAGAATGTAATAACTGTAAAGCCAGATATGTGGGGGAGACGGGAAAAAAAATACATAATAGAATCATAATAGAATGTATCTAAAACCTATTTCAAACTAGTCGGATTATTGTTTCATTAATTCCTGTAGAAGGGCGTATGTGCCCGAAAGCTAGTATTATATTCGTTCTAATAAAAGATACGCAGCCCTTGAAGCTTTGTTTTATTCATTTATAGAGTAGTTTATCGCGCATTTTATGTAATACACAAAATACCAGTGCATAAGAATCAGAAAGAACCGCTTGTGCTGTAATCGCAGGCCATATGTGGAGACAGTTTGACTCTTACAAAGCGACAGATTGGTCAATGCTATGCTGGATACCTGCAAGACTCACACGTTGATAAGATACCATCCTCTTATGTCGAAACTCCCTACCAAGTGTGCTAACTGCCGACTTAGATCAACAACCCCCCACCTATAGGAAGTCAGGATGTCCTATATTCCTATAGGGGCCAGTACGAAGACAATAGTACAATATCCAGGCCGGCCAAGGCTTCAGACCACCGACCTGGATGTCCGACAAACTTTCGCTATCCCGGCTATTTAAGTCCTATTGGCACTGAATGGATACACCTTTTTATTTTACTTATCCCAAATACACATAGTTCGACATGATAATAATGGTTGGGTAGAGAGAGTTAGCGGCTGCCTTTCACTGTAAATGTATCGCATGTCTACATATCTAGAAAGCCGTTCGAATTCTGCATTTATAGGATTCCAGAGCCCCGTTTGAGTATATGCAATCACTGGTGGTGATAAACTTGTGAAAGAATCGAGGGCCATTAGGCAGAAAAGGCGGGATTCGTTCTCACTTCTTGGTTGTCAAAAATTGACGGCGTGTCCCACCAGTACCAAAGCTTACTGAGCAACATCTAGCCGTCTACTGACCAGTAAAGACAGGAATTACACACACGGTATTATAGAGTCATCTGAATGCAAGAAATTACATTATCATAACACGATTTGTTTTTCTTTTTACATATAAAACAACCTTCTACTGTCCTTACTGCAATGATAAATATTGGGAAGGCCTTACTCATCAGCGGTGTATTTATGATGAGAATATATATTTCATCTTTGTAAGGACAGTAGGACGTTGTTTTAGTCGCAAAAGAAAAATTGTGCCAAATAATTCCATTTCTTATATATAGATGGCGCGCTAATATACTGGATTAGTACTTCTATATAGTAGGATTTCTGAATAGTTTGTGTAGAACGCCCGGCAATGGAGAAATGAATCCTATTACCACAATTTGAGGTATTTATGTATAGAGGACGAATCCGGGATGTCAGAACGAAACAATTTTAAAATAACCTTTTTTTCAGAGATTTATGGGTTCTCAAAATACTGTGTGGATACAACCTTCCAAGTCTAAAGTTCGGGGGTAAAGAAATAATCTTTGTGAAAAATTAGTATACGATTTATTTAAGTGGTGAGTAATAACTTTCACAAGAAAAAAATTTCCATGGGTAATAACGGGTGTAGTTAATTATTGAATCAAAATTCACATCGCCTCAAAGATTTATTTCGATTTAGATTTAAGGGCCGATCAATAAGTAATGCACAATGACCTATAGAAAAATATTTAAGTAATTTATAATGATAAAAATAATGTTTTATGACTAAATAAGCATTCCTCTTTTATATATCTGAAAACATAATTATATTTTACATATATGGAGCCTGAAAAAAGTAAACACAAGAATCCGACAACGGTCGGTGATGAAGTTCCTGTTTAAGTCCGGAGACATTTCAGACACTGTAATTCACTCGAATCTGCCATCTGTGTATAGAAAAGAGCACTTGGATAGAAGAGCAACGTGAAAATGGATTCAGTGCTTCCAGACTGGTGATTTTGATATTAGTGATTAAAAAAAGACAGGTAGACCAACCCCTGTAGTGACGGACCAAAATTTGCCTCTAACGGAGGAATTGATCAAGAATAAACGGACAATGACGACTTATCAAATAATGGAAAACTTTCCTTGTCTAAAGGAAGTGTTCTTAAACTTATTTTTATCTTGGATATCGAAAATATGTTCAAAATGGGTACCAAAACCTCTAGCGCTAAAAATCACGCAAATTCGGAAAGAGATTTTTTTAGACTTCTTGGAGACTTTTTCTGGAGAACCTTCTCAAATGTTCGAAGGTGTAATAACATGGGATGAGACTTTTATTTATGAATATGATCCTTCTTCAGAGCGCTAATCAATGCAATGGATTCATAAAACATCGCCAGTAAAGAAAAACCAAGGCTCTCCTTTTCCAATGACAAAATCATGATCTCTGTATTTTGGGACCAAGAAGGGCTGATATTGATGGACACTCTAGAAAGAAATTCTTCATCTAGGAAAGGTGTTGTATATCATTATAAAAGCTAAAAAGAGAATTGAAGCAAAAAAAGACACAACTTCAAAATAAAAAAATCGACGCACCAAGAAGGAGTTGTCAGATTAGGACAAAAATTGGTGTATGTAAAGAGCATGTATAGGGGAAAAAACGATTAAAATTTCAGAAAAATTAATTGTTTTATTTCAGAGTTTGATCGTCACAAATTGAGAATGTCAATATTTCGTTGGACCCCCACTGGCCTGGATGCATACTGCTACCCGGCGTGTCATGGACTGATAAAGATTCCGGATGGTGTGCTGCGGGATTTCTTGCCAAATTTTCTCCAACTGTCGGGCTAAATAGTCAACATTCCGGGATAGTTGCAATTGCCTTCCCATCACGTCCCAGATGTGCTCTATGGGCGAGAGATCAGGCGACCTTGCTGGCCACGGAAGAGTTCGGCAAGATTGAAGACAATCCATAGTAACACGTGCCGTGTGTAGCCGGACATTATCTTGTTGAAAAGTAAGCCCGGGGTGATGTGAGAGGAACGGTAACAAAACAGGCCGTAGAATGTCATCTACGTACCGTTGTGCTGTCAGGGTGCCAGGAATGACTACCAATGGGGTCCTGCTATCAAATGAAATGGCACCCCAGACCATAACGCCCTGTTGTGGACCTGTGTGGTGTTCGACAGTAAGGCCAGGATCCACACGCTACCCAGGACGTATCCAGACACGTTTGCGACGATCGTCAGGACACAGTAAGAAACGGGACTCGTCACTAAAGACTATACGTCCCCAGTCAGCGCAGTTCCAAGTTGATCGCTCCCGACACCACATGTAGTCGGACTTTTCGGTGCACAGGTGTGAGGGGTAGGCATCGTAACTGTCGGCGAACTCTTAGATTCCGCTCTCTCAGTCGCCTGTTGATGGTCATTTTGGACACTTGTGTGCCGGTCACACGTTGGATGGTAGATAACGGGGATTCCGGTGCTGCGACAGCCATTCTGACAATTGCTCTGTCCTCCCGTTCTGTTGTTGCCCTTGGTCGACCGCTGCCGTCCTGACGTTGCATACTTCCGTTGTTGACCCACTTTTGCCAACATCGCCTAATAGCCGCATCACTTCGACACAGATGTCGCGCGATTAGTCGATTAGACCAACCAGCCTCTTTCAATCCAATGGCACGACCAGTTTCAAACTCTGACATATGTTCGCAATGAGCACGAATCTTCGGCGAGGCATTGATACAGTAGAAATAGGCGTAGAATGCTCGTGCTGGATGCGCAGTTCAGATGCGCTGGAGCTCTTGCTTTGCATAAATCGGCCACCAAATTTCAATCATTTGCATGTTTGGTCGAAACCTCTTTGTATACGTATTTTCATATAAATCAGACAACTGCTTCTTGGTGCGTCGATTTTTTTTGTTATAGAGTATATTTAAAACAAATTTTATCAGGATAATGCGAGACCTAACATGGCGAAGATGGCAGGTTATGGGTGGACTTTGATGCTTCACACTCTGCGCAAATCCCTTACCTGGCTACATACTTCTTTTTTTTTATATTAAAAAGTTTTTTAATCAAATTCAATTTTAATCAAAGCTGTTAAAAAGGTGGTTCAGAGAGTTGGACAAGGCGTTTTACCAAGTTGCAAGTTGGCAAAAACGCTGGATTAAATGTGTACAGAAGAGATGAAGGTGGATATATTGAGAATTATTCTAATATAAAGAGGACTGGGTTAGGAATTCTAATATATACAGAGTTTCAGTTTCTAGTTTGTCAATAAAAGGTTTTGGCTATTATTTTGGTTTGAGGCGGGCGGGCGAAAATAATTGCCGATTTCAGTAATGCAACATTTCAAGCTTTTATTATTGCATAAAATTTTATTTTAAAGTTATATATCGCTATGAAGCACGTTTTTCGCACTGTCATCATATCTACTAATATTTATATTTATAATAAATTTTCGAGATATCAGACTGTTAAAAAAAGCTCTTAAAGCAAGAAATCCGCATACTTTTGCATCAAGAGTCCAAACTCGGCCGCAGCGCGCTGCGGAAACAAATCGAAATATCATCAGCGCGTGGGGCAAGGGTGCCATTTCATAACGTAATACGCGCAGGTGGTTTGAAAATTTCGCAACGACGATACCAGCCTTGGAGATGAAGTGGGCCGTGGACGTCCATCGGAGGTTGACTCTGACAATTTAAAGTCAATAATCTAGGCGGGCACAAACAAAACTACACGAGAAGTAGCTGAAGAGCTCAACGTTGACCACTCTACAGTTGTTCGTTATTTGAAACAAATAGGAGAGCTGAAAAAACTCAACTAATGAGTACCATTCGATTTGAGTGAAAATCAGAAGAGTGAAAATTTTAAATCTCTTCGGCGCTAATTTCACGAAACAAGAATGAGCCTTTTCTCGACTGTATTATCACCTACGACGAAATATAGATCCTCTATGACAAACGGTGACGTTCAACGCAATGGTTGTACCGTGACGCAGCTCCGAAACACTTCCCAAAGTTAAAATTTCACCAAAAGGAGATTATGGTGACTGTTCCGTGGTCTAAAGCAGGTTTGATTCAATACAGCTTTCTAAATCCTGATTAAAAAAATCACAGCGGTGAAGTATTTTCAGAAAATTTACGAAATACACCCAAAACTTCGCCTCATCTACCCCGGATTGGTCAACTGAAAAGAACCTATCCTTTTTCACGACAACGACAGACCTCACGTCTCAATGATCACGCGACAAAAGCTGAATGAGCTGGGCTATGAAACTCTTGATTACCCACCAAACCTCTCACCAACCGACTACGACTTTTTCAGATACCTCACCAACTTCATGGGAGGGAAATGCTTTAGAATCAAGGCAATGCCGAAACTGCCTTTGAAAATTGCATTGCCTCTAGAACTCCAGAATTTTATAAAAATTGAATTAACCACCTAGTTTCCCGTTGGAAAGGATATATAGGTTCCAATGCTTTTATTCTGATTAATAAAAGTCTTGTTTGAAGCGAGTTATTGCATTTTAAAGTTTCCGCCATAAAAACGGCAATCATTTTTTACTCACCTAATATTTATGTTTAGTGTTTTAATATTATTTAGGGTTATCTATGTGTGCATTTTCTTTATTTTTAATCTTTTATTTCGAAGAGTTTCCACACCACCCTGGAAGTATCTGCCTCGACGCACTATCCTTTGTTTATAGTAACAGTTCGATCCGTTGGAGTCCTAGGGAGGTTTCACACCCTAAGACCTCTAGAGACCCCTACCCCACTTCTTAGACAAAACCATCGGACTCGCTCAATTTCGTACCAACAATTGCTGCGTCAGCCTAAAGTTTGTTTTTCCTAATTTTCTACATTACAATATAAACTTATTAAATTTAAATATTGGAAAATAAAATATCTCGTATAAGTCATTTTTTCTTTATATAAAAAAGAGTATACGTAGATTTATGAAAAAAAAGTTTGTTTTTTTACTGATCTCCTGAGAGAGAGGTACGCCCTTTTATATATAATTATATTCATTGTATCACCTTTTAACTAAAAAAATGATTGATACAAATTATATCAAACTCAGAAATTCATATTTATTTACCTCTTTTGAAAAGTGTAAGAAAGTGAAAAATAGGGGTTTTAAAAACTTAATTTTTAAAAGTTTTAATTTTAATTTACTATTCAAAATTTTATGTTTATTAATTTTTTTAGAAAGTGGAAGAAATATGAATATATTGTGTGGTTTATAAATACAAGCCATAATTTTAATTTACTATTTGGAATTTTATGTTTATTTTTACATTTTTAAATGAAAAAATAGAACTCGGGAAATATGTTGAAATATATATATATATTTTTTATTATTAATATATAAATTTAATATTTTTTTAAAATATCAAGTTTATTGGCAGTAAAATAATCGAGATAATAAAAAAAGAGAGAGAGATACGAATGTAAAATCTGGAGATCACAGTTGAAATAAAAATGTTACTTTTTTACAATTGACACAGCAGCCTTGAAGACCTGGAAGTTTTTGAAAGCTAAATATTTGTCTGATAAGGTGTCTGCTGTGACCATTCTCTATCACATGTGACCATGGCACTAGGGAGATATAGAGGGCGCTCTAACCTAGATCGGCTAGTTTCATCCGTAATATTTTAAATCAATTTTATTGTGCTACATCCGTCAATGTGAAAAATCATATACATAAAAAGTAATGGGATATATTCTAAGATGGAAACTATAAAAACACGATTATTAATAATATATATATATATATATGGTAATTTAAACCAACAACCCCATACTGTGTATATAACTTATAATAAGATTGTCATGTTGTATATAGAAACACATCTATAAATAATTATGCGCATGATTAATCTGTGTCATTGCATCGCCCTATGTAATGTAATTTGTACAAGTGGATAAATAAATAAAATCTGTAATAGATTTAAGAGTTGAGCTAAAGCAGAGATCGAGCATAGTATTGCCAAAACAACAAAGTCTAAAGATGGAAGTCATAAATCAGGTCGATTTACAATTCCCACAAACAAGGCCACCCACACTGTCACATGTGGTGGAATGCAGAGACCCCTCTCACACCTGGACATGCCAAGGCCCCCTTTTCTCAGAAACGCCCCTGTCACATAAGGTCGCCCCGTCTTTAACCTATAAATACATCACCTTACAGTGACTTGACAGCTCAGTTCAGTTCAGTAGAGTTCAGTTCAGTTGAGTTTAGTTCACCCTTAGTGCAAGCCGCGTCGGTCGTATGTTATGTCGATCTCATCCAACATGTAGTTAGGAAGAACTCGTCTATCTCCATCTTGCGCTTCTAGCTCAGCTTTTATCTGTTAACGGAACTTTCTTAGTGCAACTGTGTCTTCGTTTTTTTGTGTATGGATATCCCCAGCTTTCCACTCTGCCTCGACCACGACTGCCTGTATTTTGTGAGAACTTTTAAAGGTCTTCCAAGGTGCAGAGAGGTACTGGAAAACTTTACATCCTGACTGTTCCTCTTGGTCAACACAGTACAACAAGAGCTACCAGGACTTCAACAATTATTTCAGTAGTCGACAGGATCTCTACAAAAGCTACTGGAATTCTCATCTCATTACATTAGTCGACAGGATTCTACAAGTCGACAACAACCAAACATTCAACTTTTATTTCAGAAGCCGACAGGATGACCAAAACGAAGAATGACACAACGAAGAAGATAAGAAGACTGTTCAGATAGAAGCGAGAACGAGCAAAGATGGAGGAACAAACCCGCCAGTCCAACGAAACAACCAAGCAATCTCTCCCCCCAACAAGAGACGATATTTACGGAAAAACGCCGCCCCAATGGACTTCCGCATACCCGCTAACCGATCGCCAACGTCGGGAGCAAGCTGACCGCGCCAACGACAGCCCCGATATTCCCGCAAGTCATGGAAACCGAGCAGCGATGTGGCCCAAACCCTGTGACAAGTTCCACACCTTCGACTTGACATCGTCGAGACAATGCTCAAGGCAACAAGCCACAATCAACTTCACAGAAGCTACAAGCGTCTACAAGCTCTACATGGAGCGTCTTCAACGTCAGCAGGAATACAAGCCAAGACCAAGTTTCCTGACTGAACTTTCACACAACTGTAAGTTTTTAAAAAAACCTACCTTAACTTTATCCTCAAGTTCAAAACTTGATTCCCTATAAATTTTGTATTTATATTTTCACTTTAAGCATTTTAAAATCAATTTTTACCTTTTTTATACCATTTTTTAATTCAATTTTTAAAACTTTCACATTTTCATTGATCAAATTTACTTTAATTTTTAATCAGATTATAAATTTCAAGTTATTACTCTCAATTTTACTTTAAAAAAAATCGCCCATCACGCATTTTTACTAATTTACTAATCTTACATGCCTTTCCTTAATTTACCTAAAATGGCATTATCCAAAGCTACGACTTGAAAAAAAAAAATTCATTATTAATTTAAAAAAAAAAAATCTCATTCATCATAATTCTCAACTTATTTTTGTTTTACTTATTAGTTATCTTTATATCAAAAGACCAATATCATTATCAATTCTTAAAATTTGGTAATGTTCACCATTTTAAGTAAGCGCCCAATTCAAATTATTGGTAACTCTCACGACATTGCCCTTTTACAAGAATCATTTTAACTACCATAATTAACGATTTTAAAAATATATTCAAATTTTAAATATAAATTAACATAGGTGAAACGCATTTTTTTAAATTGCAAAAATCGAAAGATACAATATCTTCAAAAACACCACTAGGAAAAACAACTACCACGCCAGTAGCTAAATTAAGTCACAGACCGCCAAACTTATTACAATCGTTAATATTCGAGGATAAATACACTCCCTCATCTTTCCTTTTACATGCATATTTAATCATCAAAAAACCTTACAACACCCTCGCATCACTATCTCAAATTGGCAACAATTATTAGTGCGCGACTCAACACACAAATCCAATTTCGAGCTCCACTTAGCTCTATATCGTCGCCACAATAAAATAATTTCACATTAAGCGTGCCACATCCACTAACAGTCAAATATTCTCTCGATGTGTTTCATACAACAACCACCCATGACTTTATTAAATTTGTTATTCATGGTGAAACAGGTTAGATTTGTACCAAACTAAGACTTCACGTGACACCTTTATATTCACATTTCTCACTTCGTGTCACAGTGCCACACCACAAAACTTTTTCACTTTTCTGGCCAAAGACGCCCTTCACGCCTGTGACACCACAATTCACCCCAAAGCGTGTCCACGTCGAAAGTCGCACTTTCACCACACATCTAAACCTGACATCACCTAATAACATTTTTTCTAAGTCTAACTAAATTCGAAAAACAACAACTACGAACACCGAGAAAATCATATCTTTCAATTATAGCAGAAAATTGCCAACTCAACAAAAGGAGAATATCTTCTCTCCCCCCTCAAGCAGTCATCTTGACCGCTAGCTTCATGATCGCCATTTTTAACACATGTTTTACACTACTCATTTAGATTTCCTCGATAATATCACAAATCTCACCAACGAGATATCACAACACAACATACATTAAACATTTTACATGTTAATTGATAACACCAATTAAAACAATTTGGTTAAGTCTTATATAGACTTTTTAACGCGAAAGAGAAATCATTCTCTACATACCAGCATTGAGGACAAACGAAAAGATCATTTCACATATTCCCAGTTTCAGAGTCATAGAAACACCTATGTTACCAAAGGGATATAATCTAGTCACACACCACAACTGTAACTTTTCGTCAAAAGAGACAATTTTTGTTCAATTTTACACTACTTAAAATTTATCCAATCATTAATAACCTTCAATTATATTATAAATTTTGTATAAAATCTTGAATATTTATTTTTATTTTTACCTTTCAATTATATAAACAAATTTTTTAATCCAACATTTAAAAAAAAAAAAACTTTAATCAAATTTACTTTTATTTTTCATGATATTATTTTAGTATTGTAAAACATCTAATTGTTTCAAAAATTAATTTTATTTTATTATTTATTATATATTTTATATATTACAGGTTTAATTTTATCCACTTACACTTTTTGTACCCGCAATCATATTTCTATATTTCTATTCACTATATTTTATATTTGTTTAAATACCTTTATTATCTGACAAAGTTTATCATCCACTATCGGGCATCTACAACAATCGTTTTCAACAATCATATTCTTTAACCAATTCCCTATATTTTTCATCACTATCTTTTCAGTCATTGCGTCACATCAACGTAGAAAAACGACAGCACTGCTTGACAATTTATTTTTTTGATTTCGTAATTCAACAAACTCCTTGAACACAGTTCCCCAGACTTAAAAATCCAAACTTCTGGTCTGAACACGCTTCAAGAGTTTATCTCATTTCATCCGCAGAGCACAATCACCAACGCATTCACAAAGCGTTCACTTTTTTCAACTTTCAACTTTTTTTTTTCAGCTCTAGCGGACCACATTCAACCTTTGATTTCGAGTCAAGTCAGATCACCTACTGTCGCTACAATTATACTTATCGCATGGCTCTATTTCACTCCTTTCTCAATCATATTAATAAGCAACTTTTCTTCAACAACTTTTAACCCAATAATCCTAAAATTGTGACAAAACACTGTAACCCTTATATAGGATCGCAAGTGAAACATTGCCAAGGAAGACAGCTCAAGTCTATATCCTCGCTTTGCACCTGGACCTAAGTATTTGATTGCATGTGTAAATCTCACAATTGCTTATTCTTTAACTACTAACCCTGTCCAACGCCCACCAATATTCTCTTAGAATGTGAATTTTTATGTCATCATTTTATTTTAATCATCCTTTTTGTTAATCAAACAAAATGTCATTTTTATTTCACTTTTATATTTCCAACAAATATCATCTTGTTATAGCCCTTTTTAACCCTCACAGTTTAAATTAATTAAAAGAAATTTTAATTACTTACCTGTGTTAGAGAAGGCTTTACCCGCCTAAACCCGGATAAACCCTTTCACTCCCGGGGCCCATCTATGGTAATTTAAACCAACAACCCCATACTGTGTATATAACTTATAATAAGATTGTCATGTTGTATATAGAAACACATCTATAAATAATTATGCGCATGATTAATCTGTGTCATTGCATCGCCCTATGTAATGTAATTTGTACAAGTGGATAAATAAATAAAATCTGTAATAGATTTAAGAGTTGAGCTAAAGCAGAGATCGAGCATAGTATTGCCAAAACAACAAAGTCTAAAGATGGAAGTCATAAATCAGGTCGATTTACAATTCCCTCAAACAAGGCCACCCACACTGTCACATGTGGTGGAATGCAGAGACCCCTCTCACACCTGGACATGCCAAGGCTCCCTTTTCTCAGAAACGCCCCTGTCACATAAGGTCGCCCCGTCTTTAACCTATAAATACATCACCTTACAGTGACTTGACAGCTCAGTTCAGTTCAGTAGAGTTCAGTTCAGTTGAGTTTAGTTCACCCTTAGTGCAAGCCGCGTCGGTCGTATGTTATGTCGATCTCATCCAACATGTAGTTAGGAAGAACTCGTCTATCTCCATCTTGCGCTTCTAGCTCAGCTTTTATCTGTTAACGGAACTTTCTTAGTGCAACTGTGTCTTCGTTTTTTTGTGTATGGATATCCCCAGCTTTCCACTCTGCCTCGACCACGACTGCCTGTATTTTGTGAGAACTTTTAAAGGTCTTCCAAGGTGCAGAGAGGTACTGGAAAACTTTACATCCTGACTGTTCCTCTTGGTCAACACAGTACAACAAGAGCTACCAGGACTTCAACAATTATTTCAGTAGTCGACAGGATCTCTACAAAAGCTACTGGAATTCTCATCTCATTACATTAGTCGACAGGATTCTACAAGTCGACAACAACCAAACATTCAACTTTTATTTCATATATATACTAGACGAATGGCCCGGGCAACGCCCGGGTTTTACCCGAGTGCGTATATATATTTAAAATGTTTTAATTAAAATACTATTTGTTACAATTATAAATTGGCGCCATGGATGTCTCTCTTGTGAAACGTCCCGCCCCAAACTGTGTGTGTCTTAAAAATATAAAAATAAAAATGTGAACGGAAAAATATGTCCAGGGTAGCCTAGTGGTCATGGCATCTGCCCGGTAAGCGGAAGGTCGTGGGTTCGATTCCAATCCCTTGACACTTTTTTATTTTATCCATTCTGACCAAAATCTATCCGTGAACTTCACACAGTGAACTTCACACAGGGAGAATAAGGCAATTATATAAGTAGATAATCCAAATTGTGCTTTTCACACACTATTTTTTTATTTGGCCTTATTACCTTGTGTTTATAATCTATGACGTAATGCCGGCGGCGCGCGCCCGTTGGCTGCCGGCGAGCACGTGACC
This sequence comes from Cordylochernes scorpioides, assembly GCA_030710605.1. NCBI lineage: Eukaryota > Metazoa > Arthropoda > Arachnida > Pseudoscorpiones > Chernetidae > Cordylochernes > Cordylochernes scorpioides. Next base: position 39,877,294 of record CP092876.1, on the reverse strand, counting down.
TTCCTGTGCGCGCGCATCCGTGACAGAACCGGCCCATGACGGTCGTGACTATATATGTTGATGGATAATAATAATAATATAATAATAATAATAATTATTATTATTATTATCATTAGATAATGATTAATGATCATAATGATGATGCGCGCGCATCCGTGACAGAACCCATGACGGTCGTGACTATATATGTTGATGGATGGATAATAATGATAATATAATAATAATTATTATTATTATCATCATTATCATTAGATAATGATAATGATCATAATGATGATGCGCGCGCATCCGTGACAGAACCCATGACGGTCGTGACTATATATGTTGATAATAATAATATAATAATAATAATATTAATAATAATAATAATTATTATTATCATTAGATAATGATAATGATCATGATGATGATGCGCGCGCATCCGTGACAGAACCGGCCAGCCAGCCGGCCCATGACGGTCGTGACTATATATATATTAGATAATAAAAGACATATATTGGATTGAATAAAAGATTTAAATATGGATTGTGCTATATATTCAGAAATATTTATATTTGAGGAGGTTTCCCGAATATGCGCAGAAGAGCCCTCCAGATGATTAAATAGTCTTCGTTATCTCCTCTCACCTCAAGACTCAGGAACAACAGGATGCCTTTGTTGACGTTAGAATGGAGTTGGCATCGTCATCCGTCCCTTATCCGCTAGCCCTGCAGGCCGGTTCATCCATAAGAGAGCACATGGAACAGTATCAAGAGCTTTTGTCTATGAAGAAACCATCTGCCTTCCGTCTTGACGTAGGTGAGAGAAGTTAGAGTGAAGATGACAAGAATGTCTTCTCCTGAATTTAGCCTTCTTTGTTGTCCTCTATCCAGGAAGACATATGACGTTTAAGTATTGAGGCCAAAAGTTTGGAGAATTAGTTTTCAGAGTGCTATTACACACACACAAATATCTTTATATATCTTAAGGCACAAATAGCTTACGGGAGAAAGGAAGCATAGATGGAGCCCCTGTGAGTGCTATTATACATAAAAATTAAACGGTTTTCTGGATCCCAATTTTTAAATATTATGGTATTTATTGATTTAGACCGTGAATGCAGGATATTTGATCTACTATTGATAATTGTGTTGAATATATTTTGAGTGGTCTCGTGGTAAGACCCTGATTGCTTCTTATGGAATTTCGTCGAGTCCACAAGCTTTTTTTTTTTTTTTTGGCAGGCTGAATATTCCTGTAGTGATATCAAACAAAGGATATCTCTCTTCACCTAATAAGGGATCACTTGAGTTAATAAATTTTACCAGATTGGGAATTATACAACAACAACAACAAAAAGCCTTTATTGAGGACCTCTCGTCCTATATAGGATTCGCCAGTTTACAGAGTAATTGAAGAGAAGAGAACTAAGAATACAGAGAGAAACCTATATGTAGTAGGTATATAGTATAGTATTTTCTACACTGTGACTATATACAACAGCAGCAACAAGCCTTTTACTGGAATCAAAGTCCCATACAGGATTCGTCATTCTAATCCTGACATAGATTATTTGCATATAATTATTTACATCAATTAAATTATGTATATAGCCTCCTCTTCTCTTCAGCCGTCTTCCAGAATTTGAACAACGCAAAAGCTCCAGCTCTGTTTCTCACCACCTCATTCAACAGGAGCTCCAAAGAGAGTCCCTCAAGGCCTATTTCACTGAGGAGCACTTCTCGTTCGTCTTTCAGCCCCCTACATGAGAGTATATGGTGATGTAGCCCCGGCTCCATTCTTGTCCCGCAAATCTCGCATGTCAATCCATCTGTTTTAAATATTCTGGGGCGATCATCAGCAAAGAGCACCGAGAGGATTCTCAGTCCGGCAATACACCGTTTGACCCGGAGCGGGAAATCGCTGGACAGATAGTGTTCCGGTAACGGAGTTGAGCAGATGTTTTTATAGTGGGGGTAAAGTCTTGAATTTATTATTCTTGTGTGATCCTTTTGCAGAGACTGGTCTATTGCAGTCCTGATTATGTAGGAAATTTCTCTTTGTAATGTTCTATAGTCTGTGCAGCAATTCAGCCATTGAAATCCGGTGTTGTTTAAAATATTAACTATACTTCCCGTGAAACCTATATATTTTTTCGTTGCGTTTGGGATTTCCCACAGCTGTGACAAGCAGAGCAGCGGCAGTCTAGTTTCACCCATTCCCAGCATTCTCAACCAAAACTTTAAGGTAAGTTTCAAGACTGTAACGCTGAGTGACACTCTTCCCAATTCTATCCTGAGCATGTATCCGGGGGTGTATCTTGGTAGATTTAGATATCTTCGCATAAATGAGTCCTGAATTTGATCAACAATTAATGTATGCTCATTTGCCCAAACAGGTGCCGCGTATAGCAGGGTTGATAAAACCATCGCGTCAAGAAGTTTCATAGAGGATTTAAGAGAGTTCATCTTCGACCTGGTCAGAATAGGCCATACCGCACCACTGGCCGCGAGAGCTTTACCCTTATAGTATAATGCGGCTTGCTTAAAAGAGTTTGTTGAGGTGAGTGGATATCCTAGATACATGTATCTTTCCGTGACATTCAGTGTTTGTTGTCCCCAATACCAATTATCGGATTTTGAGCGCTTCCCACCATTGCGAAATACCATTATTTTTTATTTGTTTTCGTTCAGCGTTAGCATATTTTCCTCAAAATATTTTCGTATCATATTAATTTTTAACTACAAATTGTTCTTAGATTCGCCTATCAGTACAATATCATCTGCATATAGATTGGGAATTATATTTTATAAAAAAAATATTAGATATTCTAAATTCCTAAAAATATATGCAATTTTGTAAACGGCTGGCTACGTTTTAAGACTTTCCAAGGAGAAATACTCGTTTACACAAATTATTAAAATTATGAAAGAATATTTCTCTCTAAATGCATAATCAGACAAATAATAAATAAGAACAAAGAAAACCTTGATATTTATGAAATTGAGCCAAAATATTCTTCTGAAAAAAGGTGTCTGAGAAACCTTTAGCTCCACTCAAAAGAAAGATAAAGGAAATGGTTGTCAGAGAGAATCCACCTTCTCAAAGGAACATTTCCACAATAACCAACGTGCCATTTTCTACCGTTAACCGTATTATCAGGGGAAAAAAATCGGCTTAAAAAATACGTTAAAAGGCTAAAGTTCAAGTTCTCAAGCTGCACCATATTGAGGAACGAAAGACCTGCAGCATGGCCCTTTATGAAAAGTACCTGGTAGGTGAAAAATGGAAGAATGTTGTTACACTGGACGAGGCATGGGTTTATCTCAATAATAGCAAACAACCCCGTGCCATTTACTACACTAACTCTTAATTAAACACCTTTAAGAACTGGGTCAAACAATGCAATGAAAGCTTCTAAAAGAGCGTCATTGTTCGTTGCAAGTTATGCTACAATGGAAGGCGTCCTAGAAGGTCGACCAAAATGTCAAGAAAAATTTGAATATTTAAAAATGACTTGTCTTTGACCCATTATTCAGCAATGAGGTCCCAATTTTGTACCCAAGTGACCCAAGATCCGTGTGGCTGCACCAGGATAAAGCCACGAGTCATACCTCGTGTCCAAAAGATCACTACCTTGACGAAAAGAGAAATGAAACCAGATTTTCGTACATCCGTTTTAATCATATCCCTGCCAAATCTCAGACTCGGCTGCTATGGATTTTTGTGTTTTTGGATTGCCGAAAACGGCTCTTAGATCTAGAAAGCCGAAGGCGCTAGATGGTCTTTAGAAAGTCGTTAAGGACTGTTGGTATGTTCTTGAACAAAATATTTTAAGGTGGGTCTTAATTCCTTAAAAAACACCGAAAAACGTGCTAAACATCAAGACTTACATATAGGAAACAATAATTTGTACGAAAATTTGCAAATATTTTAAAATAAAACACAAAAATATTTCTTTAAAAAATGGATTGCCCTCTGCAGATGCCTTGGTTGACTCAAGAAAGGCGTCGTCATTCAGCCCTCACTCGAAGCCCTGCAGATCAGATGGCCACTGGATGAGGTCCAAGAACTCCTGGGTGAGAGGTCTGATATAGCGATATAACCAGTACCAGTATACTAGAGAGTAGATAAATATTTTAACAGCCTTTCAGACTCTCATTTCCGGGAAGGAATACTGATATTAGAGAAACGCTGGACCGAGTGTATTGAAGTCAAGGGAAATTATTTAGATTTTTTTTTTCAAAACTTATAATCAGAATCTTAGATTGTCAGGCCGAGAACCTTTCACCTTACCCTCGTTGTTAGCACGTTTTCTATGATGTTTCTTCTAGAAAGAACGAGCTGACTCAATTCGATTCAATTCGATTTATTTCACACAACAAAAAAGAATTACACTACGATTTAATGCGATTTAGTTGTATTTAACACAAAAGAAAACAGAAGAAGAAAAAAACCAACAAAAATAATGATGATAAGTAACAATAAAATTCTATGAATATGAATTATAATTAATTAATAAAATACAATAATAATAATAAAAAAATAAAACCTAACATATAGATTACTATAATAATTATAATAAAAAAAAACCTAACATACTCCACCCCGGTGGACTAACTTAGTCCTCAGCAAAAGGTAATGGTACTATTTTAGAGACAGTTCTAGTAAGGTATTCTTGGTGCTTGGTCTTCACCTCGACGACTCGAACTTTTCCGTCTGCTCCCGGAAAGACTTTGGTGATGCGACCAAGACTCCAATACATTGCTGGTGGTGATATGGTATCCTTGAGCAAGATGAGGTCACCTTCCTTAATGTTGGGTGAGGATTTTTGCCATTTTAGGCGTTGTTGCAAATTGTTGAGGTATTCTCGATTCCAACGTTTCCAAAATACATCTTTAATTTTTTATTTAGGCTCCAGCGGTCGAGGTAGTTTATCGGAACATCATCATCATAAGATTCTGGAAGGGCAGTTAAGGGTCTCCCGATTAAGAAGTGTCCTGGTGTAAGAGGATTAAAATCGTCTGAATCTGAACTTAGAGGACAAATAGGTCGTGAATTTAAACAAGCTTCTATTTGAGTTGTCAGAGTACTCAGCTCTTCAAATGTGAGTATCTGAGACTTTAAGCATCTGAGAAGATGAAATTTGAAGGATTTTATTCCAGCCTCCCAGATACCTCCGAAATTTGGGGCGGAAGGAGGTATAAAATGCCAGTTGATTCGTTCATTAGATATAAATTTTTGAATTGTTGAAGCTTTCAATATATCAAACTGCCCTCGGAGAATGTTGTTAGCTCCCCTAAAGTTGGTCCCGTTATCACTAAATATATCAGAAGGTTTTCCTCGACGAGAAATAAACCGCTTGAGAGCTGCGAGGAAAGCCGCTGAAGATAGGTCTGATACAATTTCTATATGAATTGCTTTTGTGCAGAAACATACAAATAAAGCAACATATGATTTTAATTTAGATCTTTTGATGTTTGGTTTCATCAAAAACGGTCCTGCAAAGTCGATTCCAGTTTTAATGAACGAATTTGATTTCACAATTCGGTGCATAGGCAGATCTCCCATGATTTGCTTGGTAACTTGGCGTTTAGCCCTGAAACACACCATGCATTGGTGGATTAGTTTCTTGACCAAACTTCTGCCTGCAGGAATCCAATATCGTAATCGTAGTGCTGACACGGTCAGCTGAAGACAAGAATGTAAATGATCCAGATGACACTGTCGCACTATTAATTCCGTGATAAAATGATCTCTTGGCAATATTATTGTATGATTTTCATCAAATTGCAGATTTAAATGACGTAATCTTCCTCCAACCCGTAATAGTCCAGATTCATCAATGAAAGGATTCAAAGATAAAAGCCTTGAGTTAGTTGGTAAAGATTTCTTTTGTTTTCAACAGGTAATTTCTGATTGAAATTCAGAACTTTGAATGAAACGAATGATTAAAAGATATTCGTCCATGAAATCACAATATTGTTTTAGGATACTTGGAGATTTTTGTAATTTTCTTTCAAGTGATAGAAATCGTTTCAGAGCATTGATCCTAGATTCGCCAAGAGTTGGCAATGTTCTAAATGGCAGCCCAACAGAGTATCTTCCATCTTCCAGAATTTTGAGGTTATTAATATATATTTCTTCACACGAAATTTCTTCTCTGGTTAAAGATTTGGCAGAGGGTACTGACTCCAGCTCCCAGAATTTTTTTAGAAAATCATCTTGTTCCTCCGACGCGAACATAGTTATATCTTGATTGGAATTTTCACCTGACAGTAATATTTTACCTGTAAGTAACCATCCCAATTTGGATCCGCACGCAGTGGGTCCAGATAAATTTTGGAATCTAACTTTCCCGTTAAATAAGCATGGAGCAAGCTCTGCTCCTATCACTAAATCAATCTGGCTAGATTTGTCAAAATTGGGGTCAGCCAACAGAAGATTTTTCAAATAAGGCCAATTATCCTTTTCTACAAAGAAATTGGGCAATTCTGATGTGATCTTATCAATGACTATAGGATTAGCGTTGAATATTAGGTTTGAGAAATGTGGGCTAAATTGGAGAGAGACCTCACCCATTGATTGTTCTACAAGTTTGTTTCCCAAACCAAAAACTGTAGTTTTACATTCAGCAAGAGGAAGATTTAATTTCTTTCGACAACTATTTGTTATAAGACACCTTTGAGAGCCTGTATCTATGAGGGCTCTACATGTTTGAAGAACCCCGTTTTCCGATTTGACCTTTATTAAAGCCGTAGAGAGTAATATCCGATCATGACTTTTGTTGTCTGCAAAACATGAAACACTGGCATGGGTCAATGGAGATATGTCCGCAACAGGACTTAACATTTCCGGTTTGAACTGATGCAAAAGAGTATGATGTCTCTTATTACATGATTTGCAATTTTGCGTGAAGACGCATGACGATACTCTATGGTTAGATCTTAGACAGTTGTAACATAGACGATTATCTTTTACAAATGTCCATCTTTCAGGTAACATCATACCATTAAACTTAGGACATTTTAACAAAAAATGTTCACCTTTACATAAGACGCATGACTTGACTCTGCTATCTATACTAGAGCCAGAGGCAAATGTTGCTGAATGAGAATGAGTGGATTTATTCATTTTGTAGAATTGTTTTGAATTTTCTTTATTCTGAAAACTCCCGAGACTTCCAGCAAATCTTTCCAGGAAATAAATCATCTTTTCATACGATGGATATTCTTTCTCAAGCAAACTCATCTCTCATTCCTTTCTTATTGAACGATCAAGTTTTGATTGAATTATATGAATTAAAATCATTTTTCGATAAATTATTACGTTCCAATCCGAGGATAGAGAGATTCTGAATGCTTTCGTTACAAGTGTCCAGGAGATCAAGTAAATCTTTAGTCGATTCTTGTTTTACATTTTTTAGATCATACAAATTTTGAATCTGTTTAAAAGCCAATTCACTTTTTTTGTCGAATCTATTGACCAAGGTTTGCCAGGCAATAGGATAATTTTCATCAGAAATATTGAACGCCCTAATAAGTCTAGTGGCATTTCCTTTTAGTGCAGAATTTAAATATTGAAGTTTTTGAAAATTTCCCAGTGTTGGATTTTGATCAATAGATCTAATATAAATTTCCTTAAAACTCAGCCAATCTGAAATATCACCACTAAAGGTGGGCAATTGAAATTTGGGAAGTTCTAAATTGGTTTCACCAGAAAATGTATTTTTATTTAAATTTCCCAGCGATCTATTTATTTTTATCAAAAAAGAATTGATTTTAGACTTTGCCTCAAAGGATACCTTAAATTTATCTTCAGCATTAATGCCTTTATATTTTACTAATTTCACATATTGATTATCAAAGCTAGCTTTTAAATTTAACAAGTCTTCTTTATTTTGCATAAGTGCGTATCTATCATTGCCTTCTAAATTATATTCTACATCTGCTTTTATCAATTCTAAACTTTTAATCAGAGATTCAAAAATTAAGATTTCTGTTTCCATATTTTAAAGATTACTATTCAAAACCTTACCTTTCTTTATTTCTATGGCTTCTAAAAACTTTCTCTTTCTTCTACTTCTTTCCCGGGTTTCGGCACCAAAAAATGTTAGCACGTTTTCTATGATGTTTCTTCTAGAAAGAACGAGCTGACTCAATTCGATTCAATTCGATTTATTTCACACAACAAAAAAGAATTACACTACGATTTAATGCGATTTAGTTGTATTTAACACAAAAGAAAACAAAAGAAGAAAAAAAAACCAACAAAAATAATGATGATAAGTAACAATAAAATTCTATGAATATCAATTATAATTAATTAATAAAATACAATAATAATAATAATAATAATAAATAAAACCTAACATATAGATTACTATAATAATGATTTAAAAAAACCTAACACTCGTACTTCCAAGATTTAACTTGAGCCCTTTAATTTTAACGCCTCTTTTCTCAATCATTATTTTTAAACGTTATATAGCTGGATATATCAATAAAATCCATCATTTTAGTTTTGATAAACACTAATTTCCACTTCGAATACGCAAAGGCCTAATATTCTAAGTAAAGAAATAAAGATAAAACTAAAAACCTTTTTTAGACCCATTTATGGTCTTTTTATTGAAAGCTTGCCGCCAGTTTAAAATAAAGGAAAATAACGCCTTCATAATCTGCTGTGGATTATTGATTATTGAATAAACTTGCATTATCTCATGTCATATACCTCTTTATTATGTTGTTTGATATTGCGGGTGTTCCGAAAGCTTTTAAAAACTTTGAAATAAAAATATTTGCGTATATATATTATTATTGTGTTAATCTTTTGATTATTTTTATATAGAGATATTTAAGCGATAATTTTGTATATATATTTTAAGTTTAATTAATTAATTAATTGTTCCCACAGAGTATGCGTGTACACAAGTCACAAGAAAATAGGCGCTAACCGTAAGAAGATAAGTTTCTCCTTGCTTACTATGTTATAAGTTTATCTTTTATTTTGTTCTCTCTCTTGTAAATCAATAAAAATGATGTTTGATTAATCTCCTTGCAATTAGTATCTTTAAAAAGTCTAAGCATAGTCAACAGACAATTAATATTAACTGAAAAAATAAAGACAAAAAGCACAGAGATGTAAATAAAGCAGGAAATATAGACACAATGTAACAAAGAAATAGCGATATAGAACAGCAGATGCCGTCTGACTTTGGCAGGTGGGAATTTCTAAGCAGCCGATGGCTGACTTGCAAATATTTACCTGAAGGTCACAATTACACGTGCTTGTCACGTGAGTCCAAAGGGGCAAAAAAAGTTTTGACATTGTGGCAATTTGTCGGCTCCTTGTAAATACGTAGCAATCAAAGATCACGAAGTACAATCTCGTGCAAGTATATATTTTTCTCTCTCTAAAGTGGGAGAGATAGAAGAAGAATAAAATATTGTTTTCAAATGGCTATTATATTTTAATTAATAACAAAATATTTTGAAAAGAGTTATATCTGTGCTTCACTTCCATCAATAATTGACAATACGACCCAGAATAAGTATATTGCTACGGCGTTTTATGGTTTCCACAAGTCCATATCTCAGAAGAAGGCCAAGTGACACTCACTCCTCACTTTCTTACTGCTACTCTTTTTGTGTTGTTTTTCTTGCTTCCCTCTTTCTCTTCCTTATTATTTTTTTCTTTTTTCGTCTTTTTCTTCTGTCTATATCGTTATTTCATTTGTCTCACTGCTTTGTTCTTATGCATACCTCTGATGAATCCTGTATAGGGTCAGTGACCCTAAATAAAGGCTTTTTGTTGTTGTTGTTGTTGAAAAGAGTTATATAAGATTATATGTGCTGCAATTTAAATGATAAAATACATATGCAATTGTATCAAAATTTAGACTAGCACATAGTTCTTGTTTCCCAAAAAATAAAGGCACAGTACGCGCGTCGTCTGATTTTGCAAAGATAAAAAAATGGATTAAATATTTCATTTAATTAACTATAAAGTCAATTTCGTGACCATATATTATGTCTAAAATTTGGTATGATACAAACGGCTATTGCCTCATCATTTCTATAGTTTTTCAAATGTTCGACAAAAAGCATAATTAAACGCTTAGAAAGCGTCCCCAAAATATATCTGAATGACTTCTAGAAAACAAAAATATGTTTATTGTAGATATATATACAAGAGTGCAATTCTCTTGGATCTCTACTAATTCAAAATGTTAATTCCTGGTATAATATTATCACGTAGAAAATTATAGAAAGACAAACTTCATAATGACATGGCAATTTATTCTAATGCAAAACAAAGTAGATAATGTAAAATACCAGAGAAACAAGGGAAGAATGGTTGTTGTGTATAGCACAATATAAATATCAAAATTAATAATCTGTTTATAAAATAATAAATATATTGCAACAATATAATCATTTGGGAATAATATAAATCGGGAATAGGTTATATTTATATATATATACATATATATGTGATGATTTAAGACCATGGAATTGTTGTAAATAGTCTAGATATCTCCTACCACATGTTCCACCCCATGACTGTATATAACCTCTTATGTACTGCAAATAGAAAGCCTCAACTAACATCAATCTGTACCGCGTAAGAATCTAATAAAGTATAGCAACTGTACCGATAGAAGGAATGGAGACTAACAGGAGAAAATTAAGGTTAAAACTAATCAGGCTTAGGACAGAAGTCGAAGCAAGGCCTAGCAAAAGAGGCTTAAAACTAGCCCAACTATAAATAATTTACAAGACAATATTTCCTGGGCAAGACCGGACGTATCTTGTGACCGCGGAAACCATAAAAGTCGAGTAACGCCCCGTATTTCCGGAACAAGACCGGACGTATCTTCCGTCAAAGGCAGTAGCAAAGACCAATCAGAAGACATCACCTAAATAGGTCAACCAATAGAAAAAGGCCATGTGACACCTTTCGACCAATGGGAAAGAAGACAGGTCTTGGTGTTAAATCGAGGACCTAGAATTGTTAGTATACGCTTGGCTCTCAACAAGGTAACACTTGCTCTAAAGATCTCCCTCTCTCCTCATCCCATTCCTTCTTGACGTCAGACGCTTCTAAGTGGAATCTCTGTTTGTTTATTTCACCTTTGGCTCAGCTGTGTCGCCTTCCACCACGACTGCACGGTAGAGTTGACATCGAGGTTCGTCTAGCATCAGGTAACACTGGTCCCAGAGGTCCCAAGATATCACATATATATATATATAATGACGAGGGCCATTAGCCCGAAACCATGGTCTCTAGGTGGACGCTTATCGGTTTGCCAAAGTTGGTGTTGTGGCTTTGTCACCGACCCGATGCCGCTAGTTGCGGCGACGGTCAATGGATGGCGTCAGATTCTGACGTTAATTTTGACGGGAGAGGCGACCATTGCTTCCATGGATTAATTTCCTCCCGGCAAATTTTCCATCTATGTTTTGCCAATAGATTTGGCCCAGCCACATTGCCAGCAAAACACCTCTTTGGTAGATTGTGAGGATTCCATTAGATCCCGTGTGGATCTCATGGAATAAAGTCCGCCCTAGACTGACGAGGGCCATTAGCCCGAAACCATGGTCTCTAGGTGGACGCTTATCGGTTTGCCAAAGTTGGTGTTGTGGCTTTGTCACCGACCCGATGCCGCTAGTTGCGGCGACGGTCAATGGATGGCGTCAGATTCTGACGTTAATTTTGACGGGAGAGACGACCATTGCTTCCATGGATTAATTTCCTCCCGGCAAATTTTCCATCTATGTTTTGCCAATAGATTTGGCCCAGCCACATTGCCAGCAAAACACCTCTTTGGTAGATTGTGAGGATTCCATTAGATCCCGTGTGGATCTCATGGAATAAAGTCCGCCCTAGACTGACGAGGGCCATTAGCCCGAAACCATGGTCTCTAGGTGGACGCTTATCGGTTTGCCAAAGTTGGTGTTGTGGCTTTGTCACCGACCCGATGCCGCTAGTTGCGGCGACGGTCAATGGATGGCGTCAGATTCTGACGTTAATTTTGACGGGAGAGACGACCATTGCTTCCATGGATTAATTTCCTCCCGGCAAATTTTCCATCTATGTTTTGCCAATAGATTTGGCCCAGCCACATTGCCAGCAAAACACCTCTTTGGTAGATTGTGAGGATTCCATTAGATCCCGTGTGGATCTCATGGAATAAAGTCCGCCCTAGACTGACGAGGGCCATTAGCCCGAAACCATGGTCTCTAGGTGGACGCTTATCGGTTTGCCAAAGTTGGTGTTGTGGCTTTGTCACCGACCCGATGCCGCTAGTTGCGGCGACGGTCAATGGATGGCGTCAGATTCTGACGTTAATTTTGACGGGAGAGACGACCATTGCTTCCATGGATTAATTTCCTCCCGGCAAATTTTCCATCTATGTTTTGCCAATAGATTTGGCCCAGCCACATTGCCAGCAAAACACCTCTTTGGTAGATTGTGAGGATTCCATTAGATCCCGTGTGGATCTCATGGAATAAAGTCCGCCCTAGACTGACGAGGGCCATTAGCCCGAAACCATGGTCTCTAGGTGGACGCTTATCGGTTTGCCATAGTTGGTGTTGTGGCTTTGTCACCGACCCGATGCCGCTAGTTGCGGCGACGGTCAATGGATGGCGTCAGATTCTGACGTTAATTTTGACGGGAGAGGCGACCATTGCTTCCATATATATATATATATATTTTTTTTTAATAAAAAAGGGATATTCTGATCATTTACATGAGCATTTTCGATGGCATAGCGCTATCTAGTGGAACAAAAATCAACTCATCGTTGATTTAACTTGTTCCGTGATATTTAGCCAACTAATTTTCTCGATAAATAAAGAAAAGCCAACCACGTACGCGTTTCGGGCTGTTGGCCTCGTCAGCGTGGTGCAAGCTGTACCTCTACGACCAAAAATTTTATCCAATAGGCTTCCTGAGAAATCAAGAAATGGGTATTTAGGGCCAATTTTACATAAATACGCTCTGTTTTCGTGAAAAAAAAAATGCAAATTAAAAAAAATTGAAAAAAGGTCAAGCGTTGATATTAAAAAAAAAAAAAAAGGCATATCCTGACCGTTCACGAATATTTTTAAATACCGAATCTCGATTTTTCGGGCTTTGATGCTTTTCTCCAGGAGGAAAGATACTCGGTCAATCATTGAAATCATCTCTGAGAGTCGTTTGTCTTGATGAAGTGTGTGTGTGTGTGTGTGTCCTGCTCGTCGTACTATATATTGAATTAAAGACGTAGAGATCCGAGAAATGTATCTTTCATTGAAGGCAATCTGGATATATGTATTGCGATAGCTTATAGAAAAATGAATGCAATTATAGGGGTCTGGTAGATTAAATTGGCGAAACCGCTGGGAGGGTTCACCACTGATGAGCCAAGCCCTCCCAATATTTTTTCATCGCAGTAAGGACAGTAGAAGTTTGGTATATTTTTGAATAGAAACATTCGCGTTTTAATGTCTTCATTCATTATATATAGATGACGCGTTATTGTTTTGTATTATATTTCAATTTATTAATATTAACATCTTCTGTGTCAAGAGGATTCTCAAACTTCTGCTAGGAATGGTGCGCCCTTTGGAAGTCTGTCTTAGGAATCTTCTACCGGCACTGCGCATCAAATCTTATATATCAGTGGTTCCTTTATTTGCGGCCCGTTTATCAAGTTTCCTGGTTGTGTTGTGTAAATATCTTGACACCTAATCTTGCCTGAAAATAGGAAAAAGGTATAGAAGAAGAAGATAAAAGAAGTGATATTACATAAAGAAAAATCCTATTTAGTAAAATGGTTGATTTTTATTGCTTAATTTAGGACAAATCAATTAATTATAAGTCGAAAGCGCGCCATCTGTATTTAGAAATACGAATTATATGAGCGCGCGAATATTTCTTTTTTAAAATCACACAACGTATCGTTGGGCTAACTGTAATGAAAAAAATATTTGTGAATATTCAGATAAAGGGAGCAATTCTCGAAGCAATATTTAAAAATATTCCTATTGTCTTCAAAACTTATGTCCATAGTTCTATTGCAAGAAGTACTTTTGATATAGAGCAGAGAAATCACAGGCTTTATACACAGGTTATATACGGCGGGGTGTTATTCGGTGCCTTATGACACAGACCAAGAACTAATTCGATTACTGCATGGTTAATTTCCTGGTCGTGTAATTTCGCTGTCATAAAGGCCATGCTATGCTATCGCATGCCGGTTTATGGACCGAAAGGTCTGGGTGGCCACTGCTCCAAAGATGTCATAAAGGCCAAAAATAATAAATGGGTATGCTATCGCATGCCGGTTTATGGACCGAAAGGTCTGGGTAGCCACTGCTCCAAGGATGCCATAAAGGCCACCGGTTTATGGACCGAAAGGTCTGGGTGGCCATTGCTTCTAGGATGTCATAAAGGCCAGCCGGCTTGTGGACCTTCGAGGTCTGGGTTGCCATTACTACTTCTAGGATGTCATAAAGCCCACCGGCTTGTGGACCGAAAGGTCTGGGTGGCCATCTGCTCCAGGGGTGTTATAAAGGCCAACGGGGAAAGAAGCCCTGTCTTGGCACCAGCCTGTAGGCTGGGAAAAGGGCAGGGACGCCCACCCCCCACTCACCCTTGGGTATAGGGGAGTGGCGAGGCGACTCTGCGTGTCTCGTACTCGCGTCGGGGTGCCACTGGTTGATCGCTAGTGTAAGCTGGCCATCTGGCCGTGGTAGCGCTGGCGCGAGGCGCCACGAGTCTCGAAACTCTTGAGTCTTCACTCTGTGTGTGCGCCATAGGGAGCGTCCTTGCCGAACGCGCCATGGAAAACCAAGGAGTACACACAGTAGTACCACCCTCCCGCCTCCGCACGGTTCCCCGTGTCAGCCTCGGAACCTTTCAGAGGTCCTTGATTCGTCGGCAGATTCAGGGAGTAGTGGGAACTAAGGGTACGAGGGCCAAAGGGGGGGGGGGAGTTCCTATTGGAGCGTAGGACGGGTTTAACCAAGTCCGAACGGGAGGGCTCGGACAGCAACCTTGCCATAAACTCTCGGAGACACCTGTGGGTTGATTGGTCATCCCCATGGGGCCAGACCATAATGACGGGCGCGAGGGGCCGAACAATGGCCGCTCGGTGCATGGAGAATGCATCATTCCTTTGGTACGGTGGCTTATAGCAGCAGAGGGCATGCTTCGCATGCCGGTTTATGGACCGAAAGGTCTGGGTGGCCATTGCTTCTAGGATGTCATAAAGGCCACCGGCTTGTGGACCGAAAGGTCTGGGTGGCCATCTGTTTCAAGGGTGTCATAAAGGCCACCGGTATAGAAATCCTTCCAGACTCGTCATCTGGGAGGTGGTTTTTCCAGGTACAATGTCCAAGCACTAGCTTGGATACCGTTACTTGGCTTACGAGTGGAACAAGATAGCAGCAAAGGGCATGCTTCACATGCCGGCTTGTGAACCGAAAGGTCTGGGTGGCCATCTGCTTCAAGGGTGTCATAATCAGGGCGGCTTGTGGACCGAAAGGTCTGGGTGGACATCTGCTTCAAGGGTGTCATAATCAGGGTACACACAGTAGTACCACCCTCCCGCCTCCGCGTGGTTCCCTGTGTCAACCTCGGACCTCAGAGGTCCTTGATTCGTCGGCAGATTCAGGGGGTACTGTGAACAAAGGGTACGAGGGTCAAAGGGGGGGGGGGGGAGTCGTATTGGAGCGTAGGACGGGTTAAACCAAGTCCGAACGGGAGGGCTCGGACAGCAACCTTGCCATGAACTCTCGGAGACGGTTGTGGGTTGATTGGTCATCCCCATGGAGCCAGACCATAATGGCGGGCGCGAGGGGCCAAACAATGGCCGCTCAGTGCATGGAGAATGCATCATTACTTTGGTACGGTGGCCATATAGCAGCAAAGGGCATGCTACGCTTGCCGGCTTGTGGGCCGAAAGGTCTGGGCGGCCATTGCTTCTATGACAAGCATGTCAAACTCGCGGCCCGCGGGCCTCATGCGGCCCACAACGAATAAATTTGCGGCCCACCAGACAATATATTTTATTTAAAAAAAATTATAAATTTAAAAAAAATTATAAAAATTTGTAGCCTAATTTTTAAAAATTGTAATTATACATAATTTATTTATTAATAACGAACCACTGGTCGCCATACATAAGTCGTAAGTTTTGATAATACTGTCGCGATGAAAAATAATTAACTAGGCCTTCGAATTACTTTAAATATTTATTTAATGAGTTATATGAGAGATTTTAAATATAAAATAAGAGTTACTATTTACATGAGCCAAATCGACCCAGCCGTTAGAGCAAGAGGGGAGAACTGAGATATATCCTCCTTCCACGTGACGCCACTGTTTACCCCGACCGGTCGGTCCAGATAAGGGGGAATACCAGGAAACTCTGTCCTCCTGACATCACTCCCTCCACAAGAGAAACAGCGTCTCGCTGTTTACTAGTCGGTCACATGACCTTGGGCAATCTGTTCTTGGACTTCAGGGTCGTGGTAGGGCTTCATTCTCACTACATGGACGATATCTTGGGTTTTTCGTCTTCTCCTAGTATTCGTCACGCCTTCTACTTGATAATTTACACTCGATATTTTTCTGATCACTCGATAGGGTCCGAAATATCTCTTCAATAACTTCTCCGATAAGCCAACGGTACGGACTGGGGTGAACACCCACACCAAATCACCTTCCTTGTACGTCACCTCCTGATGCTTCTTGTCGTAGCGTTCTTTGTCTTTGCTCTGAGCCTGCAGGATGTTGAGACGGGCTAACATTCGTGCGTCCTCAGCGTTGGTCACAAGATGGCCCACATAATCTTCTGCAGTTCCTGCCGGCTGGTACGGCAGTATAGAATCCAGCGGTGTTTCAACTTCTCGGCCGTGGACGAGGAAGAACGGGCTGTATCCTGTTGTCTCTTGTCGAGCGGTATTGTAGGCGAAGGTCACATATGGTAGGATGTTGTCCCAATTTTTCTGATCAACGTCAACATACATCGAGATCATGTCAGTCAGGGTCTTGTTAAGTCTTTCTGTCAAACCATTCGTTTGAGGGTGGTATGCCGTGGTGAATCTGTGAATTGTTCCGTTTAGATTATTTATTTCTCGTATGGTCTGAGACATGAAATTTCTTCCTCTGTCCGTGATGATTTCCCGAGGAGCGCCGTGCTTGAGTATGACGTCTTCAATAAGGAAGGTTGCTAATTCAGTAGCCTCCGCTGTTGCCGCGGCCTTTGTTATCGCAAATCTGGTGAGATAATCAGTCGCGACTATTATCCATCTATTTCCCGTGTGAGATATGGGAAATCTTCCCAGATAATCAATTCCTATCTTTTGAAAAGGCGAGGTCGTTGGAGGTATTGGGACTAGTAGTCCAGGAGGTTTCTGAGGCACGCCCTTCCTTCGCTGGCATTCTTTACAATGAGCAATGTATTGGGAAACTGTCATATAAAGTCCAGGCCAATAGAATCTCTTTCTAACGCGGTCATAGGTTTTGGCAAATCCCAAATGACCGGCCATTGGAGTGTCGTGGACATCTTTAAGAATTTCGTGCCTCATTTGTTTTGGGACTACTAGCAGCCATGGTTTGCCCTCAGGGTCGTAATTTTTCTTATAGAGAACGCCTCCAATCATCTGATACCCTTTTAAATTTTCATTTGCAAGTTTTTCACGGATCCCAACCAAATGAGGGTCTTTACTTTGTTCTTCTGCAATGTCTTGGATGAAAGTAATATGCCCTTCTATCTCTGCGGTGTCAGCCAAGGGGCTTCTTGACAAACAGTCAGCGTCTTTATGCTTGCGTCCGCTTTTGTAAACGATGTTTATGTCGTATTCTTGTAGTTTGAGGGCCCAACGAGCTAAGCGGCCGGATGGATCTTTCAAGCCTACCAGCCAACATAGCGAGTGATGGTCGGTAACCACAGTAAAGGGTCTGCCATATAGGTACGGGCGGAATTTACCAAGGGCCCAAACAAGTGCGAGGCATTCTTTTTCTGTAGTGGAATAATTCTTTTCCGCTTTGGTTAGTGTTCGTGAGGCATAGGCTATAGGTCTCTCCGCGTCATTCTGGATTTGAACAAGAACTGCCCCTAAACCATAGCCGCTTGCATCAGTATGGACATGAGTTTCCGCACCTTCTATGAAATGTCCTAACACAGGCGAAGATCCCAATTCCTGTTTGAGAATCCGGAAAGATTCATCTTGTTCTTCTCCCCAAATGAATTTTTCATCTTTCTTTAAAAGGCTATTCAAGGGTCGAGACTTGTTAGCATAACTTTTGATGAAGCGTCTATAGTATGAACTTAACCCAAGAAAACTTCTGGTCTCACTGATATTACGGGGTTTTGGAAAGTGGACAATGGCTTTCACTTTTTCTGGGTCTGGCTGCGTTCCAAATTCATTAACGACGTGCCCGAGGATAGTTATTTGTCTCGAGGCGATATGACACTTTTTATAATTCAGGCACAGTCTCCGGCCTGCTGAATGCATCTCAAAACTTTGTATAAACGTGTTAAATGTTCTTTAAAGGTCGATCCATAGACTACAATGTCGTCTAAGTAGCATAAACACATGTTCCATTTCAATCCCCGTAGGACGTTGTCTATCATTCGCTCGAAAGTTGCTGGTGCATTACATAGACCAAATGGCATTACATTAAATTCATAAAGCCCATCTGGAGTGATAAATGCCGTTTTCTCCCGGTCCTTATCGTCTACTTCGATTTGCCAGTAACCCGATCTCATATCCATAGTGGAGAAGTACCTGGATCCAGAGAGGGTGTCCAGCGCGTCATCGATACGAGGGAGAGAGTAAACATCTTTCTTTGTAATTTTATTTAGACGACGATAGTCGACACAGAATCTCAACGAGCCGTCCTTCTTCCTCACTAATATAACGGGAGAGGCCCATGGACTTGATGATGGCCGGATGATTTTAGGCTCCATCATTTTCTCTACTTCACTCTGAATGACACGTCTTTCGGCGGGAGACACTCTATAAGGACGCTGTCTGACAGGCGGATAATCACTCGTATCGATTTTATGTTTTATTTCGCCAGAGACAGGGAAGCTCTTTTTCTCAAAGTCGAATATATCAGAAAACTCATTTAGGCACGTGAGTAATCTGTTTTTCTTTGTTTCCTCCAAATCAGTAGAAATCATTGAAATTAAACATTCTCTCACATCTGGGGAAGTTACTTCGTCTTTTCCAGCTATTTCAGAACAAGCGTCAAGATTAGATATGCTCCCTACTTCTAGATCTTGCATTGTTCCTATCTTCATGTCCGAAGGTATCACTTGAGACTGGTGAGTACTGTTAGTCACCCACAACACCGCTCTGCCATGTAAGAACCTAACGAGGGAAGAGGGAATAAAAAGTCCTTTTTCCAACTGCAGGCGTTTGGAACCTGTAACGACTACATCTCTGCTGCCAAATACATCCTGGCTGGTGACAACAATCTTGCCAAAAGATTTCGGCGGTATGACACAGTCCATAGCAGCACAAAGTTTCAGGTCTTTCCATTCGTAGGATTTTTCAGCTTCGCTTAAATACAATTTGTTTTCCCCACAATCTATAATGGCATCTGTGGCTTTGAAGAAATCCCGGCCCAGTATAACATCGTGGCTACATTCAGCGGCTACTACAAAATCAAAAATAATATCGAGTCCTTTGATTTGAACTTCTAAAGAGCACTTACCAAGGGTCACGATAGGCTTCTTGTCCGCGGCTCTTAGAAGTGGTCCATTTTCTTTAAAAACTGAGGCCTTTATAGAACGTCTGAAAGCTTCAGAAATTACTGAGTAATCAGCGCCGGAGTCCACAAGAGTTTGTACATTTCGTCCTTGTATGTTGACAGATATCCAGTTCTTTTCCATTGTAGCGGCTATACGGCAGGGAGGATTTTCGTCTGTGGCGGCCACACCTCCAGAGGGCGCGCCATCTAGTTTTCCTCACTGCGGCGACTGGGTGAGCGGCTGGGACGGCGAGCAGGGGATTGTGAGGTTCTTCTGGGAGCTTGGAATCTTCCGCGGTGGGGATATGGCGACGGGTTTCTAAATCTTCCTTGGGATAGTTCGCTTCCTGATTCGCCCATGGTGTAATTTTCCGTTCTTGGTCTTCCGAAATCGACTGTTTCTCTTCCAAGTCTGGCATCCGCAAAAGCTTGACGTCTGTCTCTGCAATAACGTGCAACGTGGCCAGGGCGCCCACAGTGGAAGCAGATCGGTCTGTCATCTTCAGTACGCCACTGAGTCCTTTGATTATTTGGTGGCCCTTCGGTTCTTCGTCGGTAACCTTGATCGTTCTGGGGGAGGTATTGTCGCCGAGGGCGGAAGCTCTCGGGCTGACGAGGGGCAGAGATAGGAGCCAACGTTTGCTGGATTTCACTACGGATGACATCCCGTAGGTCGGGAGATGGAGTGTCGATATCCTGGGCGGCAAATGTAGAAGGAGGAGCCATAAACTTCTGCACCTCCTCTCTTACTATTCTTCTAATCAGGGCTTCTAGGTTCTCAGGTTCAGCGGTCGAGATGGTGGTAACATTGGGCAGTCGGTTGAACCTGGGCGGTGCAACACGCATCCTCTTGAATGCCTCGAATCGGCGGCAGAACGCAACAAATTGGTCCACCGTGCTGATGTCCTTCCCAACAAGTGCCTGATACACTTCCTCCGCTATGCCTTTAATCAGGTGGCTCACCTTTTCTCCTTCCGACATTCTGGGGTTGCTCTGTTTACAAAGAAGGAGGACTTCTTGTATGTAGCTCTCGACGTTTTCCCCACTCGTCTGCGCTCTAGTTCGAAGAATGTTCTCGGCTTTTCTAGCCGTGTCTTCCTTGTTCCCAAATATTTCACAGAACTTTATCTTAAATCCCTCCCACGAATTCAAGATTTCCTCGAAGTTTTCGAACCAGCACTTCGCTGTGCCAGTGAGGTAGAAGATGACGTTGGCCAGACACATGGAGTCATCCCACTTGTTGTAACGTGCCACACGCTGGAAGTCGCTCAGCCAACGCTGCGAATCTTCCCCACGTTCCCCCGAGAAGACAGTGGGATCTCTCCACCGATGGCAGAATGGTCGGTTTTCTTCTCTTTCCATTTTCTTCCGAGCGGGAAATGCAAGCACTGTAGATAGCTCTGGTTGCAATCCTTGAAGGTGACGACTTCGTCTGGTGACTGTCTCGTTACCCGGCGTCTCCACCACAATTGTCGCGATGAAAAATAATTAACTAGGCCTTCGAATTACTTTAAATATTTATTTAATGAGTTATATGAGAGATTTTAAATATAAAATAAGAGTTACTATTTACATGAGCCAAATCGACCCAGCCGTTAGAGCAAGAGGGGAGAACTGAGATATATCCTCCTTCCACGTGACGCCACTGTTTACCCCGACCGGTCGGTCCAGATAAGGGGGAATACCAGGAAACTCTGTCCTCCTGACAATACTACACCTACATACATAACGTATGTACATCGCCATAAGTATTGTGTGCCTTAAAGTTTAAAGAAAATATTCTTTCGGAGTACTAGAAAAAAAAATTTTTTTAAGTTACGTTCAATAATTTGTGCAGTTATTCTGTGTCTGGTAAGTTAAAAAATATTAATTTTAAAAATATTTTTCAAATATTAATTAAAACGTTTTATTATTTTGTGTTAGCGATTACTAATTTTTTTCAGACCTTTGTATTCAATATGTCTTCATCAAAACCAAGTGGCAGTAAAACTAAACGAAAAATTGCTGACGAACATAGGAATTTTCAAGAAAAGTGGGAATTAGAGTATTTTTGCTCTGAAGTAAAAGATAAAATCATCTGCTTGATATGTAATAATGCTATTAGTGTACCAAAATTATATAACATTAAACGTCATTATGAACAACATAAATCAAAATAGGATACCTACGAAGGTTTAATGAGACAAGAAAAGTTAAAAGAGTTCAAGTTGGGAATGAAAAAACAACAGTTTATGTTTACTAAAGTATCACAAGAGAGTGAAGCGGCGGTGCATGCAAGCTACGTTTTATCGGAGATGATAGCTAAACACTCAAAACCTTTTACTGAAGGTGATTTCATCAAGGAATGTTTAATTAAAGCTGCAGAAATTGTTTGTCCTGGAAGTGTGAAAACGTTTCAAGCAATATCTTTGTCTCGAAATACCGTTGTGGAAAGAGTTACTGATATGGCCAGAAATTTAAATGATCAGATAAAAGAAAAATCATCTTGTTTCGAAGCATTTTCCATTGCCTGTGATGAGAGTACGGACATTGGGGGCGTAGCTCAGTTAGCTATTTTTTTTCCGAGCTTGCGACACGGATTTCAACATTTTTGAGGAATTATTGGAACTAGTACCGAGGCATGGCACTACTACAGGAGAAGATATATTTAATTGCGTTTATGATCTTCTGCAAAAATACAATTTACCTCAAACAAAATTGACTTCTGTAGCAACAGATGGAGCTCCTTCAATGACTGGAAAAACCAACGGTTTCGTAGCATTACTGCGACAAAAACTAAGTGAAATTTCTGATGGTTCCAATATTCATCATACGCATTGCATTATATATCAGGAAGTATTATGTACGAAGGTAATAAAAATAGAAAATGTGTTGATACCTATCAAAAAATGCATCAATTTCATAAGATCTCGAGGTTTAAATCAGCGACAGTTCTCTCTGTTCTTAACTGAATTAGAAAGCGAATATTCAGGTTTATCATACTATACCGAGGTACGTTGGCTATCATGCTCCAAGGTTCTCAAACAATTTTGGGACTTGAAAGAAGAAATATGTCAGTTTTTAATAACCAAGAATCAAGACATCACTTTGTTTTCTGATCAAGTATGGTTGCAAGATTTTTCCTTCATGGTTGACATAACAAAACACTTGTCGGATTTAAATTTGAAACTGCAAGAAGGATCAGATCATTACCAACATGTGTGACCAAGTTAACGCATTCAAATGTGAGCTAGTTCTTTGGGAAAAGCAGTTGAAAAACGAAGATTTAATGCACTTTCCGACATGCAACATGTACAAATCAAGTTTAGGTGAAACTGCATTGTATCAAAAATATGCGGAAAAAATTTAAGTCTTAGAAATGAATTTGAAACAAGGTTTTCTGATTTCAAATCTTTGGAAGGCAAGTTTACTTTGTTTTCTTCGATTTTCTCGATAAATATAGAATCAGTACCTAATCATATGCAAATGGAGGTAATAGATATCCAGTGCGATTCAGATTTAAAGGCAAAATTCATTGAAGTTGGCGTTTCTGAATTTTACAAATATTTGCCAGCCAGATTTGAAAACACTCGAAAATTAGCATATGAAATTATGTCCATGTTTGGAAGTACTTATCGGTGCGAGCAGTTATTTTCACTTATGAAAGGAAATAAGTCTCCAATCAGATCGAGAATTACTGACGTTCACCTTGGGTCAGTTTTAAAATTAATCACTGCGAACAAGATTTCCCCCGAAGTAGGAAAGATGGTAGCAGAAAAGAGATGCCAAATATCAGGGAGAAAATATTAACTTTACTTTCTTTTTTCTTATTAGTATTTTTTAAAATAAACCTACATAAATGTTACTATAAAAATTTAATTACTTGTTTTCTTTTTTTGCGGCCCACATAATCTTATTACTTTTTTATTTGGCCCGTGTTAGGATTTGAGTTTGACATGCTTGTTCTAGGATGTCATAATCAGAAACGGGGAAAGAAGCCCTGTCTTGGCACCAGCCTGTTGGCTGGGAAAAGGGCAGGGACGCCCACCCCCACTCACCCTTGTGGATAGGTGAATGGAGAGGCGACTCTGCGTGCCTTGTCCTCGCGTCGGTGTTGCCACTGGCTGGTGGCCAGTGGTGGCGCTGACGCAAGGCGCCACGAGTCTCGAAACTCTTGGGTCTTCGCTCTGTGTGTGCGCCATTGGGAGCGTCCTTGCCGAACACGCCATGGAAAACCAAGGGGTACACACAGTAGTACCACCCTCCCGCCTCCGCGCGGTTCCCCGTGTCAGCCTCGGAACCTTTCAGAGGTCCTTGATTCGTCGGCAGATTCAGGGAGTAGTGGGAACTAAGGGTACGAGGGCCAAAGGGGGGGGGGGGGAGTCCTATTGGAGCGTAGGACGGGTTTAACCAAGTCCGAACGGGAGGGCTCGGACAGCAACCTTGTCATGAACTCTCGGAGACGCCTGTGGGTTGATTGGTCATCCCCATGGAACCAGACCATAAAGGCGGGCGCGAGGGGCCAAACAATTGGCCGCTCGGTGCATGGAGAATGCATCATTCCTTTGGTACGGTGGCTAGAGAAAATGGAACGGCTTATGGACCGAGAGGTCTGGGTGGCCATTACTCCTAGGATGTCATAATCAGAATTGGCCACCCTGATAATGTAATTTAACGCCTTTGGTATTCTTTCTTTAGGTTTCCTTATTAAAGTAAAAATTTTTATGCTGTCAATCCTCTAAAACCACCCACACCTTGAAGAAGGAAATTGAGCGCTGTATCCGCGAAATTCAGTCACATTTATGCAAAATGGTCATGGATAATTTCAACCAAAGAAAAGCATATGTGCCAACTTAACCATGGAGACCATTTACCCGATATACTATTCCATAAATAACCCTACATCCTGCATATACTTTATGAATTGATGAAAATTTGCAATATTCAATTATAAACCCCTATGTTTTATATCAAATGACTTCTTGCGTGAATTTTGGACACCTTTTAAATACACAGAGCCTGAACTAAAAGTGTCACATCCATAATGCACATAACTCTCAAAAAAAATATATTTAGCCTTCAAAGTATAGGCTATCGTGTTGCACTGTCTTAAGCCACCTTTCTGCCAGTTCTTCGACCCCGCGTCGATACCAGTTCCTTCGCAGCGAAGAACTATCTCACCCTATCTTCCAACTCATTTTGCTCATTGAAGTGCTACCCGCGAAGAAAGTGGGACATTGATCAAGCAATAATCCGACGGCGCAACGTCCGGACTGTATGTTGGGTGTGGTAGCAGTTCGATTTTTTCATGGTACTAGAATTTTTCTTGCGCCGTTCGAGCAGTTTGTGGCTTGACGTTATCACGTTGCAGAAGAACAAGTTTTCTATTCACGAAAGCCGGGTGGTACTTCTGATTCAAAACAGTATAGAACCTCTCCAACAGTCCAGATGGCAGATTAGCGCTGATGGTTCGACTGTTTGGATTGAACTTGTAGCTGAATGTCCATTTAAAATTTTACCAAACGCACAGTATCGACTTATATTCGAAGCGCCCAGGTATGAGAAGGTTCAGGAGGTTCACCAGGGCTCAACCACTGCTTTTGGGTGGCAGGATTACGATAATAGATCCCTTCTCATTGCAAGTGGCAGTTCTCTTTATGGTATGTACACCATATGGATTAACTGTAAATTTCTTGTACACTTCCACTAAGTAGTTTGCCTGAGCTGGAGTCAATTCGTCAAGTACAAAACGGCAGCTTCTGCCTAGTTTATGAAGATAGCGAACGACAGTGGTTTGTGATGACTCCAGCTTGCCTGATAGTACCCGAGGGCTATTATCGAATTAGTCTCCAAAGCTTGGCACAGAGTGTCATTATCAATGGTTCGCGACCTACCGGTCTTTGGGTTTTCTCTAAGATTCCTGTCACCTGTGCGAAATTGCTTTAACTAACTGGTTGTGGTTCGAGGACCCTTCCTCTTTCGCAGGACAAATATTTCTTGTTGCTTCTGCAGCATTTATGGCCCAATTTAAATCCACAAAGTAAAAGTTCTCTAATAAATAATTTATTAAACAATATAAAATATTAAACAATATCTGCTAGGGTAGTAGTTTGAGTAATCAAGTGAACGACTTGCTAGACACGTTACCTTTAAATAGTGCGAAACTTTCTGTTTCCCTCTGTATATATTAACGTGGTGATCCTCTCGCCATATATTCTAAGTTTAAACAATAGATGGTAGACCAATATCTCCAGCCATAAGACTGACCATAGTAGAAGGTTAGAGGAAGAGCTGGATTGAGATAGACAGAATGTGCTAAGATGTTGGGGTTGTAGCAATGGTATAAATGTTGAAAGGAGTAAGAATGGTAATTGAGTAGGAATGAAATTTGCCCCACAGCCATATTGGGGAGATTCAGATACTTTCTATGTATTGGTTCTCATTTGGCCCGGTTCCTTGACTGCTGGAATCTTTTGGGAATTTTGGATTTTGTCATACCAACGGCTGGATACTTCTGCGAATTTTATATTTTGTCATACTAACAGCTGGGAACTTCTGAGAATTTTAGATTTTATCATAGCAAGGGCTGTAGAGTTCTGGCCTGTAATGAATATTGACCACACACGACTGAACCAAGTCACGGCACAAACGAATTAAATTGTCTTCTTTATTATCTTGCTCTTGCCTGCAAACAATAAATATTTACATACATCTATTCATTTATTTAATACCAATATTTATATAGGTAAACAACGTGAAGAAAAATATGCAGAAAAGACAAAGAAAGCCAAGAATACATCATACAATGGTTTATCATTGATAATGATGAAGGCATTTGGATAACGAGAAATACTATGCTGAGAAGGAGTATATACTCCCTAACTGGATAATATATTATGTTACTTTTCAATATCCACATGAAATATATTTTATATGTTATCTGGTATACAAATAAAAGTTTTTCAAATTTTTGTAAAGTAAGCGTTTTTGACTAATCCCTGATGATCTGCCATACATCATCAAGGGCGCGGTATTTTTTATTTCAATGGGAGATAACCCTTTCTCACTTAATGTACCGCGTAGATTGTATTCATTCAGCAGCATATCACGACCCTATATGAATACAAAGAAAGATAAGTTCAGAACAAGAGTAGAATTATTAAATTAAACATCCACTACACTTCCTACAGTTCCCACTTTATTCCGAAGGACCCTGCTAGGACATCAGTTGAGACGTAAGCAGCCGTGACGTCTTAATGAGTCAAAAGATGAATGGTCATCAGGGGGAGTCTGCTTAAAGTGGTCACGTGACAGGGAATAAATAGCAGCCGAACAGAAATAGTCGTCTGCTGTCTCCTTCTGGTGCAATAACCCTCCTCTGAAACACTTTCTGTGACACTCGGGTTGTCCACGTCACCTTCTTTAACGCTTAACTTTACGTAGGCTAGCAGAATAGCAAACGAACGGAAATAATGTCTTGGTGTCTTTGAGCCAATAATTCTGTATAAAAATTGATGAAATCGGTAGTGACAAAATGCCCGTTTAATCTTCATAAAACTTCTTACATCCGTTCCTTCTCTCTTATATATAAATTTTGGATTTAAATTGGTTATAGCAGGTTAGAACCCGAACAGAAATAGTGGACTAGTGTCTCTAGATCAATAATTCTATCTAAAACACTTTCAGTAACACTGGAATTAACAAAATTGTTCGTTCCATCTTCGAAAAACTCTTACATCTATTGGCTAATAAGAATAGAAACCAAACAGAAACAGTGAACTGGTGTCTATTTCTGGTGCAATAATTCTGAGTGAAACACTTTCTGTGACATTTTAGTTGACACGTTGCCCGTGTCATCCTCAAACTCTATTCCTCGAGCCTCTTTCTTTCGTCTGTGCAATGTTCTAACTTTTATTGGAGGCACCAACTCAGCGGCCCACACATGAGCGTCTTTTATCCTTACGTGAAATCAGAAGTGTAGTATTCAATTCCTAAAAGAATTTCGTAATCATGTATTCCCACTTTTTCTCTCTCTTGCCAAAAGAATCTACATCACTATACCATGGGATTAACCTCAAACGTAGTTGACGATTATAGATTTGATCGTGCGCATACATCTAAATATATGCAAAAAATATTCCTAATCTTTCTTTTTTATTATCATTTCATTGGTGTAAATTTCCGTGTACCTAGAGAAGCTCACACATATTCGAAAAACCACAATCTGAGAACTATGATCCCTTTACAGTGACACAATAATATTACTATATTAATAAAAAATTATTAAAAAGTTTATAGTTGGAAATATTTTTGATAAAATATATATATGTATAAGTCGATGTATGTTTATATATTTATTTAGTCCTTATATATACGCTTCCTTGATATTCAACCAATCAGGCTGAAATTTCAATAGGACATAGAGTTAAGTCTCGAAGAGGCTTTTATCATATTTTCAACCAAGAAAATTAAAATTAACCAAGTACTAGACTAAATTACTGATTTTTGGATCAGAAAATGATTATGTTAATATATATATATGTATATTACCGCATCATTTTTTAGAAGGGCAGGAACGAAATTATTTGGGGAACACTCACTCGAGCAGAACACGGGCAAAGTCAGGTCTTATATATATATATATATATATATAAAGAGACAAAGGTCGCCTCTCCCGCCAAAATAGACGTCAAAACTAGACGCCATCCTCCCGGCAAAATTTCCATCTATATATATGTGGTGAGGTCTGGTAGCCTCTTGTAGAATCCTGTCGACTATAATGTGATGAGGTATCTAGTCGACTTAAAATATGGTGTGTTAACCGAGAGGAACAGTCAGGATGGGGAGTTTTTCAGTACCTCTCTGCACCTTGGAAGACCTTTAAAAGTTCTCACAAAGTACAGGCAGTCGTGGTCGAGGCAGAGTGGAAAGCTTGGGAATGTCCACACAAAAAACGAAGACACAGTTGCACTAAGAAAGTTCCGTGAACAGATAAAAGGTGAGCTAGGAGCGAAAGATGGAGAGATAGAAGATTTCTTACTGGTCTTCATGATGGATGAGATGGACCTGAGGTACAACCGACGAGGGCTCGCGAAGATGGAAAACTAACTGTATTTTAAGCTAGGACGGGGGCTTTATGTACCTTTTCTGAGAAAGAGGGTTTTGCATTTCACCAGATGTGAGAGGGGGCGTGGATCGTCTGGTGAAATTCTACTGGCGCCGTGGCAGTTTCCATTTTTAGACCTTGTTGTGGGATTTCTAAATCTATCTCGATTTTAGACGTTATGACTTCTATCTCTTCCTTAGCTCAACTCTTAATCTATTACAGAGTTTTATTAATTTATCCTCAGTTTGTACACAGTACATTACATATGATGATGTAATGACACATGTCAATCATGCATATAACCATTTACAGATGTGTTTCTATGATACAACATGAAAATCTTGTTATAAGTTATATACAATATGGGGTTGTTGGCTTAAATTACCATATATATATATATATGAAAAAACAATAGAAAAAAATAAAAGATAAGTGGGTCAGGTGTTGATATTAAAAATAAAGAATGCATTTCCTGACCACGAGCACATGTGCTTTTTAGATGGCAGAGCGCCATCTAGTGGAGCAAAAATAAACTAAACGTTTATTTAGCTTGCTCCGTGATATTTGGCCAACCCAATTTCTTTATAAATCAAGAAAAGCCATCCACGAACGCGTTTCGCGCTGTTGGCGCTCGTCAGCGCTGGTCATGAAATGCCTTCTTTATTTTTAATATCAACACCTGACCCACTTATCTTTTTTTTTTTCCTGTTGTTTTTTCATGTGTTAAGCGTATTTACGCAAATTTGGCCTTAAATACCCATTTCTTGATTTCTCAAGAAGCCATTGGGATCAAAAATATTTTTGGTCGCAGTGGTTACAGCCTACTCCACGCTGACGAGCGCCAACAGCGCGAAACGCGTTCGAGGATGGCTTTTCTTGATTTATCAAGAAATTGGGTTGGCCAAATATCACGGAGCAAGCTAAATAAACGTTTAGTTTATTATTGCTCCACTAGATGGCGCTCTGCCATCTAAAAAGCACATGTGCTCGTGGTCAGGAAATACCTTATTTATTTTTAATATACAAGGTGGGATCAATAAATAATGTGAATTATAATTTATTTTAAAAAATAAGAACGATATTAAAAATTAGGACTTGATTTATTCAAAATAATCACCTCGGCTTTCTATACATCGTCTCCATCGTTCTGGCAACTTGTAAATACCCTCTTTATAGGCACTCTTAGAAAGCGTGTGAAAAAAATCTTGCACCACTTTCTGGACATCTTCATCCGAGTCAAACGCTTTCCCTTTAACTCCTTCTTTAGTAGTCCAAAAAGGAAATAGTCAGAGGGGACTAGGTCTGGACTATATGCAGGATGTCCTAAAACTCAAAACCTAATTTAATGATTGTAGATACAGTTTTACATGATGTATGCGGCCTTGCATTATCATGAAGGAAGAGAACACCTTTACTAAGCTTCCCTCTTCTTTTGTTTCTTATACCGGGCTTTAGCTTATTTACCAGAATGTCACAATAAAGGTCGCTGTTCATACGTTGCCTTGAGGATAAAAAATCAAGACAGATTGGTCCATCAAACTTTACCGGCCGAACGTTGAGACCTGAGGAACATGTAATTGGTCCATTTTTGAACTCGTTAACCCATTTATAAATGTTTTTTTGAGACAAACAAGACTCACCATAGATATTTTTCATTCTTTGGCATATTTGAGATGTTTGAATGCCTTCTGCATTCAAGAAGCGAATAACTGCACGTTGTTCAAGCGTGGTGCAATCCTTCAAGGGAGCTTCCATTTCAGTTTATTTATAAGTCTCGCGCCGCGCGTGGGAAAAAATAACAGAACACCTTAAATAGTCTCTCGATGTTATATTTTAATATTCTGTGGTTAAAATTATTTTTGCTTTTATAATTTTTAAGAAATAAGATAATTCACCTTATTTATTGATCCCCCTTTGTATATATATAAGGAAAGTTTAAATGCCACTTTAAAACTCTTTTACCTTCAGACTTCTAATGAAAATTTATATATTCCACAAGTAGAAATGTAAATGAAAATTCAGTATAAGATATAGACTATACAAAGCCTATTCAAATTAAACCAAAAACTAATTTACATAGTTTTGGTAGAAAAATGAGATGGTTAGATATATGAACGGGGGGGAGAGAGGTTTGAAATAATTCAAAAATCAGACTAACTTTCCTAATTTGGGGTCAGAAAATGTGATGCTAATAGTGCTGCATTATGATTGGTTATAGTACAGTATTATAATGATGTTAATGACAAGATTAAACTCTTACTAGTTAACACACAAAGTGCAATTCACTAGGGGCTAAAGAGTAACTTAACACAGAAAAGTGCACACTCAAGTGTACACTAACAACAATAAAAGGGATCAATAGAAGCATAGGGCGCTTCTCCCGTCAAAAACTGACGCCATCTATTGACCGTCGCCGAAAACTAGCGGCCTCGGGTCGGTGACAAAGCCACAACACCAGCTTTGGCAAATTGAGAAGCGTCCACCTAGAGACCATGGTTTCGGGCTAATGGCCCTCGTCAGTCTAGGGCGGACTTTATTTCCATGAGATCCACACGGGATCTAATGGAATCTTCACAATCTACCAAAGAGGTGTTTTGCTGGCAAGGTGGCTGGGCCAAATCTATGGCTAGGATATAGATGGAAAAATTGCCGGGAGGAAATTGATCCATAGAAGAATAGGGCGCTTCTCCCGTCAAAATAAACGTCAAAAAATAAGACCGAAACCATGGTCTCTAGGTGGACGCTTCTCAATTTGCCAAAGCTGGTGTTGTGGCTTTGTCACCGCCCCGAGGCCGCTAGTTTGCGGCGACGGTCAATAGATGGCGTCAGTTTTTGACGTTTATTTTGACGGGAGAAGCACCCTATGCTTCTATGGATCAATTTCCTCCCAGCAATTTTTCTATCTATATTCTAGCCATAAATTTGGCCCAGCCACCTTGCCAGCAAAACACCTCTTTGGTAGATTGTGAAGATTCCATTTGATCCCGTGTGGATCTCATGGAATAAAGACCGCCCTAGAATGACGAGGGCCATTAGCCCGAAACCATTGATTCTAGGTGGACGCTTCTCAATTTGCCAAAGTTGGTGTTCTGGCTTTGTCACCGACCCGAGGCCGCTAGTTTTCGGCGACGGTCAATAGATGGCGTCAGTTTTTGACGTTTATTTTGACGGGAGAAGCGCCCTATGCTTCTATGGATCAATTTCCTCCCGGAAATTTTTCCATCTTTAATAAAAGGGATGTAAATAAAAACATTCACAATTTGTTATATATATATATATGTGATGAAGTCTGGTTGCCTCTTGTAGAATCCTGTCGACTAAAACTGTGGTGAGGTTTCCAGTCGACTTAAACTATGGTGTGAGTCCCTGTCAACTCTCGCTATACTGTGTTGACCGAGAGGAACAGTCAGGATGGGGAGTTTTCCAGTACCTCTCTGCACCTTGTAAGACCTTTAAAAGTTCTCACAGAGTACAGGCAGTCGTGGTCGAGGCAGAGTGGAAAGCTTGGGAATGTCCACACAAAAAAACGAAGACAGTTGCACTAAGAAAGTTCCGTGAACAGATAAAAGTTGAGCTAGGAGCGAAATATGGAGATAGAAGAGTTCTTACTGGGCTACATGGTCGATGAGGTGGACCTGGGGTACAACCGACGAGGACTCACGCAGATGGTGAAGTGACTGTATTTTTAGGTTAAAACAGGGGGCTTTATATATTTTTTCTGAGAAAGGGAGTTTTGCATTTTAACAGATGCGACAGGGGGGATCACGGGTGAACTTGGACACTGGCGCCGTGGCAGTTTCCATTTTAAGACCTTGTTGTGGGATTTCTAAATCTATCTCGATTTTAGACGCTATGACTTCTATCTCTTGCTTCAGCTCAACTCTTAATCTATTACAGAGTTTTATTTATTTATCCTCAGTTTGTACAAAGTACAATACATATGATGATGTAATGGCACATGTCAATCATGCGTATAAGTTGGGATTTTTAAATCTGGGGAACTGTGTTTAAAGAGTTTGTTAAAATTACGAAATCAAAAAAAAATTGCCAAGAAGTGCTGTGGTTTTTCTACAATGAAGTGAAGCAATGGCTGAAAAAGATAGTAATAATAAAGTATAGGGAATTGGTTAAAGAATATGATTGTTGAAAACGATTGTTGTAGATGCCCGATAGTTGATGATAAACAATGTCATATAATAAAGCTATTTAAAAAAATAAAAATATAGTGAATAAAAATATATAAATATGATTGCGGGTAAAAAAAGTGAAAGTGGACAAAATCAAGCATGTAATATACACTGCGTGACATTGAAAATGGAACACCAAGAAATAGTGGCCAGAAAATTATGCAAATTTCAGGGTAGACGCGCCTAACCGAGTTATGCAAATGATGTAAAATGCGCAGCTCTCGTGCGCACATGGAGTAAGATATAAGAGAAGGAACTTGCAGAAATGACAGTATTCGTGTCGTTATTTCTTCAAGGAAAATCATTGTAGAAATTTTGTTCTTGTGTCAAAAGACACGTGTAATAACAGAGAATGCCAGGTCATCGTAAACGGAGGCAGTTCAAGCAGACAGACGCTTTTACGAGGGGCATGGTGATCGGACTGAAAAGGGCAGGTTGGTCCATACGTCAAATCGCAGCTGATACACACCTTGGTGCGTCCACGGAGCACCGACTGTGGAGAAGATGGTTGGAACAAGGAAATGTGGCAATTTATAGGAATGTCGGTGCAACCAGAGTGACGTCAGCACGTGTGGATCGGCGTATCCTTCGACAAGCAGTGGCGGCCCCAAAGGCCACTTGTACCGCCATCCTGCAACATGTGCAAGACACCCTAGATCATTCCATCTCGACCAGAACCATTTCCCGTCGATTGGTTGCTAATGGCTTGCAGTCATGCCGTCCGCTAAGAAGACTGCCATTGACCCCACCGAATAGGCGCCAACGTTTGGAATGGTGCCGGGCTAGATCGACGTGGATGACGGAATGGCACAGGGTCGTGTTCTCAGATGAGTCGCGTTTTTGCTTGTCCAGTGATAGTCGCCGTGTACGCGTGTGGCGTCGACGTGGAGAAAGGTCCAATCCGGCAGCAATTGTGGAACGCCCCACCGTGCGACAACGTGGAATCATGGTTTGGGGCGCAATCGCGTATGATTCCAGGTCACCTTTACTTCGTATTCAGGGCACTATGACGGCCCAACGATACGTTGATGATGTGCTGCGACCGGTGACACTCCCTTACCTTCAGGGGGTACCCAATGTCCTTTATCAGCAGGATAACGCCCGACCGCACACTGCTCGCATTAGCCAACAAGCTCTGCAAGATGTACAGATGCTTCCCTGGCCACCGTACTCTCCTGATCTCTCGCCAATCGAGCACGTCTGGGACATCATTGGACGCCGATTGCATGCCTTGCCACAGTCGCGTTCAGAAGACGAACTGTGGCAAATGGTTGAGAGGGAATGGAGAGCCATTCCTCAGGACGCCATCCGTACTCTGATTGACTCTCTACCTAGACGTGTTGCTGCGTGCATCGCCGTCCGCGGTGGTCCTACTTGCTACTAAGCCGACGCCGTTCTCGCTCTGTATTATGACTATCATTTTGAAATAAAGATCACTTATTGTTCGTCCCTGTCTCTCTCTGTCTGTCGAGTTTCATCACTTTCTGGCCACTATTTCTTGGTGTTCCATTTTCAATGTCACGCAGTGTATAAAAGATATAATAATTAAGAAAATAAAACTGATTTTTGAAACAATTAAATGCTTTGCAATACTAAAATAATATCATGAAAAATAAAAGTAAATTTAATTAAATATATATTTTTAAATAATGTTGGATTAAAATTTTGATTATATAATTGAAAGGTAAAAATAAAAATAGTTATTCAAGATTTTATGCAAAAAAATTAGAATATAATTAAAGATGATTATAATGATTAGATAAATGTTAAGTAGTGTAAAATTGAACAATAATTGTCTCTTTTGAAGAGAAGTTGAAACTGTGGTGTGTAACTAGATCATATCCCTTTGGTAAACATCGGTGTTTCTATGACTCTGAAACTGGGAATATGTGAAATGATCTTTTCGTTTGTCCAAAATGCTGGTATGTAGAGAATGATTTCTCTTTCGCGTTATAAAGTCTATATCAGACTTAACCAAGTTGTTTTAATTGGTGACATAAATTAACATGTAAAATGTTTAATGTAATGTTGTGTTGTGATTAAGGCGTTGGTGAGATTTGTGAGATTCTCGAAGAAATCTAAATGGTTGGTTTGAGACATTTGTTTAAAAGAAATAGCGATCATGATCATGGCGGTCAAATTGATAGCTTTGTGAGGGGAGGGAGGAGGACGTGGATATGTAACTGAAATAAATTCGACTTGGGGGAGTGACGCCTAAAGGGCGTTCACTTTCTATCTTTCTCGGTATTTCTATTTCTGGGATGGTCAACCATGTGGGATGGTTGGTTATAATTGTCGTTTACTTGAAACTGATTTTTCCTCTCTACTTTTGTTGAGGTTGAGAATTTTCTGGTATAATAGAAAGATATGGTTTTTTCGGTGTTCGTGTCTTGGAGTTTCGATGTTGGTTTAGACTTAGTAAAAATATTCTTCACGGTGATTAGATTAGATATCTGTGAAAGGTGTGACTTTCGACGTGGACACTCTTTGGGGTGAGATGTGTCACAGGCATGAAGGCGTCTTTGGCCTGAAAAGTGAAAAAGTTTTGTGGTGTGGCGCTGTAACACGAAGTGAGAAGTGATTTGGAAAGGTGTCACGTGAAGTCGTTGTTTTGGTACAAAATCTAACCAGTTTCACCATGAATAACAAATTTACTAGTCATGGGTGGTGGTTGTACGAATACATATCGAGAATTTTTAGATTGTTAGTGAATGTGGCACGTTTAATGCGAAAATGTTTTGTGGCGACGTTATGGAGCTCGTGTGGCTCGAAATTGGATTTGTTTGTTAAGTCGCGCACTAATAATTGTTGCCAATTGAAGATAGTGATGTGAGGGTGTTGTAATGTTTGTTGAGAGAGATGCATGGTTGATTAATTATGCATGCAAAAGGAAAGGACGAGGGAGTGTATTTATCCTCGAATATTAACGATTGTAATAGGTTTGTCGGGCTGTGACATAATTTAGCTACTGGCGTGGTAGTTGATGGGATTTTTATTTTTAACTTTTTGGGAAAGATAGTTGTTTTTCTAGTTGGGATTTTTGAAAATATTGTATCTTTCGATTTTTTTCAATTAAAAAAATGCGTTTCACCCATGTTGATTTATATTTAAAATTTTGATTTTTTTATCGTTAATTATGGTTGCTAAAATGATTTTTGTAAAAGGGCAACGTCGTGAGAGTGGCAAATAATTTGGATTTGGGCGTTTACATAAAATGGTGAATATGACGATGATTTTTACAAAATTTTAAGAATTTGATTAGGAAATGGATGTTTTGGTATAAAGATAACAAATAAGAAAAACAAAAATAAGTTCAGAATTATGATGAATGAGAGATTTTGTAAAAACAAAAATAAGTTTTGAATTATGATATGATGAGATTTTTTTAAATATAAAAATAATATTTTTTTTTAAGTTGTAGATTTGGATAGTACCATTTTAGATAAATTTAAGAACATGTAAGATTAGTAAATTGGTAAAAATGCGTGATGAGCGAATTTTTTTTTAAAGTAAAACTGAAAGTAATAAATTGAAATTTATAATCTGATTAAAAATTAAAGTAAATTTGATAAAAAAAAATCAGAGGGTGAAAATTTTAAAAATTGAATGAAAAATGATATAAAAAAGGTAAAAATTGATTTTAAAATGCTTAAAGTGAGAATATAAATACAAAATTTATGGGGAATCAAGTTGTGAACTTGAGTATAAAGTTAAAGGTAGGTTTTTAAAAACTTACAATTGTGTGATGATTGTTCAGTCAGGAAACTTGGTCTCTGGTTGTTTTCCTGCTGACGTGGAAAGCGTGGAACGTAGGGCTTGTAGAAGCTTGTAGCTTCTGTAAAGTTGATGGCGGCTTGTCGCTTTGAGCATTGTCTCGACGATGTCAGGTCGAAGGTGGAGAACTTATCACCGGGTTTGGGTCATTCTGCTCCTCGATTTCCATGACTTACGGGAATTTCGACTGTGTCGTTGGGATGGTCAGCTTGCTCCTGGCATCGGCGATCTATTAGCGGGTCTGCGGAAGTCCCTTGGGGCGGCGTTTCTTCCGTAAATATCTCTTTTTGGGGGGGAGATTGTTTGGTCGTTTCGTTGGAATGGTCGGTTTGTTCCTCCACCTTCGCTCTTTCTCGCTTCTATCTGGACAGGATTCTTACCTTCTTCGTTGTGTCATCCTTCGTTTTGGTTATCCTGTCGACTATAAAATGTGATGAAGTCTGGTTGCCTCTTGTAGAATCCTGTCGACTAAAACTGTGGTGAGGTTTCCAGTCGACTTAAACTATGGTGTGGGTCCCTGTCAACTCTCGTTATACTGTGTTGACCGAGAGGAACAGTCAGGATGGGGAGTTTTCCAGTACCTCTCTGCACCTTGTAAAACCTTTAAAAGTTCTCACAGAGTACAAGCAGTCGTGGTCGAGGCAGAGTGGAAAGCTTGGGAATGTCCACACAAAAAACGAAGACATAGTTGCACTAAGATAGTTCCGTGAACAGATAAAAGTTGAGCTAGGAGCGAAAGATGGAGATAGAAGAGTTCTTACTGGGCTACATGGTCGATGAGGGGGACCTGGGTTACAACCGACGAGGGCTCACGCAGATGATGAAGTGACTGTATTTTTAGGTTAAAACGGGGGCTTTATATATTTTTTCTAAGAAAGGGAGTTTTGCATTTCAACAGATGCGACAGGGGGGGGGGGGGGGATCACGGGTGAATTTGGACACTGGCGCCGTGGCAGTTTCCATTTTTAGACCTTGTTGTGGGAATTCTAAATCTATCTCGATTTTAGACGTTATGACTTCTATCTCTTGCTTCAGCTCAACTCTTAATCTATTACAGAGTTTTATTTATTTATCCTCAGTTTGTACAAAGTACAATACATATGTTGATGTAATGGCACATTTCAATCATGCGTATAATCATTTACAGATGTGTTTCTATTATACAACATGAAAATCTTGTTATAAGTTATATACAATATGGGGTTGTTGGTTTAAATTACCATATATATATATATCATAATTTATACATAACTGGATGTAATCCCACCACAATATGTATGCAATGTATGATCTAAAGATTTTTAATAAAGACAAGGCTTAGAAATCTGGGAGAAAGGCCATCAAAGAGGAAACGGTCATTATTAAGTTTTATTATCCAGGAACTCATAAAAACTGGGTTCAAGAACCTAGTTCCTTCCGGGATCATGTTAGAACAAGAGAAGGACAAAGGATTAGCAAAGATCCAATCAGAGTCCAGGAGGATTAGCTAGGAACCAATGGAAAACTTACACGGGTCGACCATCGTCCAATCAGCGCCCTGAGAAGTTTTCGTGTTAAATCGCGAACTCAGTTTAGTTAGTTAGGAGCTCGCCACCATCGCAACAAGTCGGGACCTGGTACCAAGGAACCGGTTGGAGCCAGCACCCATCTTCTCAACAATCAGATAAGTCCAATCCTCAATAATGTGAACAGCCATAGTTAATAGTCAAATACGCCAAATAGCTTAAACCCCTTTCTCCCTTGATCGCTGGCCTATTTCAATCCAATCCTGTGTCCTCGTTATTTTTCCCCTGTGTGAATACCTTACTACTTCAGCAAACGACTGCGCACATCACAATCATCAATCAATCAATCAACAACTCAATCAATCTCAAAAAGGTAATCGTTAAAAATTACATATATATATATATATATATATATATATATATATATATATTAAGAAAAAGGCATCTTATATAAACAGTACTTATCTTTTATTGAAGCGTTGGTAGGGATCGGACCGGGGTCACACAGGTATGCGAGGAGATCACTAGACACGGATAGAGCACGCAGAGAATACTTTAAGCGTCTCCACACAAAAATCCACTAAACTGGCCTCCCGCATTCCCTTAGCTCCCTCTTATATACGAACATGGCCACATTCGTCCAATGAAAAGGCGTGAGAGATTGATTCGCTAACAAAGGAAAACAACATTCTTCCCTCTAAAAACTGATATAAAACTGCTTATGTTTGTCAGTATAAATCGACACAAAACATCAGCCCGTTTTATGAACAGGTCGAGAACGACACAACCAGTGTTCAAGGCTTATTAAAGTTTTATCTTAATAAAGCGAAAAATAAAATATGTGTGTGAGTCTATGTGTTAAGATGAGATGAAACTGTCAAATTATATTGACAAACATTTTCAGTTTTTTTTTTTTTTTCTGATCAGGTTTTAGAGGGAAGAATGTTGTCTTCATT
This sequence comes from Cordylochernes scorpioides, assembly GCA_030710605.1. NCBI lineage: Eukaryota > Metazoa > Arthropoda > Arachnida > Pseudoscorpiones > Chernetidae > Cordylochernes > Cordylochernes scorpioides. Next base: position 39,838,050 of record CP092876.1, on the reverse strand, counting down.
TGTTAGTTAACCAATCTCTCACGCCTTCTCATTGGACGAATGTGGCCATGTTTGTATATAAGAGGGGACTAAGGGAATGCGAGGGGGGCCAAAGCGTGGAGAATTGGTGTGGAGACACATAGAGTGTTTTTCTACTTGGTTTTTCCGTGTCTGGCTGGTCTCTTCGCATCCCGATGTCACCCGAGTCCGATCCCTGCCAACGCTACAATAAAGATAAGTGCTGTTTTATTCTATTTAACAAATCGTGAGTTGTTTTTATCTCCTTTTGTTGTTAGTGTTGTACTCTTGAGTGTACGCTTTTCTGTGTATTAAGGTACATTTAATTTAAGCAAAAGCATATTCCTTTTTTTGTGTATTAACCCACAAAAGTATTAACTTTTGTCAAAACTAACGGCGACAAATTTCTTCATCAAAAAGGTATGAGCTATACTTGCTTTTGGACAATAACCTTCTTCAACAGGCTGTAATACGAATACAAGAAACTAGAGGAGAAATGGTATATATATTGTATATACATGTAGTAATTTGCATAAGTATAAATATATTACAAGTTTATAGATAGTTATTCTTTAATTTTCAAAATTGGAAACATTTTACAAGATTTTTGAATTTTAATGGAAACATTTTTCATACAGATTTGTCGTGGATTGATAGAAAAAAAGATGAATAAAAGGAATCTAGAAAGTTAGAAATGATTAGTTTTCCAAGCATAGAAGAAAGTGTAAAATTCAGGGATTATGAAGTGAGATGTCTATAGATGTGGGACAGATTGGGTGCTGTTCTGATTGGATATGTGCAGGTACTGTGAAGGACGGTCTATTTTGCGGTTGATACTGTTGAGTTGGAGTGAGATGTAAGCTCCTAAGAAGAGACGCGGTTGTTTGTTTCTTATATTAGTATAATGTGCTGTGGCTTGGTGAAAGTTGAATGTGTGGCCTGTACTGAGGATATACTGGTGAATTTGGGATCTGTTGTATTTATTGTTTATACATCTTTGATGTTCTGTTAGACGGAGAAAGATGAAGCGGCCAGTTTCGCTGACATATAACACATAACCTATATTGCATCTAACTGAGTATATGGAGCCAGTTTGAAGAAGTGGATCAGGAGGGCAATAATATTACCCACCGCCCCCATATATACAGGTCTATCTGCTCAATCCCGTATTCCTCAATCAACATTACAGTAGCTAAATTGATAATATAAATAGATTGTTACTTTGGATTACAATAGATTTATTCTTTTTTTTTTTTTTTTGTTAATGTTAAAATTAAAAATTCTACAACAAAACACGCGGAAAAGCAATTTGGTTAATAATGATATAAGGGAATTTATTTCTAAGTAAAAATATGATTTGATTATAGTTCAAGAACCATATAGTATAAATAATGAAGTAATCTTTAATATGCGTTCAAAAATATATTATGCAAATATACCGGGAGTTTCAATATATACCGCAACAATCGTTACAAACCCTTTCTTATCATGTAAATTAATTACAGAGTTTTCAAATTCATTTGCAACCACTATATCAGTACAAACTACTAAACGGCAAATTATTCTTTCAAATATGTATATATACCCTAATAAAATGGATACTTGTCATGTTCAATTCCTTGATAAATTAATTAAAATTTTTAACACAAATCCATTGATTTTAGCTGGAGATTTTAACGCTCGAAGTCAGATGTGGTTTGATAATATTATTAATCAAAACGGTAGAAGACTTCAACCTATAATTGATTTTCACAATATGCTCATACATAACAATCGAAACAAAACATGTCGAGGATTAAGTATAACAGATCTTACTATACAACAACAACAACAACAACAAAAACCTTTATTAAGACACTATTGTCTTACAAGGGGATTCCCCTAAAAAGTTATATATGTACATGAGTGAGGAGGAAAAGCAATTTAGAGGGGAGGGGGAGCAATCAGCCGTTGTCTGTGGAGTTGAGCACTTCTTCTCTCATTTTATCAATCGCCTTGAAAAATGTAAAATATTTATAAACAAATGTTTTATCCAGCAGGAGAGCAGTAAAGATTTTATATACATGTTGTTTATTGTAGTGAGTTAGCTCCGAAATTTCGCGAATTTCCATTCTCTTTTCATGTAGGAATGGGCAATGTTATAGATAGTGGACCAAATTGTCTTGGATGCCAACATTGCAGAAGTAGCAATTTAAAGGGTCGCTGTTCCAAAATCCCGTGATATCCTCGCGGAAAAGTAGCCATAGAATCCTTTGACGGGCTATAAATCGTTTAATTTTCAAAGGGAGGTTTGATAGTAAGTAGTCCTCCAATAGATCTTACTATTACTAATAGTCATGCTCATGTACTTGTTAATGGATGGAAAACGTTAAATCTTTCGCTAATTACAGACCATCACGCAATCTCATTCGACATTAGTCTGGAAACAGAAAGTTTATTACATGAAAATAATTATACATGGTATTTTCAAGAAAAAAAGAGCCAATTGGCAAAAAAATGAGCAGGCAATCAAGGTGTCTAGGATAAATGAGGCAACGGTGAAATTAGGTAAAATAGTAAATATAAACGATATAAACTGTGTAGTTTCTCTCATAACTGACATATTAATTGAAGCTGCATATGCATCTCTACGAGTAAAACCAAAATATTTAAATAAAAATACATTTAATTGGTGGACGGATGAACCGGAACTTTTTAAAAATCATTTTAAATATGTTCGAAATCTATATTATCGGGGTAAACGGTCTAATAGACAGCTAGTTGATGAAAAAATGTATAAAGAAATACGAAATAAGTATATGATCATTATTGAAAAAACAAGAAATGTAAGCTGGAGGGTATTCCTGGAGGAAGTTGAAAATACATCTCCTTTTGGTAATACTTATAAAACTTTTAAACAAAAAATTCTCCTAGGTCTTTTGATTTACCAATTCTAAATGTATCTCAAGATGTGCTCGAATCAGAAATGAAAAATCTTCTCTCTTCTCTATTTCCGAAAGACTGTCAATCTTCTGACGCAAACTATCATAAATTAATCAGAGGCAAGAGGTATACTTTTTCTCTAATGATAAAATTATTTATTTTGACAATATTCAAAACTGTTCAATAATTGAAAAACTCAAAAATGGCATGGCTCCAGAAATAGATCATATAAGCAATCAGATGATCAAAACTGCAGTTCATCATATATCTCCTGTGTTAACAAATTTGTTCAATGCCTGTATTGGACTTAATTATCATCCGGAGGCCTGGAGAAAGTCAGCAGTAATGATTATAAAAAAAACCTAATAAAGAAAACTATAAAGATCCGAAAGCCTACCGCCCTATAAGCTTGTCTTCTAATTTAGGTAAAATTTTTGAAAGTCTAATTCATACTGAACTTTTAAATCATATTAATAGTAATAATGTTATGCATCCTGCTCAACATGGATTTACACAAGAAAAATCAACAATCTCTGCTTTACAAGAAATAACTAAATTAAGTCTTCAGAAAAGAGAAACAGAAAATACGGCAATAGTAACAGTGGACATCAGCGGAGCTTTCGACAACGCATGGCATCCGGCAATTCTCCAACAATTGGACAAGGCAAATTTTCCAGCGGTACTTATAAAAATAATTAATTCTTACTTTGAAGACCGGAGAGTAGAGTTTAAATATACTAATGTAAAGTGTATAAGAAAGATAAATAAGGGATATCCCCAGGGAGGTATTATTTCTCCTATTCTTTGGAATATATTACTTAATGATTTCAACTCATCTTTTAACGAAAGTTTTGCTAGAGTAATTGCTTTCGCGGATGATGTAACATTTGTGGTATGGAGTTCAAACATCTATGATCTTCAGTACAATATTACCAAATGTCTAATAAAAATCAAAGCCTGGTGTGAAAAGGTAAAACTTTCACCAAGTCCAAACAAAACAGGTATACTCTACATAACTATGAAAAATTGCCCATTAATTTTGATGGAAAAATAATTCAACCATCAGAAACTGTTAAAATTTTGGGAGTTATTTTTAAAAATCATAAGCAAAGGAATAAGATTAATTTTGGAACACACGTTGATAATATAATTATGAAAGCTACGAAACTCTTAAAAATATATTATTCTCACTAGCCGAGTGACCCGGGCAACGCCCAGGGTTTACCCAAAGGGCCTGCAGAGACTTTAAAAGTATAGACGGTGGCTTAAAATTCGCAATGGGTATATTCCGATTTCCTAGAAGCAGCATTTCAAGTAAGGATAAGTAAAAATACTTTCTAAGTATAAATTCGTTAATTCGACCATGTTTTGATTTCCAGAACCTATGAAATTACAAACAGTAATTCGACAATACCGATAATTCGACACCTTGCGATAATTCGACCCTGATTTGATTTCTCAATCTCTGGCCTATCAAATAACAAACGGTAATTCGACAATATTAAATATTCACCACTTCTGATAATTCAACCATTTTAAAATGCAAATTTCGACGATTGATGTTTACTTACAACTTTACTAATAAAAAGGTATTATAGATGCGAGCAACGAAACATTTTGAACCCATATAACGCAAATTCATATCCTCACCTATAGGGTGTCAAGCCTAAAGGATGCGAATTCATGTCCCTGATTTCTAAAAATTAACATAAAATTGTAGGCTACCAACGCGAATTTGCGTCTACTGGGATCTTTTCCCATACCTTCTTGCCTATTTATCAGTGGGTTGGGTTGGGGGGGAATGTCAGCTGTCTCAATGTACCTGTAAAATCTCACATTCTACCGAGTTCAAGCAGCCATTATTTTTTATTTATTTCAAGCTATATAGATTACATTAAAAGAAAATATCATTTTTTAAACATGTTTTTATATGAACAACTCGATTTTCATACGGCCCACTGGACCATGTAACTCTGGAATCATAAGTTCAAAAACAGACATCCCTAAAGGACTCCTTTAAAATATCTTCATGATTCTGTTTTAATAATATTCTTAAACATTTTTAATTTTTTGTTCATATTTATTTACTTTTCAATATAGAAAATAAGATAACATAAAAGGGATAAATTCATTTAATGGACCTCACTAAAAACTGCATTTCTAGCCGAGTGACCCGGGCAACGACCCAGGTTTACCCGAAGGACCCACAGGTGAGAAACTATAGAAGAAAAATTTTAACAAATCAGAAAATGAAATTGCAAACAACAGAACTACACTACTTTAAGGACATGAGAGCACATGCACTGTATCACCACACGTGTACCATTTTCAAAGACCCTGCTTAGGATTAAAACTTCTCAGAAGCATAACAATAGCACCAACCTAGAGTTTAACTGGTGTGGATGCATGCCCCTGGGAGTAAGACTATTGAGAAATTCAGTAGGGAGTTATTTTGCTTCTCCGCATTCTAACACTCCAACTGTTAACACTGAGGAAACACTGACTCATGTTTGGTAAGCAATTTCAGGGTAGAAACTATAGACATTGGATTAAATAAATTATTAATTAAATTGCATTAAATAAAAATTATTAGATGTAAATAAATATTATTCGAGTGAAAAAAAAAAGAAAAAAATTAACAAATTAGTAAATAAAATTTCGAACAATACAACTATATTGCAGATAAGATAAGAGGACCTTATTAAAAATAAATAAACAAACTGTAATTCGACACTATCGATAATTCGACACTTTCGATAATTCGACCATTTCAAAAATCAAATTTACAAGGTTGATTGTTGTTTAAATACAACTTTACCGGTAAAAAGGTATTACAGAGGCGAAGGCAGCCACTGAAAATGCACGAAATTTATGTATAGAGAAATGGGAAAAATTAGTAAATAAAGAGAAGTCCAAAATCAAAATAATTGATAATAGTGTATTAACAAAATACTAATACAATAAATTCCTTTGAATTGAGAAACTATAGACATTAGTGAAAAGTTTATATATATAAATATATATATAATTAAAAAATAATATAAGAAAATAAATCAGAAAAAAGAGATGCCAACTATATTGCAGTGGAGACTACTTATAAAAGGAATTAATCTAAAGGACTCATTAAAAATAAATTTCTATTTTTATTCATATGATAAAGTACTGAATAGCTTACCAAACAGGTAGGTTTATTACAACCTTGTAAGTTTGTAAGTTTAACCCACATATATATAAAATTAGAAATGTAGTTTTTAATGAGGTCTTTCAAATGAATTTATTCCTTTAATATGTTGTCATATCTGCAATATAGTTTTGTTGTTTGCAATTTTCTTTTTTTTTTCCTTTCAAATATATGTGTCCATTCTGAAATATAGTTTGTAAATTTATATTCCAATTTATTTTCTTATATATATATATATATTTTTTATTTCCAAAATATTTATTTATGCTTTCACCAATGCCTTTAGGATCTTTGCGATGGAACACGTATGGTGTTTCAGCGCATGTGCTCTCATGTCCTTGGAGCACATATACTGACGTGCCCAAGGTTGAACACACTGTATAGTGTCTGAAATATCTTTGGCCCCTTCGGATACCAACCTTCGCTTCATTCTAGAGAGGCGTTAGTTTTCACTAAGGTTGGCTTTTGCTATGACTATAAATAAGGCTCAAGGCCAAACCTTGGCTACAAGAGCCTGTGTTTACGCACGGACAACTTTAAGTGGCTTTTTCAAGTGTGCGAACATTGGATAGCACACATGTAAAGATGACCCATATCTTGCATTGTATCACCACACGTGTACCATTTTCAAAGACCCTGCTTAGGATTAAAACTTCTCAGAAGCATAACAATAGCACCAACCTAGAGTTTAACTGGTGTGGATGCATTCCTCTGGGACTAAGACTATTGAGAAATTCAGTAGGGAGTTATTTTGCTTCTCCGCATTCTAACACTCAAACTGTTAACACTGAGGAAACACTGACTCAAATTGCATTAAATAAAAATTATTAGATTTAAATAAATATTATTAGAGTGAAAAAAAAAAGAAAAAAATTAACAAATTAGAAAATAAAATTTCGAACAATATAACTATATTGCAGATAAGATAAGAGGACCTTATTAAAAAATAAATAAACAAACTGTAATTCGACACTAACGATAATTCGACACTTTCGATAATTCGACCATTTCAAAAATCAAATTTACAAGGTTGATTGTTGTTTAAATACAACTTTACCGGTAAAAAGGTATTACAGAGGCGAAGGCAGCCACTGAAAATGCACGAAATTTATGTATAGAGAAATGGGAAAAATTAGTAAATAAAGAGAAGTCCAAAATCAAAATAATTGATAATAGTGTATTAACAAAATACTAATACAATAAATTCCTTTGAGTTGAGAAACTATAGACATTAGTGAAAAGTTTATATATAAATATATTTAAAATTAAAAAATAATATAAGAAAATAAATCAGAAAAAAAGAGATGCCAACTATATTGCAGTGGAGACTACTTATAAAAGGAATTAATCTAAAGGACTCATTAAAAATAAATTTCTATTTTTATTCATACATGGGTTCAAATTTATATGTATTTTGTACAAAGTTCAAACACATGAAAAAGCCGCATAGAGCTGTCCATGCATAAACACAGGCTCTTGTAGGAAGAACCCAAATATTATTTATAGTCATAGCAAAAGCCAACTTTAGTGAAAACTGATTCCTCTTCAGAATGAATGGAAGTCTGAAATCTGAAGGAGCAAAAGATATGGGTCATCTTTACATGTATGCTATCCAATGTTCGCACACTTGAAAAAGCCACTTAAAGTTGTCCGTGCGTAAACACAGGCTCTTGTAGCCAAGGTTTGGCCTTGAGCCTTATTTATAGTCATAGCAAAAGCCAACCTTAGTGAAAAGAAGCGAAGGTTGGTATCCGAAGGGGCCAAAGATATTTCAGACATTATACAGTGTGTTCAACTTTGGGTACTGTCAGTATATGTGCTTCAAGGACATGAGAGCACATGCGCTAGAACACCATACCTGTTCCATCGCAAAGATCCTATAGGCATTGGTGAAAGTGTAAATAAATATTTTGGAAATGAAAAAAATTGCAGATATGACAACATATTAAAGGAATAAATTCATTTTAAAACCCTCATTAAAAACATAAAGTCGTCTGTGCGTAAACACAGGCTCTTGTAGCAAAGGTTTGGCCTTGAGCCCTCTTTATAGTCATATATTTCAGATATTATACAGTGTGTTCAACTTTGGGTACTGTCAGTATATGTGCTTCAAGGACATGAGAGCACATGCGCTAGAACACCATACCTGTTCCATCGCAAAGATCCTATAGGCATTGGTGAAAGTGCAAATAAATATTTTGGAAATGAAAAAAAATTGCAGATACGACAACATATTAAAGGAATAAATTCATTCAAAAGACCTCATTAAAAACAACAATTCTATATTTTTATATATACAATATAATCTAATTAATTCAACACACGATAATTCGACCATTTTTGGAAGTCTCGACCTACGGCCTATCATATGACAAACTAATTCGACACTTTCGATAATTCAACTATTTTGGAAAATCAAATTTCAACAGTTGATATTTGTCTAAAACCCCTATTATTAACAACATATTAGACTGCAGAGTGCAAAAATGGGGTTTTGTGTCTGCGGCGAGTCATATTAGCACGCCTAGCTGTTAGGGGAGTGAGTCTTCCACGGCCTTTGCGAGGCATGACAGAAGACGCTGAAAAAAAAAGGTAAAATAAGAACCAAGCAGAGGAAAACTATAAAACTGAAAGCCAGGACAGGCATAAAAAGAAAATTCCAAGCATGTGAGGAAACAATTGATGAAAAAAAAAGGATTCCAAAAAAATACAGCAAAAAAGAAACCAGACACAAAAAGCAACAATTGAGTACACAAATACAGCATCAGCCTATTTATGAGAAGAAAAAAAACAACAGACACAAAAATGGAGCTAAATTTAAATGAAAAACTATAACAGATCAAGTAATCAAATCAGGCATTATGAAAGATACTGTAAAAAAGAAAATCAGACACAAAAATCAGACAAAAGAATAAATGAGATTTTATTCTTTAGTTCATTTATTAAATAAGACACAAAAATGGAGCTAAATTCAAATAAAAAACTATAACAAATTAATAAAAAAAAATAAGACCTAATCCAAATGTCACCATCATCAGACAAAAGAAAAAATGAGATTCTATTCTTTAGTTCATTTATTCTTTTGTCTGATGCTGTTGCTGAAACGTCACACACTATTAAATTATTTGGATTAGGTCTTATTAATGAGAAAAAAAAAGATGCCAAAGAGAGATGAAAAGATGCCAAAAAAGATAACCAGATACAAAAATTGTGCTAAATTCAAATGAAAAACTATAACAAACACTGTAAAAAAGAAAATCAGACACAAAAATCAGACAAAAGAATGAATGAGATTTTATTCTTTAGTTCATTTATTAAATAAGACACAAAAATGGAGCTAAATTCAAATGAAAAACTATAACAAATTAATAAAAAAAATAAGACCTAATTCCAAATGTCACCATCATCAGACAAAAGAAAAAATGATATTTTATTCTTTAGTTCATTTATTCTTTTGTCTGATGCTGTTGCTGAAACGTCACACACTATTAAATTATTTGGATTAGGTCTTATTAATGAGAAAAAAAAAGATGCCAAAGAGAGATGAAAAGATGCCAAAAAAGATAACCAGATACAAAAATTGTGCTAAATTCAAATGAAAAACTATAACAAACACTTATAAAAGATAATTATTATAGAATAAAAGTAATAATTCAATCTACAATTCGAAAAATTTATATATTTAAATGAAAAACTATAACAAAGTACTTACAAATTATAATTATAATCAAATGAATCAGAAATATATATTATTTCAAAACACATTTTTACGCATTTCAAAACAAATGAATTGATGATGATAAATGCAAAAAACTACGATTGTAAAATAGATTAAATTAAAAAATAAAAATAACTGTTAACATTAGCAAAATAAAAACAGGCCTATCATACGAAGAAAAAAATAACGAAAATTTTGGTATATAGATTGTTATGTGTAGTTCAGAATCTTCGGAGGAGATAGCTCAGGACTTTACAATGGAAAACTCTGTTACGGTATTATCTATATAGATTATGTGCACGTACTTGGGGCATTGATACTCGGCGTAGATTGATCTTATATAAAGCTATGAAACGCTCTACAATAAGCTATGCATCAATTATTTGGTTTCCTTTTATCACTGCAGCAAAAAGATCTAAGTTGAATTCTCTATACAATATCAAATTCTTATTAGATGCATTCATGCTTATAGGACTTCATCTTCTTACATCACACATTTACTAGCGAAAACTCCTTTACTGTCCGATTATCTTGAATTATCTCAAACAAAGTATAATATGACAAATTCTCTCACAGACCAAACACTCAAAAAAACCCTTCAAAAAGAATTAAATAAACTATATCTTGATCAAATATTTAAGTTTTATCTTTCTCAATCTAATGAACTGTTCAAGAAATTATTTCCAATTGCTGTCCCAAATTTCATTTTTTCTGATAAATTCACTACTTTATTCTTAACAGGCAAATGTCCCTTCTTAAGTTTCCTATTCAAACTGAATGTTATCAATGATCCAACATGTGAATGCCGCTTAAATGTTGAATCACCAGAGCATCTTCTTTTAACTTGCCCTCTGACTAATCAAATTGTATGTAGATACTTTGAAACATTACCAAATGCTCTTTGTGTATATACTCTATCTTATGAGAACTTTGTTAAGTTTAGAACTATTTGTACAATAATTTACAAAACACTACTAATCCATCGTGTAAAGCACTGGCACAGCACAATAGTCCTTTGGACTTTGTGCTTTTTGTAATAATAGATAAATAAATAAAATAAATCTCTCAAAAAGCATGGCATATCAGTATATTATAATAACCCACCAAATATTAGCCACAAACTTAGAAACCCCATTAATGAATTTATATTTTTATTTTTTATTGTTTTTTTACATGAATAATATTTATATATATGTATCTATATATCCATTTTAATCTTATTTATTTATATGTACTTAAATATTTTATATATTTGAACCTCTATATTCTTATATGGACGTTGTAATAAAGCAGTTTCAATCTTAATCTCTTGTCGCTTCTCGGCCTTTTGGTTAAAATCAAAGTGTAGTGCATCTCTCTCTCTCTTTCAATCCACCCGGGCCAAGAGCCCGAAACAATGGTCTTCCAGGTCGTTGTTTGAGTTTGCCAAAGCTGGTGTTGTGACAGCGACACGAGTCCGTTTTTTTGCGGAGACGGTCAATATATGGGGCTTAGTTTGGTCTCTATATAGATGGAGAGAGATGACCTTTCTCTTTTTGATATGTTATTGGAATTCAATAACCTCTTACAATTCTTCTATATTAAATCTGAATATTTTTCAAGCTACAAGTTATAAACTCTAGAATTAAAATATATCATCTCCACTGTCATTCAAGTATAATATATATGTTATACTAGGTAGATTGATAGAGACATTTCAAGTGCTGTGATAGAGATGCATGGAGACATCTGAGGCTCTTCTTTGGACACGACAATAGCAACAACAACTAGATAGCTGGAAAATGTTTCTTTTTAAGCGAATTGATCTCCCACACCATCTGGTTGAGCGAATGCAGCAATGTAAGAGGTATGTAAGAGGGATTGTACGTAAGAGGGATTCAAAGGTCACGCACCCACACAACGGGGTTTTCCAATCGGTCATTCAGGGAATACTTTTCTCCTTCCTTGGAGTTCGCTAACTTTCCTTCTGGCTATCGCTCTCCATTCCGCATCAATAAACTCAGGAATAAAGGTAGGCAATATAAAGTTGCGAGAGGATGGTATTCATGTACCAAAAGAGAGACCTCTCCCGTTAAAACTCCATTAAAACAATACATTGCGGATCATCACCCCAATACAGAACGTTATGGTAGCGAGGAAGAATGTGCCACAACACCAGTTTTTTCAAAATTCATACAAATGCTTTTAAATCCTTTCATTTTATATGTATAGATGGCGCGTTATTGCTTTGTGTTAATTTATGCCTAACTGGCCTTGTCTTTATTGTTTGCGGAAGAGCATTGCTCGATGCAAATATTTGAATGTAATTCTACTGTCCTATAAGCTTATGTCCATAGTTTTCTTGAAACCCATTTCTGAAATTCCATCCTTCAGTGCTGCGTATATAAGCAGAATCGTCCAATACAGTATTAGAGCTCTGAGAAGCGGTCTGGTGGATTAAATTGGCGAAACCGCTGGGAGGGTTCACCACTGATGAGCCAAGCCCTCCGAAAATATTTTTTCATCGCAGTAAGGGCAGTAGAAGTTTGTGTTATGTATAAAAGAAACATTCGTGCTTTTAAATCCTTTCATTTTATATGTATAGATGGCGCGTTATTGCTTTGTGTTAATTTATGCCTAACTGGCCTTGTCTTTATTGTTTGCGGAAGAGCATTGCTCGATGCAAATATTTGAATGTAATTCTATTGTCCTATAAGCCTATGTCCATAGTTTTCTTGAAAAACCATTTCTGAGATTCCATCCTTCAGTGCTACGTATATAAGCAGAATCGTCCAATACAGTATTAGAGCTCTGAGAAGCGGTCTGGTGGATTAAATCGGCGAAACCGCTGGGAGGGTTCACCACTGATGAGCCAAGCCCTCCGAAAATATTTTTTCATCGCAGTAAGGGCAGTATGAGTTTGTGTTATGTATAAAATAAACATTCGTGCTTTTAAATCCTTTCATTTTATATACTTGTATATAAACAAACTTTTAAGACCTTTATTTTTATACGCGATTCTCCAGGAACATCCGAAAAACATACCACAAAAAGTTCGAAATCACAGATTAAAAGTAACAATATTTAATATATAAGTGTATATTTAAAATTCTGTTATAAAGAAACACCGCGTAATAGTTAGTTAGGGGACAATGGAAGAGTAGCAAGGATGACAAATGTTTTAAAATTTGAAACGGAAACAACACTGAATATTTGAGAAAATATCGAAAATTTCATCCAGTTTCTGAGGCATCAACTAATGGAATTAGTCTGATATTCAGACACAGTGTTAAAAGTTGATATAATCTAGCGTTCTAATTAATTATTGTATGATATTTGTGTTCGTTGTGCACTTTTAGATTGGTGCACTATGATGTTGGTTCGTTTAGATTAAAATGGTCTCAAGCAAAGGTGACAATATGTATATTTAAAGAGGATCAACTTTGTATACAAAAGCAAAACAAATCAAATAAAAAAAACTGTTTTCTTTTTCTCGCGCGGGCGTGCTTTTTCTCGCAGATTACATTAGGCCTAGCGCAACTTTCCTTTCACTAACATTCCTCCCACCAATTTAATTGATATAAATTAAATTCTCTAATACTATATTTTCTTGGCTATATAGTAGAGGCTAATCTAAATTTGTTTTATTTCTAATGGAAAAAGTCTCTGTACTGGACGAAGAAAAACTCCCGATGATGTCTTCACTCTTGCGACTCGAACTTGTCCATCGGCTCCAGGTAGCACCTCCTCCACTTTTCCTAATGGCCATGAAATCCTTTTCTTTTGATCGTTTCCTATAAGTACTATTTCTCCTACCTCGATCCTCCGTGATTTCTTTGCTTTTCTATGATGAACCAGCAAATGCTAAGTATTCCTTCGTGAATCTGGCTCTAAGTTCATCTCTACAAGTTTGCATATTTCGGTAGCGAGTAACCATTGAATCCCGTTCTACTTCATTGGCTTCATCGGCCCCACGTGAGGGGATGTGTGCAGGATTTTCTTTACCAAGAACGTGCCTCCAATCAGTTATGCTTGAATTTTGTCGAATCTTCTTTACTCTTCCTGCGACAAACACTGACCAGTTCATATCACGTTTAATCCATGCTAAAGCAGTAGTAGAGTCCGTCCACAATGTAATTGTTATATCTTCGAACTCCATCATAGATTTTATGTGGACAGCCAATCTAGATCCGATTTCACATGCAACCAATTCTAGCCTTGGTATAGTGGTATTCTTCATAGGAGCTACTCTCGAACGAGCCATGAGTAATTGAACTTGAACACTCCCAGGAAATCCATTTCGTAAATAGGCACAAGCTGCAAACCCCGCGTTGCTACTGTCCATAAAAATATGCAATGTTCATGTTTTTCTATCTTGAGATTGAACAACACAGCGAGGAATTTTCAATTTTTCCACCTCAGTTAACTGACTCAACCATGCATTGAATCTTCGACTGATGTCTTCCGATAAGTCTGTATCCCATCCAGCTTTGACCCCATAAGATTCTTGAAATAACATCTTAGGAATGATTGTGAACGGACAAGTGAATCCAATCGGGTCGAACAATGAATGAGCTGCCGATAATATCTTCCTTCTTGTCACTTTTCCCGGTTCCATTTTCTTCGCAAAACTCCTAAGATCACAAGTTAACTAATCAGTCCTCAGGTTCAAAAACAGACCTAGTACGGGTACTTGCTTTTCTTCAGACGATGGACCAATTTCCCATTCTCTTAAGTCCATTTTTGCTGTTCCAAATATTTCAACTGATTCTTCCTTGAACTTCAAAGCATCTTCTTTTGATCCAACGGAAGCGACGCAATTGTCAACATACATTGACCTTCTCAGAATATCAATCGTTTTCTTGTATTCATCTTCATAAGTATTTAGGTTATGATCACACACACACAATTACCGCAGCGAGAAGAAAAGGACTACTTGATATTCCAAAGACGACACGACAATGACGGTACATTTGCTTTTCTTCCAATTTCTGATTTTTGTACCACCAAAACTGTAAGTAGTTTCTGTCTTCTTCGGCGACCTCGATTTGTAAGAATGTCTTTCTAATATCAGAAGGTACTGCCACTGGACCGAGACGAAAACGAGTAATGATATCTGGAATATTTTCTAACATATTTGGTACAACTTCCAGACAATCGTTGAGTGAATGATTTCCTTTTGTGCGAAATGAGGCATTGAATACTGGACGCACAGGAGTAGATTGGCTTTCTGGTTTGATTACTCCATGATGGCTCAGAACATGTCCAGATTCCGAATCGACACACTCTATTATTCCTTCATTCTCCCAGGACTTGAAAACATCGTGATAGGTTGACAAAACTCCCAACTTTTCCAATCTTGCCGTAGTAGATTCAAGTTTCTTCTCCGAAATTAGCTTGTAATTAGGGAGTGGTGGGTGTCCTCCTATCCAAGGTAAATTGACAGAATATCGACCATCTTCATTCCGTTTCACTGTTTGGTTGAAATGTTCCAAGGCTGCAACTGACAACTCTTCTTTGCTCTTTTCCTTCATGGGTTCCATGATACCGATAACATCTAATCTCCAAAGATCTTGTATTGTTGCATCACGGACTAAGCATGACAGAACTGATGATTGAGATGCAGTTGTTTGAACATTTTCCAAAACCTTTCCACCAACAGTCCAGCCCAGCTTCGTTTCGAGAGCGACAGGACCAGATTCCAATTCTATTTTCTTTCCTGTTAGTAGCTTGGCGTATACGTCTGCTCCTAGTAGTAGTTCAATCTCCGTGTTCGACCTATAGACATCCAAGTCAATCCCCTTTGATCGAAGTTCCGTCATCCATTCGGCAGGTTGAGCGGAAGGCATTGCACTACAAATCGTTGAGCAGTCTTGTACTTCAAAATTTCAGTTGTACTTGGGAGTCTACATCAGAAATGTAAATTCGATACCGCTTGTGCTGCTGTGGTCTCGATTTCACTCCACCAAATAGTAAGTGTACAACTTCCTTTTTTCCGAGCATAGTAAGTCCAACTTCAGAAGCAGTTTGTTCCAATACATATGAGTTTTGAGATTTACTATCTAACATTGTTCGAACAACATTTGATTTATTTTCGCCATTAATCTTTACCATGATTGTTTGAAGTAAGACATTTTGACACCGAACTCGATTCGACATGTCCACGGATGCATCTGTGTTCTTACTTTTCTCTTCAATCCCATCAGATTTTTGGCTACCTTTTGAAACTGGACATACGATTGCCCAGTGTTTTCTACTACAGATGACACATTTCACTACGTTTCTGCATTTCTTGGAAATGTGTCCGGGCTTCAAGCAAGAATAACAACACCGTTTCTCTTGAATTATTTTTCTTCTTTCTTCAAGAGACATCGACATGGCTTTACAGCATTGTTCACTCAAATGTTTTCCATCACAAAATACACATTTATAAGCGTTATTTGACTTCCCTTCAGCAACTACCAGACTTGCAGCGGTGGCGACAGATGTCTTCGGCTTGGGCGGCTTATCTCGATTAAATTGTGATGGATACGAACTCGAAAACGGCTGACGAGCTAAACGCATTCTTTCACTTCTCTCAACTTCGTGTGTTTTAGGAATTCCATAAGCTTCTCCAGGAGGACTGCATTTGATTTATGCTTTCCGTCTTCATCAGGCTTGTGATGATGACGAGTCCTTTCCCTGGCGACGAAGAGATCTTCAGGTAAAGCTGATTCCACCATGGGGTAAAGAATAGCGGCGCATTTATATGTTGTGACTCCTAAAGATCCCAACGCTCGTAGTTGTGACGATAACCGAACGTATAAAGTCGAAAAAGATGTCGTATTCCTTCCATAAGCATTTTCCAAAATGATAGCAATCAAATCCCTTACGTACACTTCCACCAACATGTCTTCACGGCCAAAACGTTCCTTAAGAGTGCTGATGGCAAGTGGATAATTTACCGCTGAGTTTGGAAAGGATGAAACTATTTCCTCCGACACCGATCCCTTTATCATGCAATTTTGTAGGTATTGGAACTTGACACAGGCCGAAATGGAGTCATCATCGTGGACGCTTTGAAAGGCTGACCAGAACTGCAGCCACTCCCGTGCTTCTCCTCCAAATTTCGGTAGTTCCAACTTCGGAAGTCGATGAAGATTTTACTTTCCTTCGTTCCCCCCAGAAACTATTGATTCTCAGTCTACTGTTGGTTTTGCCAGCAATTGTTCCATTTTTTGCAAAACGCCTTCAGACTTTCCAAATAGATTCGCTTGAACGATATCGACATCTTCAATTTCTTCATCTTCTCTATCCGCCTTTGTCAGTTGTTCGATGAGACAATCACTGGCAATTAAGAACCTGTCTTTACATCTGAGGAGCTTTGGTCGGAGAGACATCAACATTTCCAGGCTTGGTTCTTGCTTTCCAAGTTCGCCATCTGCTTCTGCAATAACACTTTCCAACGTCCTCCTTTTCGTCTCACAAGCTTTCTTGAGTTTGTCCATCTTAATCCTGTTGGTCAAGCTCGCCACAATGTTCGTTGTGCACTTTTAGATTGGTGCACTATGATGTTGGTTCGTTTAGATTAAAATGGTCTCAAGCAAAGGTGACAATATGTATATTTAAAGAGGATCAACTTTGTATACAAAAGCAAAACAAATCAAATAAAAAAAACTGTTTTCTTTTTCTCGCGCGGGCGTGCTTTTTCTCGCAGATTACATTAGGCCTAGCGCAACTTTCCTTTCACTAACATTCTGATTGCAGAGTAAGGACATATATGAAAGTGTTTATTTAAAAAAAAAACTATTTGTGGAAATAGTTTATTATTTTGATACAGATTGTTTGCACTTATATCATGCAACTAATTGTGACCATAAAATCCTATTATCTGTGATTTATTATCTGAAGAGGAATGCTCGATGTAATATACATTCCTACTGTCCTCAACCACTATACCCATCGTTTCATTGATTAGATTCACCAAAAATTTCCCTCTAGCGCCGGCTATATAAACAAAATAGTCAAATTAAATATTAAAGCGGTGTGGTGGATTAGACTAACGAAACCCTTGTGATGGTTTACCACTGATGAGCCAGGCCCTGCCATTATTATTCATTCCAGTAAGAGCAGTAAATATCTGTTTATTTAAAAAAGATAAACAAATGAACATGAATAGTTTATAACTTTGAATTTAGAGTGTTTTTATTTACTTTTAATGTTTTCTTTTACTTCGGTGCGTTTCATATTTGTTTTAATTTTTTGTGTACTCGTGATTCTCTAATAGGCTTTTGTGTGTGTTCAGATGCAGTCAGTGACTTTCAATAGCTGTGTTTTTAAATTGTGCGCGTCATTGCAATTTAAAGAGAAAAAAAAATGAAATTAAAAATATAATTTTTAGTTTTAATTATTATCTGTGATTTATTATCTGAAGAGGAATGCTCGATGCAATATACATTCCTACTGTCCTCAACCACTATACCCATCGTTTCATTGATTAGATTCACCAAAAATTCCCCTTTAGCGCCGGCTATATAAACAAAATAGTCAAATTAAATATTAAAGCGGTGTGGTGGATTAGACTAACGAAACCCTTGTGATGGTTTACCACTGATGAGCCATCAGTGGGAGTTTTAGCGGGAGAGGTCTCTCTTTATATCATGAGGGATTCAAAGGTCACGCACCCACACAACGGGGTTTTCCAATCAGTCATTCAGGGAATACTTTTCTTCTTCCTTGGAGTTCGCTAGCTGTCCTTCTTGCTATCGCTCTCCATTCTGCATCAATAAACTCAGGAATAAAGGTAGGCAATATAAATTTGCGAAAGGATGGTATTCATGTACCAACTGCGGATCATCACCCCAATACAGAACGTTATGGTAGCGAGGAAGAATGTGCCACAACACCAGTTTTTTCAGAATTCATACAAAACCGAATTACTTCAGGACGGTTAATAGATGGCGCCTAGTTTTTTAAGTCTGATTTGACGGGAGAAGCTACCTTTATACAAGTTTATACTTGTATATATCTATAAAAATAAAGGTCGCCAACCTGGTCTCTAGGTGGACGCTTCTCAGTATGGCTGAGAATCTATCTATTTATCCACAATCCATAGGTTGGTGGCTATGGCTTGTTGTCAGTGGATAGTCTTTCAATGACTTCATGGGATGTTTTTCCTTCCGAAATTATTCATGAAATCTTTTCTCGACCTTTTTCTTCCTGGACAAGATGTCCCATGTCTTCGTATCCAGTAGTTCTTCCTCCACCATTTTAGGAAATCTTCATTACCTTCAGTCCATGGTATTATCATCATTCAGCCCAGCATCACATTTCGAAAGTCTGTAGTTCTACTCTCTTTGTGTTGTTGTTGTCGAGTCCAATGAAGAGCCTCAGATGTCCCCGTGTGCATCTCTCTATCACAGCAGTCACATTGTCCACTATATTGGGGCTCTCTCTCTCTCTTTGTGTCTTCCTAAGATTAAAGTAAGGAGGTATACTTTAGTAATACAAAGCAATAATGCGTCATATATATATCCTTATAGAAGCGCCCATTGCTTCTATGGATTAATTTCCTCCCGGCAGATTTTCCATCTATGTTCTAGCCATAGATTTGGCCCAGCCAAATTGCCAGCAAAACACCTCTTTGGTAGATTGTGAGGATTCCATTAGATCCCGTGTGGATCTCATGGAATAAAGTCCGCCCTAGACTGACGAGGGCCATTAGCCCGAAACCATGGTCTCTAGGTGGACGCTTATCAGTTTGCCAAAGTTGGTGTTGTGGCTTTGTCACCGACCCGATGCCGCTAGTTGCGGCGACGGTCAATAGATGGCGTCAGATTCTGACGTTTATTTTGACGGGAGAGGCTACCATTGCTTCCATGGATTAATTTCCTCCCGGCAAATTTTCCATATATATATATATGAAAAAACAATAGAAAAATATATATATAAGTGGGTCAGGTGTTGATATTAAAAATGAAGAAGGCATCTCCTGACCACGAGCACATGTGCTTTTTAGATGGCAGAGCGCCATGTAGTGGAGCAAAAATAAACTAAATTTTTATTTAGTTTGCTCCGTGATATTTGGCCAACCCAATTTATTGATAAATCAAGAAAAGCCATCCACGAATGCGTTTCGCGCTGTTGGCGCTCGTCAGCGTGGAGTAGGCTGTAACCACTGCGACCAAAAATATTTTTGGTCCCAATGGCTTCTTGAGAAATCAAGAAATGGGTATTTAAGGCCAAATTTGCGTAAAGACGCTTAACACATGAAAAAAAACATTAGAAAAAATAAAAGATAAGTGGGTCAGGTGTTGATATTAAAAATAAAGAAGGCAACTTCTGACCACAAGCACATGTGCTTTTTAGATGGCAGAGCGCCATGGATGGCTTTTCTTGATTTATCAAGAAATTGGGTTGGCCAAATATCACGAAGCAAGCTAAATAAACGTTTAGTTTATTTTTGCTCCTCTAGATTGCACTCTGCCATCTAAAAAGCACATGTGCTCGTGGTCAGGAGATGCCTTCTTTATTTTTAATATCAACACCTGACCCACTTATCTTTTTTTTTTCTTTTTTTTTTTTTCATGTGTTAAGCGTCTTTACACAAATTTGTCCTTAAATACCCATTTCTTGATTTCTCAAGAAGCCATTGGGACCAAAAATCTTTTTGGTCGCAGTGGTTACAGCCTACTCCACGCTGACGAGCGCCAACAGCGCGAAACGCGTTCGTGGATGGCTTTTCTTGATTTATCAAGAAATTGGGTTGGCCAAATATCACGGAGCCAGCTAAATAAACGTTTAGTTTATTTTTGCTCCACTAGATAGCGCTCTGCCATCTAAAAAGCACGTGTGCTCGTGGTCAGGAGATGCCTTCTTTATTTTTAATATATAAATATACAAAGCTATAACGCGCCATCTATACATATAAAATAAAAGGATTTAAAAGCTCGAATGTTTCTTTTATACATAAAACGAACTTCTACTGTCCTTACTGCGGTGAAAAAATATATTGGGAGGGCTTGGCTCATCAGTGGTGAACCCTCCCAGCGGTTTCGCCAATTTAATCTACCAGACCGCTTCTCAGAGCTCTAATACTGTATTGGATCATTCTGCTTTTATATGCTACACGGAATGATGGAATCTTAGAAATGGTTTTCAAGTAATCTATGGACAGAAGCTTATAGGACAGTAGAATTACATTCAAATATTTGCTTCGAGCAATGCTCTTCAGCAAACTATAAAGACAAGGCCATTAGGAATAAATTAACACAAAGCTATAACGCGCCATCTATACATATAAAATAAAAGGATTTAAAAGCGCGAATGTTTCTTTTATACATAAAACGAACTTCTACTGTCCTAACTGCGGTGAAAAAATATATTGGGAGGGCTTGGCTCATCAGTGGTGAACCCTCCCAGCGGTTTCGCCAATTTAATCTACCAGACCGCTTCTCAGAGCTCTAATACTGTATTGAATCATTCTGCTTTTATATGCTACACTGAATGATGGAATCTTAGAAATGGTTTTCAAGTAATCTATGGACATAAGCTTATAGGACAGTAGAATTACATTCAAATATTTGCTTCGAGCAATGCTCTTCAGCAAACTATAAACACAAGGCCATTAGGAATAAATTAACACAAAGCTATAACGCGCCATCTATACATATAAAATAAAAGGATTTAAAAGCGCGAATGTTTCTTTTATACATAAAACGAACTTCTACTGTCCTTACTGCGGTGAAAAAATATATTGGGAAGGCTTGGCTCATCAGTAGGGATAGGCTGGGAGGGTTCACCACTGATGAGCCAAACCCTCCCAATATATTTTTTCACCGCAGTAAGGACAGTAGAAGTTCGTTTTATGTATAAAAGAAACATTCGCGCTTTTAAATCCTTTTATTTTATAAATATATAAATATATATAATAAAAATATTTAAGCACGAATGTTTATTTTTTATACAACACAAATTTCTACTATCCTTACTGCGATGAAAAAGTATATTGGCTTGATGAGCCAAGCCCTCCCAATATACTTTTTCATCGCAGTAAGGATAGTAGAAGTTTGTGTTGTATGTTAAAAAAGACATTCGTGTTTAAATCTTTTCATTTTATATATAATTTAGTAAATTCAACACAAACAGAAACTTTATATTAATACATTTTAGTCTCTCTTACATAATAATCTCCTGAGATATAATAAAAAATAAATAATTTAAAGTTATAGTGGAGAAACAGAAAGGACTGTCATTAATATGGCATCTATTTATGATAGAAGTGTGGGTGTTTGAATTGAATACCCTTCCAGATGTGATATTATATTGATATTGTCAGGTGGTTTGACTCTACGTGTGTCGAGATGGTCCTCTACGGTAAAAGTAGTAGAAGATTCTCCTTTTTAAAATATATTACTCCATGTCTATGTGTTGGTCAAATGCCCAGAGTGGGCAAGGTGATATTGGGCTTGGCAACATATGGTTGTTTGTTGTGACCATGGAGCAAGATAGGACCGATTCAATTGTTTACCAGTACTCTCTTCGGAATGCCATTCTTCCTCCTGTGCTAGCCTTTGGGAGGTAAGCATCTGAAACTGGGACCTTCTGTTCCACCATTTGGGATATATGCACTTAAGGCTATTACCTTTAATGGCAGCCACTGGGAGATATGAAACTCAAAGAGGAATCGCAAAAAGAATTTTAAACATGCTCAACAACCATCTATATCAATGATTATGCCGTTTCCAGTGATGATGATCATTAAGTTATCGATGTATAATGGCGATCTGAAAGAATGAGGCATCAATTCCGATGTAGCGAGAAAATTTAAACCTTCAGGAATTCAAGACATTCAGCAAATTCCACCAAGTTGGACTATAGATGTTCGAAGTCTTGAAGTTTGATTACCTTTGCCACATAGCGGATGAGATGTACCGCTCTATATAATATTAGGAATACATTCATATCATGCCGACATCAGGAACATGCAATCAATATTTTAACAATGAATTTAATTAAGTGAAAGAGAATACCCCAAAGCTATATATATAAACAAAGGTCACCTCTTCCGTCAAAATAAATCATCTTCAACGAGAGGCGACCTTTGAGTTTATAGATCAATTTCTTCCAGGAAAAATTTCCATCTATATATGTATATTTTTAGTGGGGTCAATATGATATTGATTTTATAACGATTTGGATTTTTTAAAATGAGGATTGAGGAAATAGAGAACAGATTATTTGAACTCTACATTTTAATACTCTGACAATTACGCACCCAATATCTTCTTTCAAAAAGTTCTCGGACACACAAATCGATGGAAACATTACAAAATGTTCGTGTATTCTGTTTATTCAGTTCTGAAAGGAAACACATTCCCGTCTGTGTGTATGTTCATAAGTCTGGTGACATGATGATGGGCCACTGAAGAAGTACCGCAGCAATACATTTACCTTTTATTAATAGATCATATGCTCTGCCTACTAAAGTGGTTTAATATCTGCACTTTGTCGCAAGAAATCACCAGTCGATCCAGGAACGAGCGGTGAAGGCCAAAGAATTCCGCACCTTAGCTAGCTAACTCAAAGTTGTGTCCGCTGGGTTTTCCAGGAGTGCCGAGATGAGAGATTCCTCGGGCCCCGTTTTCTAACCAACATACTAACGCACAGCCCTTGGGATCTCGTCCTCTCGGCCAGGTTCTGTCCACTTATTTCAGGCTCTTCATGATCCTCTGCGCTGCTCAACTGGTATCGTCAGAGGGTCTGATAGCACCGTTCCACCTAGATCAACGTTGCTCCATCCCTACGTTTTCCTGAGAGGCATGGTGCGTCGGTGACGTGCCCGTGACAGTTGCCATGAACTCAGAGTTTCGAAGACAAGAGGAGTTAGATATTTTCGTCGACGTTGAATGACGTGGCGCGTCGTTTCTCCAGACCTTCCATTTTAAAAATCAACTTATAAAAATGTTCGAAACCGTTTCCATTACCTACGTTCTCATTATGACGGTAGCCTGAAAGCTGGTAATAATTTGTGCCATTTAAAAAAGTTCTCTAGTTGTTTATGTGGTGCCAGTTGGTTTGTGGTGTCACCAAAATGATGTAGAATGGCGTTGCATTGTTTGTTTTTCTCGTTATTATGCATATTCAGTACAATTATAAAAGAATTGATTCGTGCGAATCTCTCCTTTTATATTGTGGCTAGATTTATATAACAATGATAATAAACAAGAGAGCAGTGCAAACACTATTTAGTTGTCATCACAGCTCCACCAGATCTCTGCAGTCCCACCAACAGTCCACGCTGTGTGCAGGTCCTTTAGCTCCACCTCTGGTCGTCTCTACCTAAATTGACTACGCCCACCCGCCAAACTAAGGTAAGCACCTTTTTTTATCCCTAATAGATTTTAATGATAACTTCGTTGGCCTTCACCGCTCTTGCTTGACATCTTCTCTTCGCTGTCTGATGTTTGTGGAAACATTCCTACTCTTTTTTCTACTGGTGAGTGCATTGTGCCATAACAATCCACAGGTAGTCACAACTAACTCCTAGTTCTGGAGGTAAATAAATTATTTTAAATGACCCTTCCAAGGTTTTTTAGAGATGGCTAAATGTGATTTAGGTCTTGAGGTCTGTAATGGGAGGTAGGTAGCGGTGGACATCTGTCAATATGTGGAAGGTGTGAAGTTTTGTACAATCACAACAAGGTAGATAGGACACACTCTCTCTGCTGTGTATGATTACTGAGTACTGTTGCGCCGTGAACTGAAGCGTGGATAGAAAGATCTTAGGCAAGAATAGTTTTCATTTAAAATACTCGGCATAAGTATAAGTCCATGATAAATACCAATTTCCTAGGTAACATTGCTTGCATTTATTACTGCGTGTTTATCCAAATAAAAGAAAAAAGGTTATCACTCTAAAACCTTGCGTAAAAGAAAAAATGAATGGTATATTTAGAATGAGCACAAAAAGTCACATTAATATCAGATATTATATCTTTTGGTAAATATAAAACCTTTTGTAGACCAGTGTAATATATTTAGCAAACTAAATGCCGCTAAAACAAAAACTTTTTTTTTTAACTTGAAAGTTATATAGTGATGACATTTGTTAAAAAAAAAAGGGTCGTCAAATCCCAGCGAAGCCGACCCCAGAGTTGAACAAATCAATCGGCCGATCCCATAATCTGGGTCGACAGGTGTCACAGCTGGCTCCATAGGACTTCTGGGCTGGTCCGGCTTCCATGGAGGATCTTGTCATTCGAAATCCAAGCCTAGAACTGCCAGCAGACAAATACATAAAGAAAATTACAAACCCTTCTTAGTGCGTTTGCTTCTTTAAAGAATAGACAATATCCTACTGCCTTTACTACAATGAGAAAATATTGGGAGGGCCTGGCTACTCAGTGGCGAACCCTCCTAGAGATTTCAACACTTTAATGGGGAAATAAAAGTTTAATAAACTTTATTATTTATGCTGATCCATTGCATTATGGGCAGGAGATTTTTAAAAAGAGATTAGCATATACGCCATGAATAGTTTACATCAGGTAATCAAGTATATAATGAATCAAGAAAGTAAAGAGGAAACACTGAAACACGCTATAAGATGGTACTGCTTGCTCCATAATGGTTTAGAAAGTATGGTGCCAAGAATAGAAAGATGGAGATCACCAATGGTTGGCCCCATATAGTCAAATAAAATAACTGGCCAATAGCTTCTCATAATGGAGAGGCAATTCTCCATAATATCATTAGAGATATAAAATTAATAAAAATGGTACCATAATCATTTTTTGGTTATTGCATGATGTTTATAAGGTGTGATGCTCAGAAGAGGAGAGGAAGAGAATTCTAAAGATTGACATGATATAATCAATGGTCGGTCCCTTATAGTCGAATAAACCAACTGGGAACAGCATGGAGAGACCACTATCCTTAAAGCTTTCGCAACACTGGGAAAGAGAAGTACTATCTGGGTTGTCGAATAATTATTGAATTTTGGTATTATTCCAACTAACCTTGCCTCTTATTCTCTTTGATAACTGTATCATCAGGAGAAGAATTTGCATACTACTGTTACCATCATATTTACATATTTTCATCGGAGAATAACAAATAGTTCGCTATATGGATTAAAAAACCATATTCGGTTTATTAATTTCAAGGAAATGTGCTACAGGAACGATGGAGTCAGAGAACTATAGATCCACAATGAAGAGATATAGGAATTAACCATTTGTTACAATAAATGCAGATTTGTGTCCTAGTGGTAATATCCCATGATTATTCATGAAAAGAAGCCAACAACGACCTAGATAAGATCCTTGTGAGTGAATATAAGAAATCCTCCCCCCACAAGGCAATGTCACTTCCGCATAAGGCAACGTCACCTCCCCACAAGGCAGCGTCACCTCCCTTCAAAACAACGTCACCTCCCCACAAGGCAGCGTCACTTCCTCACAAAGCAGCGTCACCTCCCCACAAGGCAGCGTCACCTCCCCACAAGGCAAAGTCACCTTCCCACAAGGCAGCGGCACCTCCCTACAAAACAACGTCACCTCCCCACAAGGCAGCGTCACTTCCTCACAAGGCAGCGGCACCTTCCCACAAGGCCGCGTCACCTCCCCACAAGGCAGCGTCACTTCCTCACAAGGCAGCGGCACCTTCCCACAAGGCCGCGTCACCTCCCCACAAGGCAAAGTCACCTTCCTACAAGGCAGCTTCACCTCCCCACAAGGCAGTGTTACCTCCCCACAAAGCAGCGTCACCTGCTCACAAGGAAACGTCTCCTCCCCACAAGGCAGAGTCACCTCCCTACAAAACAACGTCACCTCCCCACAAGGCAGCGTCACCTCCCCACAAGGCAGCGTTACCTCCCACAAAGCAGCGTCACCTCCCCACAAAACAACGTCACCTCCCCACAAAGCAGCGTCTCCTCCTCACAAGGAAACGTTTCCTCCCCACAAGGCAGAGTCACCTCCCTACAAAACAACGTCACCTTCCCACAAGGCAGAGTCACCTCCCTACAAAACAACGTCACCTCCCCACAAGGCAGCGTCACTTCCTCACAAGGCAACGGCACCTCCTCACAAGGCAGCGTCACCTCCCCACAAGGCAAAGTCACCTTCCCACAAGGCAGCGTCACCTCCCCACAAGGCAGCGTCATCTCCCCACAAGGCAAAGTCACCTTCCCACAAGGCAGCGTCACCTCCCCACAAGGCAGCGTCATCTCCCCACAAGGTAATGTAGGACAGGTCCTACCGGACTCCGACCTTGACACCCATTCGTGGTGTTCGGGGAAGGTTTGGAAATCCATTCCGCGCTACCTCCTCCTGCCCACTCACGGTCATCTTTACACACTTATGATCGTGCAGGCTTTTAATAATTTCGAAATTTGTCTGAAATTTGGACACATTTTCAAACCTGATGACAATCTTTGTTGACAAAATTGGTCGTCAGGTTGGAAGGGGATGGACTATTTTCTCTAATTCCTTAAAAAAAAAAAAAAGTATGTGATCAATTTTTAATATACTTCCTGACCACATAGAGGTCTGGTATTTTATAAGCGATTTCAATTTCTATCTTAACATTGCAAGTGTACAATAATTTCAGACTTTTAGGTGGCTGTGACGGTTTTGAATAGGCTATAGAATAGAATTTGTATATACATCTCAAAAGGAGAAAATAGGCGCAGCCGTTTGTGGCATAATGAGCGGCTGGCATTCCATAAAAATAAATATGAAATATATGAACTAAAGATATAAATAATTGTGAGGGTATTACCATAAATACGTAATATTTAATAATAATTAGAATAAAATTTAAAACACCAATTTAACAATTATAAAAATATAAATTTATATAATTTTATATATATAATATATTTTTATAAAAAAAGTCGGTGGACGAGTGGGTAAAACCCTCGATTCCCGACAGTCATGAACCGGGATTGAATCCTGCGTTAATATTTTGTTTAATATGTGAATAACCTTTACATATTATTCATTGTTTCAAATATCATAAACTAGGTTGCTCTTTTTGAGCAGTACCTAATAAAGTGATTTTGGAACAATAATAATATATATTTATATTAATAAAGAAAAAAAAAGGGAATCTCCTTATCGTGCAACCAAAGGTTTCTGATGGTTTTCGCCATCTATCGGAATAAATATCAAATATTCGTTGATTTTTAATTATTCCAGAATTGGTCAAATAAGATGTCTTTTTTTTTTCTTTATTAATTTATGCACCTTATTCCAGTACGATATCACATTTGTAATATTTTTTCATATTTCTTTTTTTTTTATCTTCATGACTGGGTGAAGTAGAATGCCTCTGCTTTTGTCATCAAGACTTGGAGTACTACTCAGTGGCAGGCCGACTTAGCTCCAAAAGAAATGGCCACCTCTGACATGAGGAACAGACGCCATGTGCAGCTGCTCCTAACATGGAGTATAGACTCTGCTTATCCTGTATCCCTGGATCTGGAGCCCTTACAGGGTACTATCAGCCGGGCCAGTTGAGCCCAGGTTTTTTAGTGAGCTTGTTACTACTCCCCCTCCTCCTTTTTCATCCGAGCTTGGGACCGGCAAAGGCGGAGTTTAATAATGGGTTTAATACTTATGTATATTTTGTTTCGATGTGGTAAATATTTTAACTCTTGACTCTAATGCTTTGTAAATTCAGAAATCATTGGCCTATGATTAAATTGTAAATTTAGAATTCAGAACTAAAAATTAAATAAATAATTAGATATAATTTTAAAAATTGCTTTAAAGCTGGTGGCAATCTATGAATACGCTCCAGAAGCCTGGGTTACCTTTATGTTTAAAGCTTTTATAGAATCCTAATAAAGTTGAATTTGAATTTAAAGCTTAAAATACAATAAAATTAGAAAATATATATTTATATACCGCTCTTGAAAAATTAGATTTATAGGCGTGAAAGTATGTTATATTAAAAACAAAATAAGCATATCCTGAGCGTTCACATGAGCTTTTTAGATGACAAAGCGCCATCTAGTGGAACAAAATTCAACTAAACGATGATTTAGCCTTGTTCCATAATATTTGGCCAACACATTTCTTGATAAATAAAAAAAGCCAACCATGAACGCGTTTCAGGCTATTGGCCCTCGTCAGCGTGCTACAGCGTTTTTCCAAATTTGGCCTGAAATACCCATTTCTTGATTTCTCACGAAGCCTCTAGGAATTTTTGGTCGTTGAGGTACAGCCTGCACTACGGTGACGAGAGCCGACAGCCCAAAACGCGTTTCGATGAATGATTGAAAATGGGTTGGCCAAATATCACGGAAAAGTTAAATCAACGTTTGGTTGATTTTTGTTCCGCTAGATGGCGCTCTGACATCTAAAATGCTCATGTGAGCGGTCAGGATATACCATTAATATACTGTATATAAATTCCATACGTTTTCTTACTACTTATTTTTCTTGTTCTATAAATCATCAACACATTCGCTGAAGACCTTAGTGCGATGAAAGGAAATATTATACGAACGAGTTTGGCTCATCAGTGGTAAACCATCTTAGTAGTTTATTCAAATTAATCCCCCAACCGCTCTACACTATTGTATTAAGACTGTTTTCATATATAGCGTATAATGTTCACCACTAGTGAGCAAAGCCTTCTCTTCTAATTTCTTCTAGCATCGCAATAAGGTCTGCGGAAGTGTAATAAGGAACATTAGCGTCAAAATACTGTAAAATATATATTCGATAGATATGGTGCATTCTGATATATTAAAAAAATGAAGGCATATCCTGACCAGGAGCACATGTGCTTTTTAGATGGCAGAGCACCATCTAGTGGAACAGAAATCAACTAAACATTGATTTAACCTATTTCCTGATATTTGGCCAACCCATTTTCTTGATAAATCAAGAAAAACCATCCAAAAACGCGTTTCGCGCTGTTGGCGCTCGTCAGCGTGGAACAGGCTGTACCACTGCGACCAAAATATTTTTGGTCCCAGAGGCTTATTGAGAAACCAATAAATGTGTATTTAAGGCCCAACTTGCCTTTTTTCATTCTGATATATTTACTAGAAAGTACTATGAAAAGCCAACGAGCATTCACTGCTGGTTGTCAAACAACTGAAGGAACATGATCTCATAGGCTTGGTAGGTGTTTATTAAGCTTTACAATTTCTTTTTTTTTTTTTACGAGAAAATAATGCGAGCGAAAATTTCCTTTTTGGTAGAGCGCTTCACGAGCTTTGAACCTCACGGTTCTCTATTCGACTGGCGTTAATTACGAAGAATGCGACAAAAAAAGATGATCTTATGAACCTGCCGCGACACCAGTCGAAGGACCGTGTAGTCCGAAAGCTCCAGAAATGGTCTCTCAATAAATAAAAACAACTTTTTGCCCGCGCATTTTTCTCGTAATATATTTTTCCGGCGATTATTCCTTACATTTTTTCCCTCAAAAGACTACTGTGACCTCCATTGAAGCCTTCTTTCAGCAGTAATAGTTTTAAAACAAAAAGTGAAACCGACGAAGTTTCAATCTTATTACTCACACTGCTGTTTGTATTTTACGTATCGTCTAGAATTGTGATGTCATATATTGGGATTTCCTGTGGTCACTTATGAATTCACATCCAAAATAATAATAATAATAAATTGAAGCTTTTAGAATGAGGACATGGAAAAGGCTACTAAGAATACTATGTGTGGACAGATATATAAAAGGACAAATATTTAAATCTTGAATGAAATTAAAACAGGTAAATCGCTACAACCCCAAATATATAAACAAAGACTAACCTACTTTAGCCTCAATGTTTTATAAAAATGTTGATGTTAGGAAAATTTGAAGGAAGAAGAAAAATAGGAAGAATTGAAATGAGCTGGCTAGGAGAGGTCAAGGAAGCTACCGGAAGGTCACTAAATGAGCTTGAATGATGGTCGCCAACAGATCAAATTGGATAATATTTGTTCATATAATGGGCAAATGTCGAAATCGACTTGATGGACACTAATAACAACATATTAATGTGTTTTTATTTTAAATTTAAAAAACAGAATCTAAAAAATCACAATTTTTACAAATATAAAAAACTTTTCATGTTTATATTTAATAATGGCTAATTTCTCTAGCCTCCTCAATATACTCTCCAGGCCGGCTACACTGCAAACCTCCTGCAGCAGGTCAGATGTTAATCCTTACATGTACATGAAATCTAGAAAATAGATGTTGCCTGGCCGGCATTCTTATTTCTTTAAAAAATAGACACTTCGGCCAGTTGAAGTTTTATTTTCTCAATGTTTCAACAAAAATATTTTGTCTTCGTCCGGAGAAATAAATTTTTAACGCCTTGCCAAATACTTCATTTTTATTTTTCTGACAAAGACAGAAGATTTTTTGTTGAAACGTTGATAAAATAAAACTTTAATTGGCCGAAGTGTCTATTTTTTTAAAGAAATATGTACATGAAATTTTAAATGTTTGTTACTCTTCTACGCCATAACTTACTGAATCAATCACAAAGAAATTTCCTAAAAGGCTATCTGAAAGCATAGTTCAACAAATAGGATATTAACAACAACAACAACAACAAAAAAGCCTTTATTTAGGGTCACTGACCCTATACAGGATTCACCAGAGGTATGCATAAGAACAAAGCAGTGAGACAAAGGAAATAACGATATATACAGAAGAAAAAGAAAAAAAAACAAGAAAGAGAAAGAGGGAAGCAAGAAAAACAACACAAAAAGAGTAGCAGTAAGAAAGTGAGGAGTGAGTGTTACTTGGCCTTCTGAGATATGGACTTGTGGAAACCATAAAACGCCGTAGCATAAATAGGATATTAAATAATACACTAAAAAATCATGTAATAAATTTAATAACCATAAAGGTATTTTTCTGTACCCTTTTTTTTTTTCGCTAGAGAAACTTGGCACTGATAGGGCTAATAAATAAATTAGGTTGTTTTCTATTTTTGCAAAATGTTTCGGAAACTAGAATGTATTAAGTAATTAGGCACCCAAGCAAAGCATAGCTGAAATACTTATGGATAATACCCTGGCGGTTTCGATCATCTAATCCACCATACCGCTTTTTAGAGCTCTAATATTGTATAGAAAATTATTTTATTTGAAAGAAAATAATCACTTAATAGTTTTATTTCTTATCTATAGATGTCGCGTTATTACCTCATTGTTTAATTTATGCCAAATTGATAATGTATGAATGGTTTGCGGAAGAGCATTGCTCGATGCAAATATTTACTAATATACTAATGATGCAAATATTTACTAATAATACTGTCCACGAAAATTATATCCCTAGTTTTCTTAAATACCATAATCAATATATCTTCCTACAGTGTCGCATATAAGAGCAGAATCTTCTGTATATTATTAGAGCTCTATTGGTATATTAAATTGATGAAACCGCTGGGAAGTTTCACCATAATGAGTCCACTCGATATTTTTTTATCACAGTAAGGACTGTAGTAATTTTGGTTTATTTGAAAATAAAATAATCGTGCTTTATATTTTATTCCTTACAAAAGTAAGTTGGGTTGAAACCCTAATAGGATGATACAAGATTAGTAGCATAAGGTAGTAATGGGGCTTAACTATATTTGTTGTAGTAACCGAAAATTTGTTTCTAGGACTTGAAATTAGGCCTGATTTTTTTTCTAAAGTCTGGCTTGAAAAAAGTCAGAGTGTTTCTGAGATAAGGTGTAAATATATCATCTGTCAAATTGACCAGAATATGATTTGTTGCTACTCAGTGTGCGATGTTCTTGTCAGTTCACCTTGGACAAAGTCACTGATATGAATCAATCGTGTGGCACTCACTCACACATATGTATGTATATAAATATATGGAAAAATAATTTTAAAAAAAGTCAGATGTCGGTATTTTAATATACCGTGTAATATAAAGGAAGAAAGGAAAGGAGAGAAAATGATTGTTTGCCCGCCGCGCGCGCCCGTCGGGAGGCGCGCACATTAAAACGAGTTGTTGTTACCTTTTGTATTTCGCATAATAAAGTTGAATTATCTTTTTCCCATATTATTCTTCAATTTAATAAAAAGGAATATAACAGGTATTAAAATAAAAAAGGCATATCCTGACCACGTTCACATGAACTTTTCAGATGGCATTTTCTGCCATCTACATAATGCTCATGTGAACGGTCAGGATAATCCTTTTTTGATTTTGATATCAACACATGACCTTCTTTCTATTTTTATCATTTTTATTCACATGAACAACGTATTTAAGCAAATTTGGCCTTAAATACTCATTTATTGATATCTCAAGAAG
This sequence comes from Cordylochernes scorpioides, assembly GCA_030710605.1. Classification (NCBI taxonomy): domain Eukaryota; kingdom Metazoa; phylum Arthropoda; class Arachnida; order Pseudoscorpiones; family Chernetidae; genus Cordylochernes; species Cordylochernes scorpioides. Next base: position 39,804,970 of record CP092876.1, on the reverse strand, counting down.
CCCCTCTAGAACCAAATTTTTGAAGTTTGAGGTAGAGCCTGCACCACGCTGACGAGGGTCAACAGCCCGAAAAGCGTTCGTGGTTGGCTTTTCTTGATTTATCAAGAAATGGATTGGCCAAATATTATGGAACAAGCCTAAATCAACGTTTAGTTTATTTTTGTTCCACTAGATGGCGCTTTTCTATCTAAAAATATCCAGGATATGCCTATTTTGTTTTTAATATCAGTACCTGACTTTTTATCATTTTTACATATATCTATATATTATAATTTTTCAGTATAGGAACATGTGCATGTGAAAAGATGGCACCTCTTTAGCGTTTAAAATCCATTAAAACATTATATTTTGTCTATTGGCCCTGTACAGAACGCTCAGGTGGGAATAAAAGAATGGGCCATAATACCCGCTATGGCAAATTCAGGTAAAAACCAGTCGATATGCCGCGGTTATGGCCTTCTTCAGTACAAGTATATAACATAGGTCAAAGAATTCTTGTTTTCCCAGAGCTTCATTTCCAGAGGGCCAGTCTTTAAATGCCATTATTGGGTTTTCTTCCGAAATTGTCCATAAACTTCATTCTCGGCGGCCTTCCTCTTCCCGGTTTTCCCCTCAGTAATGGCCATCATATTCTTGGAAAGAGTAATGTTGTGATCTCCCCCTTGCCTTCTACATTGCATAACTGCAGCCAGCATGTGTGGATAAACATCATGATTTGCAGTCGTGCTAAGCAGGAAGTTCTAGCACTATACATCGTGTATGGAGAGGCAACACATTGTAAATCAGGATACCATCCCCGGGAGAATAACCAGGGACAAGCAGTCGCCATGTGGCCATCGTGACCGACCCCAGCCAAATAGCACGTGTGGTCACATTCTTGTCAACTTCTACCCCCATGTCTCCCAAATAGAGTTATTTTTGCTGGACTATGCATGGGGTCAACACATGTGACATTCTGAGATTTTCCTTCTTGGTCCTCCAGTCTATTATTAACTGAACAACAAAAATATTTTATTAAGATATTTCTTCTTCTTAAATAAGACTCGCTTCGGAGTCCACAAAAAGCAATATAAGTGAATAAACAATAGTAGAAAGTACAATTAGTAAATAGGATTATATAATATAAGTTATACACAGTCTTGAAGGAGTGACATAACAACCACTAACGATATGCTGAACTGTAGAATTGACAGTACAAATACTCAAATCTCTCAATCTCATCGGACAATTTTACGAGAAAATATTTAAATCTTCAACTTGTTATGTTCATAGGTATATACGGCGCTATTAATATCAGTCTTTTCCTATGAAGCCAGGAACAATGAGAGATACTATGCGACATACATAATAACTTGAATTCCATCCCCGCATCATTCACATTTTGAGCAACAGTCTTTCTCTCACTGTTTTTTTATTGATTCCAATAATGCACCTCATTCTGTTGTCCGAGTTTGCCAAAACTAGGATTGTACTTCATTCTATATAACCACAAATAGGCTTGGTAATGAGGTTATAAATCAAACATATTGTTTTAATGCATTTTAATAAACAGCTAGCTGATATATTCCTATAGAGATGGCAGAGAGTCAACAGCCACCTTCAGTTTCACCATCTCTCTCTCAGGATGTGCTCTTTCCGTATATATTGTGTATAATATCATATATAAAACAAAATAGTCTAAAGTAATTATGTTTCATCTAAATATTGTTTTTTTTCTCACCATGATTTTAGAAATTTCAATTATCCTATATAACCCAGAACCGTGTATAGAAAGTTTTATAAGAGTTTTTATAGGAAAAAATAAATGGGTGACCGGCATTGTCGTAACATTGGCTGTGAGTAAATATAATTGATCTCCAAAACGATAAAACCTTTAACAAATAAAAACACCAAGACGCAAATGTTTCTTTTCACAAATAAATCAAACTTCTACTGTCCTTTCTGCGATGAAAAAATATTTGGAGGGCTTGCCTCATCAGTGGGGGTGAACTTTCCCAGCGGTTTCGCCAATTTTTAATCTACCAGACCATTTCTTTAGAGCACTAATACTGTATTGGGTGATTCTGCTTAAATATGCTGTACTGAAGGGTGGCATCTTAGAAATGGAATTCAAGCAAACTATGAACATAAGCTTTTAGGACAGTATAATTACATGCAAACATTTGCATCGAGCAATGCTCTTCGGCAAACAATAAGGACAAGGCCATTGCTCGAGGCAAATATTTAAATGTAATTTTACTGTCCTAAAAGCTTATGTCCCTAGTTTGATTAAATACTATTTCTAATATTCCACCCTTCAGTATAGCATATATAAGCAGATTGATCCAATACAGTATTAGAGTTCTAGAGAAGCCGGCTAGTAGATTAAATTGGCGAAACCGCTGGGAGGGTTCACTACTGATGAGTCAAGCCTTCCCGATATTTTTCATCGCAGTAAGGACAGTAGATGTTTGATTTATTTGTCAAAAGAAACATTCGCGTCTCGGTGTTTTAATTTGTTATATATAGGTGGCTCGTCATTGATTTGAATTAATTGATATAAGCTATGTTATTAAAGTGGAAAATCTCTCTAGAAGGAAATTGAAGATCGTGAGAAACATGATTCGTTTTATAGAAATGCACGTTAAAGATAGTTGTAAGTTATAGAGAGTTGTACGTTAAAGAGATAAGTTCTAGAAAGTTGCAAGTTCTAGAGAATTGTACGTTAAATAGATTGTAAGTTCTAGAGAGGTGAACGTTCTAGAGAGTTGTATGTTCTAGAAAGTTGCAAGCTCTAGAGAATTTTACATTAAAGAGATAAGTTATAGAGAGTTGTATGTTCTAGAAAGTTGCAAGCTCTAGAGAATTTTACATTAAAGAGATAAGTTATAGAGAGTTGTACGTTAAAGGGATTATATGGTCTAGAGAGTTGTAATTTGAAGAGAGTTTTACGTTCTAGAGAGTTGTACTTCTCAATATATAAAAAAAGCAAAATGTTTGCTACAACCAGACGTAATTGGTGGAATATCATGAAACTTGGCATGAATGTACAGGGTATTTTATAGACCAAATGATTTAAAAAAATAAAAATGTGCCTACATTTATCTATTTTTAGAAATATCCTTCTAAAATTTAATCATGTATTACATGCCACAAGAAGTTAATTTGGGCCAAATTCCATGTTTTTTTCTTCTGTTCCTTCGGGGCGTTGCATTTTCTATTTTCACCAATGCAGTATTTTGCTGTGTAGAACATATTTCAAGAGATTAGTTTAAAAGAAATTTTAAAAATTTTCTAAACGTTTCTTTTATTTGTTGACACTCGGAGGCTGCACACTAGCTAAAGAGAAGGATTTCTATAAAGTTTTCTCCCTTTATATTCCTTATACGAGTTTGAACACTCCGAAGGCCTTTGTATATGTGCAAACGTGTATATGTGTATATTGTATATGTGCAAACTGCGGTGGGATGGGGACAGAAGGAACATATTGTGTAAATATCAATTCCATTTCCAACGGTCGCTGTGTACCATGGATAAATGTGTGCTGCGCTTGAGAAGATGCTCTCACCAAAATAAACTCCCCCACCTTTCTGAATCTTTGAAATTGGTTTCTAGACTCTCGATAATTGCGATAAAATGTAAAAAAGATAAATCAAAGAACATTTCATGAAACGTTTCATTTTAGAAGACTTTATTAAACTTGCTTCCATGTATGTCTATTCACAAATCTTATGATCAATTTTTAGCATACATACAGAACCCCTAGAAGTCTGAAATTTGATTCACTTGCTAAAACCTGATGACAATTCAAGTTGACAAAATATCAGATTTCAGGGTGGTCGGGAATGGACTAATTTCTATATTTCCTTTTAAATTTTGTGATCAATTTCAAATATACTTCCAGAAAGTATTGGACTACCACGAGATGGTGACAACAGATTGTGACTCCCTGAGGACAACACGTGTACATCGTCTGTCCCCAATGAGCTCCCCCTCCCCTCCTCCCACAAATCCAAGAATAGACGCTAGCTTGGCAGCATTGGATTTGGAATTTATGACAAAAAATTAAGTTGTTGTTGTTGTCGTGTCCAATGAAGAGCCTCAGATGTCCCTGTGCATTTCTATCCCAGCAGTCGCAATGTCCACTATATTGGGTGTGTAAAGCTACTGCTCTAAGTCCATGTCAATTTTCTGCAAGACTGCGGCCATTGCTGGGCATGAGAATATGTGTAGGTAGGTGTTAGTTCCACACCAGGACAGTAAATATTAAGTAAAAAAATAAAAATTAAGTAAAAATACCTTTTAAAATGTTTTTATTAAAATACACTGAAAAGGAAAAATAGATATTTAAGCGTCTGACCTTGAGCAATTATTTATAGGAGGAAAAATAAAAGCGGCGGGGGACCGTTATCGTGAATTTCGAACTTATGATGATTTAATATGATGGGTAACTAATTAGAAAGTTTTTTGTATTTACTAAATTTTTGCTTCTTCACTCAATATATGATCGTCCCTCGTAGCCTTTTCCTTTTTTAGTGCATTTTAAAAAAAGCTTGTTTTAAAAAAGGTATTTTCAATTTATTATTTATTTAATTTTTTTAGTCATGGATTCAAAATGTACCAATTTATTTAAGCAAAGGGGAATATATTCTAAATTTACAATAAATCAAAATCAAAAGTTGAATCATGCATGATCTAAACAAAAATCAATATTCACATCAATATTAAACCCAATAATATTAGGTAAACCCATTCACACACTATGTGTGTGATATTAGAAAAATATATACGATTTTTATGTACAAAAGAAACATTCGCGCTTTTAAATCCTTTTATTTTATATCTATAGATGGCGCGTTATTGCTTTGTGTTAATTTATGCCTAACTGGCCGTGTCTTTATAGTTTGCTGAAGAGCATTGCTCGAAGCAAATATTTGAATATAATTCTACTGTCCTATAAGCTTATGTCCATAGTTTACTTGAAAACCATTTCTAAGATTCCATCCTTCAGTGTAGCATATAAAAGCAGAATGATCCAATACAATATTAGAGCTCTGAGAAGCGGTCTGGTGGATTAAATTGGCGAAACCGCTGGGAGGGTTCACCACTGATGAGCCAAGCCCTCCCAATATATTTTTTCATCGCAGTAAGGACAGTAGAAGTTCGTTTTATGTACAAAAGAAACATTCGCGCTTTTAAATCCTTTTATTTTATATATACGAGATGTGTTCAAAAAGTATCGCGACTTTTGTGTTTTTTCAAAAATTATATATTTATTCATGAATACCTATTTTGTCCCCTTCAAAGTAATCCCCATGAGATATTATACACTTGTGCCAACGGTTTTTCCAATCTTCGAAGCACTTCAAAAAATCATTTTTTAAAATCTTTTTCAGCTCCTCCTTCGATGCCGTCTTTATCTCGTCAAGCGTAGCGTAACATCGTCCTTTCATGGGCCTCTTCAGTTTAGGGAACAAGAAAAAGTCACAGGGGGGCAGATCTGGGGAATACGGTGGCTGCGGCATCATTAGTGTGTTGTTTTTGGCCAAAAGGTCGCGCACAAGCAACGATGTGTGAGCAGGGGCGTTATCGTGGTGCAAAAGCCAATTTTTGTTCTTCCACAAATCCGGGCGTTTCTGGCGGATTGCTTCGCGCAAATTGGCATAACTTGCAGGGAATATTCCTTATTGACCGTTCTACCCTGTGGCAAGAACTCATGATGCACCACGCCCCTGCAATCGAAGAAAACTGTCAGCAAAACTTTCACATTCGACCGAACTTGACGCGCTTTTTTCGGTCTTGGTTCGTGCGGCAGCTTCCATTGAGATGATTGAGCTTTGATTTCCACGTCATAACTGTTAGAAAGGTTTTAGGGTTTTATAATATTTTAGAAATTAATACATACGATTTTAGTAATTGAAAATAGTTTATTTATGCAAAACTATATCTTGCCATTTATTATACCAGTAATAATATATAAGAATAGTGAGGAGTGATAACTATGCAAATATTAATGATGATATACCACAGAATATTTAAAATAATTATTCAGTGACAATATTATATAAAATATTAAAGTCTAAAATTGAATTCATATATTCAACACTCCTTCTTGAATTCATGTTTTAGAGTTTTAATTACTCTATCAAAACATCTGTAGCAGTGAAGATCTGTGTTTTTCAAAAGTTTCCTTCGGCAGAGGCTTGGTTAGGATATCAGCAACTTGGTCTTGGGTTGGGCAAAACTGAACAGCAACATTTTCTCTTATCTGATCTTTCAAAAAATGATATCGAACATCTATATGTTTTGTCTTTCTGTTCATTTGTCCTGTCTTCATTAAAGTCATTGCACTTTGGTTGTCAATATTTAGTTTAGCAAGTATGGTTTCATTTGTAAGTTCTTCAATAAGTGCTTTTATATAAATGAGTTCTTTCACACATTCAGCTTTTACAAAATCCCAAGTTTCATTTTTCTTCAATGAATCTTTTTCTTCCTGTATTGCTTTTACCCAGTTTTCTTTGTCTACTCCGGTTACAGCTTCATTGTATGTTAACAATCCTATTTCTTCAGAAACAGAATTCAACACTTCATAATATTTTAGTCTTTCAGGTCTATTGATATTTTCTCTATTCCTTAACATATATCTTGAATTGGTAGAGTTCTGTGGTTTATCATGGGTATCCAATTCCAATTTAGTGTCTTGACTTTCCTCTATTTCAGAATCCAAATCTTCTCTGTATCTTGGCTGAATGACACTGGTCATTTCATTTGTTAGTTATCCTGTAAACACCACATCTCTTGCAATTATAATCCTTCTTTTCTGCATGTCCCACAATCTGTATCCATTTCTACTGTATCCGATAAGTGAATATTTTTCACTTTTACTATCCCTTTTTTTTAGGTTTCCCAATTTTTTGACATACTCTTCACTCCCGAATAATTTTACATTAGAAAGATTAGGCTTTCTTCCAAACCACATCTGTGCTGGTGTTGTTTGTACTGTATTTGAAGGGCTTCTGTTGATTAAATAGGCAGCGACTCTTGTGGCCTCTCCCCACATTTCCTTATTTAATTTGGAATCCAGCAAAAGTGCTCTGGTTTTTTCAATCAGAGTTCGATTCAACCTTTCTGCTTTTCCATTCAATTGTGGAGTATATGGAACTGTAAAATCAAGTATTATTCCTTTCATTTTGCACCATTCTTTAACTTGCGTATTGGCATATTCACCGCCATTATCACACCTTAATTTTGACACTTTCGCATTTAAAAATCTTTCCACTTCATTTACATATTCTTTAATATATTCTTTTGCTTCATATTTATTGCTGAGCAAATACACATAACAGAAATGTGTATAATCATCCAAAAATGTCATTATATATTTCTTATTATCATGTGTTAAGGGTTCTATTGGGCCGCACAAATCAGTATGAACAATTTCCAAAGGTCGGGTAGCTCTAGATCTTTCATTTCCAAATGACTTCCTAGTTTGCTTTGCCATGATGCAAATTTCGCACACATCATTTTCCTGTTTTACAATTTGTTAAGCTCCATACCATCAACCAAACTCTCAAGTTTTCTTAGATTCTGCATTCCAATGTGTCCCAATTTTCTGTGCCATTCTTGGGTTTTGTTTTCACTTGGTAAGGTAAGGTTCGAGTCATTTTGCTTTGAAAAATGTTGTTCAATATTTACAGCATAAAGTCCATTTTCAAGTTGATCTCCTTCTAGAACTTTTTTCCCATCTTTCAAAATTGTCACTTTATCACCTTTAAAATTTACTTCTCCTCCGTTGTTAACAATTGAGGTCACTGACAAAAGGTTTTTTGATAATTCAGGCACAAATATTACTTCATTTAAGTTACATTGTCTCCCCTTAAATTGTCCTGAAGTTTTTGCTCTCATACCTTCTTCTTTTTTGGCAACATTGATGTTCACATCACACTTTTTTTGATGATCAAGCAACTTTTCTTCATTAATCATGTGACAGGTGGATCCGCTATCAGCAATGAAAGTGACTGATGATCTTTTATCATATTCTTCTCTTTGTTCAGCAATGAAAGCAATGGGAGGTTGCTTTTCTTTGTTCCTGAAATAGCAGTCTTTTTCTTTATGATTAAACTTTTTACATATTCTGCATTGTTCTTTGTTTACTTTAGCAGCAGGTTTACTGTTGTTCTTAAAGAAACAGTCCTTTTCTTCATGGTTAGTTTTTTTACAAAATTTGCAGAATTTTCTTTGGGTGCAATTTTTAGATATATGTCCTGGTTTATTACAAGTAAAACATACCTTTTGTTTTGTTGCATTCATAGCCACTCGGTCTTCTGGTTGGCTCTGTCTATTTCTTCTTATTTCTTCAGTGGTCAATCTTGATATTAGATTTTCAATAGTTTTTTCATCTTTTCCAGTTGACTCCCAAGCAGTACAAAAATAATTATATTCTTCTGGCAAAATTGTTAAAATCTTTGAAATAACAATATTGTCATCAAAGTTCTGTTTTAGATTATTGAGTTTAAAAGCCAAATTTCTTAAATTACTTATGTTGGCTACAAGGTCTACATTTTTATCAAATTTATAAGTGTGAAATTCTTGTAGCAGCTTACATTTTAATTGTTCATCATCTCTTTCAAATATTCTGCATATGGTGTCATACATTGATTTGGCATTTTCACAATGTATTATGTGTGTTAATATCGTTTTATCGATGCTCGAAATAATATATTTTTGGGCTTTAGCATCTTTTATTATCCATACGTTTTTTTCTTTTTCATCCTTTTGATCTTTAAAACACAATTTACCATTTATTATTTCAATTAAATTATTAGCTTTAAAAATAATGTTAATTTGAAATTTCCAAATATCAAAATTTTCAGAGTCTTTTAATTTATCTATAATCGAAATATCTTCCATAACAGCAGCCATTTTTATTTTTACGATTTTAGATTTTAAGTTATAACCACGCTCTGCTACCACTGTTAGAAAGGTTTTAGGGTTTTATAATATTTTAGAAATTAATACATACGATTTTAGTAATTGAAAATAGTTTATTTATGCAAAACTATATCTTGCCATTTATTATACCAGTAATAATATATAAGAATAGTGAGGAGTGATAACTATGCAAATATTAATGATGATATACCACAGAATATTTAAAATAATTATTCAGTGACAATATTATATAAAATATTAAAGTCTAAAATTGAATTCATATATTCAACAATAACCATAAACCCACGCTTCGTCACCAGTTATGACCCTCTGGAGCAAATTTGGGTCGTCGCGGACAGAGTCCAACATCTCATTTGCAATGTTCATGCGATGCTGTTTTTGGTCGCAATTGAGCAATTTTGGTACGAATTTCGCGGCGACCCGTCTCATGCCCAAATTATTGATAAAAATCGAATGGCACGAGCCAATCGATATGTTTAGGTCCTCAGCAACTTCTCTAACGGTGATTCGACGATTGGCCAATATCATTTTCTCCACTTCATTAATTTTTTCGTCTGTTGTTGAAGTGCTCGGGCGTCCGGCACGCTCTTCGTCGTTCACATCTTCTCGGCCTTCTGAGAACATTTTGTACCACCGATAAACGTTGCTTCAGTCCAAGGTAGCTTCTCCGTATGCCACAGTCAACATTCGGAATGCATCCGCGCACTTAATTTCGTTTTTCACACAAAATTTGATACAGGTTCTTTGATCCATTTTTTTAATAGGTAAAAATCGAAGACGATCCAAAACACCTGCAAGCAAAGCAGCTGTCAACAATTAAGTGAACATTCAAAATGGCCGAGCAAAATGAGCACACCTCGTATATCATTGAAATAAATCTGCTTATCGCTACATAATTTCTTGGACTTTGACCCCGAATTGTAAATGTGCGAATTTGTAGCGTTAAGCAGATTTATTTCAATTAATATTTTCTTGCAGTACAGGAGCTCCATCTATGCTTCCTTTCTTCCTGTGGTGAATCTTCATAAGATCGGTTTGGTCTCAATAAAGCTGTGTGTGTGTGTGTGAATATTTTCCAGCGATGCCATGCTGAGATTTGAAATTCCTAGGAGAACGGCCGCCTGAAATGTTTCGTATTAAAAAGTTGAGCACAAATGAAGAGAAGATGATCCACTGTTTGGTCTTCATTCTAGAAGTGGGGGAATTCGGATTCTCTTTCAAAATATTCGCGTAGCATGCTTGTGCATAGCCATGACCAGTTAGGATGGATGTTGAAGTGAACTAATGATTCTTTGTAGCATGGAGAGATGAACACTTTTGGCGTAGCTATACATTTTCTGATTTTGCTGGTTATGTAATTCATATTGTATAAGTCTGTCCGTAGATTCTGTGTGAGCTGAGTTCTTTTATTTCGGGCAACGCTTTATGGAAGGATTGAGAGAAACAGGGGTGAAGTTAAAATTTGCAGCAGCTTTAGGTTTTTGGCCTGCTAGCTCTTTTCCCGGAATACCGCTGTGACCTTAGATACAGCAGAGTTTTACATTGGGTATACAATGGGATGGGCTACATATGGCAGAAAGAGCCAATTGGCAGTCTGAGACAATTCAGAGGTTTTCATGTAGGAAAATCTGGATAGCTTTATTCGCGTAATGAATACCATGAGTTCTGCTAAGGTTGAATATTCGTGATATCATAGTAGGAAGCCACTCATTACGCCACAGAAACGGCTGCGCCTATTTACTTCGGTTGAAGGAAACATACAAATTCTATTCTATATTCTATGCCTGACCTTCACGGTCACCTGGAAGTTCGATATTTAGCACTTTTGTAATGTTATCTGTATTAAGTGAGAGTTTGAAAAATTTAAGACATATGTTGTCTCTGTAAGTATAAAACGCGGGAATATCGCGTTTTATGTATATCACAAAAATTGAAAGGAAGTATGGAAATTAGTCCATTCCTGACCACCCGACCACATTTTATGGAATGCTAGCCGCTCCTTACGTCAAAGAAACAGCTTCGTCTATTTTATTCGTTTGAAATAAAATTTTCGAATTTTATTCTCTCTTTTCTAATTCCTACCACCATAGCTACCTAGAAGTATAAAATTATGTACACTTATATTGTTAACAGGATTTAAATGGTTTAGAAGATACCAGACTTCTACGTGGCCTAGAAGTATATTAAGAACTAGAACTATGAACGGGTTTAGAAAGACAGCCACTTCTAAACAGTATTAAAGTTGTACATATATATATGACATAATAAAAATATGATTTTTATTATTCATTAATATAATTAAAATTTTATAATCATAACCATAATATTTATTAAAATTGTTTTCATAATATAACTAAAATTATTATTTAAATAATCAAAGTAAAAATAAGAACTAAACACAGAGTAAATTTTTAAAATGTAAAGGAATCCTAAACAAAAAGAACATAACCTAATTTGCTTTTCTTAAATAATAATAACGTAGTTAGTTGTCTATGTATGCAAAAAAACTGTTTGCTTTTGAAATATAATCAAAAAAATAAATATAGTTTTAGGATAAAAGTTATTATTCATTTTACCATCCACGACTGCATGAATTGGTAACGTAAATAGAATATACGTTTTTTTTATTACATATATATATTTGTACAAAGGTTGACATTCATAAATGTAGATTTTATGAATATAAATATAAGCATGATGATATTGAAATCGATTACTTAATTATCTTATTATTAAAGTAATATATAATTCAGTATATTTATTTGACTTTAACAGTTTTTGTTTATAATTCCAAGGAGATTTTAGATAGTAACCTGAATATTTGGATCTCTTCCTCTTTTGAAGTCTTGAACAATCGTTGAAAAAGAATCAAGTCGCAGCTCCTAACAGTTTCCGTTCATGTTGACTTCGTGCGACACTTAAGATTTAAAAGGCAATATAGAAATTGGTTCATTTTCGGCCTCCCCGACCATCTAGAAGTCTGAAAATTTGTACAATTGCATTCTTAGTTGTACTTTGAGCGAGTTTTCAAAATTTTAGACCTATATTTGGTCTGGAAGCATATTAAAATTTATTTTAAAAATTGAAAGGTAATTTGAAAGTTAGTTAGTTTTTGACCACTCTGATAACCCATAAGTCTGAAAATTTGTCAACTTGCATTGTCCTCAGGGCAACAAGTGTACAAAATTTTCGATTTCTGCGTGCTCTATTAGTATTTCAAAAATTGATTACAAGTTTTGTGAAAAGACAGAGACAAAAGTAGGGGCAAGTTTATTGAAATATTTTATAAATAATTTCTCATAAAAGCTTCTAATAAAATACACTGAAAAGACAAAATAAATATTTCAGCTCTACCGCCATAGATTTATAAGAGTCAAAATAAGAGTGGCCTGGGATGATCATCGTATATTGAGTGAAGAGGTAAAATATTTACATAAAAACACACTTGTTAGTCAGTTGTTCATATTAAATTTCATTAAGTACGAAATTCATTATGATCGTCTCCTGCCGCTTTTATTTTGATTCGTAAAAATATAATTGTTCAAGGGCGGTAGCTGAAATATTTAGTTGCCCTTTTTAGTGCAGTTTAATAAAATCTTTTTAAAACTATATTATTGATTTTAATTATCTTGTCTTATATTCACGTAGATTGGATGGCAATCAGCCTACTGGTTTTATCCAGCGTATCTTAGGGATCACTAGTGAAGAGATGTAACTCGGACATTGAATCCTTTTTTTTTTTTTTGGCTTGATATAATCTAACCTCCAATGAACGACACCTCCAGAAGAGACCGGAATTGTTTGGACTGGGAGGTTGCACCATGCTCTTTCTCATTCGTCAGGCAACTCACAGTGCCTGAATGGCGACTACCCGAATATAAGTGTATCTGGTTATGTACCTAAAGAAGGCACCTCTTCTCTTGAAAAATGTATTAAAAGCAATACAATTCTCGATCTCCTCTGCCAAAATCGCGCAGACTCAGATCTGTGACTATGCTACAGCACCAGATTTGGCAAATTCAGATAAATGAGACAATCTGTATTCCATGGTTTTCGGACTATGCTCCTCTTATCAGTACAGGGAAGGCTTCGATTCCAAAACATCCTACGAAAGGAGTTATGAAATCGGCAGAATCTACTAATAAGGTGTTCATGCTGGTGAATAAGGCTTAATTATATAGGATAGATTAAAGGAGAGATTATACTTTTGGTGCTGGTATACCATCTTCTCGCAATTTTACATAATATCCACCTATGCAAACATGATGTTTATTTGTTAGTATGTGTGACGCCGCTTCAACTTGATAAATCAAGAAAAACCATCCAAAAACGCGTTTCGCGCTGTTGGCGCTCGTCAGCGTGGAACAGGCTGTACCACTGCGACCAAAATATTTTTGGTCCCAGAGGCTTATTGAGAAACCAATAAATGTGTATTTAAGGCCCAACTTGCCTTTTTTCATTCTGATATATTTACTAGAAAGTACTATGAAAAGCCAACGAGCATTCACTGCTGGTTGTCAAACAACTGAAGGAACATGATCTCATAGGCTTGGTAGGTGTTTATTAAGCTTTACAATTTCTTTTTTTTTTTTACGAGAAAATAATGCGAGCGAAAATTTCCTTTTTGGTAGAGCGCTTCACGAGCTTTGAACCTCACGGTTCTCTATTCGACTGGCGTTAATTACGAAGAATGCGACAAAAAAAGATGATCTTATGAACCTGCCGCGACACCAGTCGAAGGACCGTGTAGTCCGAAAGCTCCAGAAATGGTCTCTCAATAAATAAAAACAACTTTTTGCCCGCGCATTTTTCTCGTAATATATTTTTCCGGCGATTATTCCTTACATTTTTTCCCTCAAAAGACTACTGTGACCTCCATTGAAGCCTTCTTTCAGCAGTAATAGTTTTAAAACAAAAAGTGAAACCGACGAAGTTTCAATCTTATTACTCACACTGCTGTTTGTATTTTACGTATCGTCTAGAATTGTGATGTCATATATTGGGATTTCCTGTGGTCACTTATGAATTCACATCCAAAATAATAATAATAATAAATTGAAGCTTTTAGAATGAGGACATGGAAAAGGCTACTAAGAATACTATGTGTGGACAGATATATAAAAGGACAAATATTTAAATCTTGAATGAAATTAAAACAGGTAAATCGCTACAACCCCAAATATATAAACAAAGACTAACCTACTTTAGCCTCAATGTTTTATAAAAATGTTGATGTTAGGAAAATTTGAAGGAAGAAGAAAAATAGGAAGAATTGAAATGAGCTGGCTAGGAGAGGTCAAGGAAGCTACCGGAAGGTCACTAAATGAGCTTGAATGATGGTCGCCAACAGATCAAATTGGATAATATTTGTTCATATAATGGGCAAATGTCGAAATCGACTTGATGGACACTAATAACAACATATTAATGTGTTTTTATTTTAAATTTAAAAAACAGAATCTAAAAAATCACAATTTTTACAAATATAAAAAACTTTTCATGTTTATATTTAATAATGGCTAATTTCTCTAGCCTCCTCAATATACTCTCCAGGCCGGCTACACTGCAAACCTCCTGCAGCAGGTCAGATGTTAATCCTTACATGTACATGAAATCTAGAAAATAGATGTTGCCTGGCCGGCATTCTTATTTCTTTAAAAAATAGACACTTCGGCCAGTTGAAGTTTTATTTTCTCAATGTTTCAACAAAAATATTTTGTCTTCGTCCGGAGAAATAAATTTTTAACGCCTTGCCAAATACTTCATTTTTATTTTTCTGACAAAGACAGAAGATTTTTTGTTGAAACGTTGATAAAATAAAACTTTAATTGGCCGAAGTGTCTATTTTTTTAAAGAAATATGTACATGAAATTTTAAATGTTTGTTACTCTTCTACGCCATAACTTACTGAATCAATCACAAAGAAATTTCCTAAAAGGCTATCTGAAAGCATAGTTCAACAAATAGGATATTAACAACAACAACAACAACAAAAAAGCCTTTATTTAGGGTCACTGACCCTATACAGGATTCACCAGAGGTATGCATAAGAACAAAGCAGTGAGACAAAGGAAATAACGATATATACAGAAGAAAAAGAAAAAAAAAACAAGAAAGAGAAAGAGGGAAGCAAGAAAAACAACACAAAAAGAGTAGCAGTAAGAAAGTGAGGAGTGAGTGTTACTTGGCCTTCTGAGATATGGACTTGTGGAAACCATAAAACGCCGTAGCATAAATAGGATATTAAATAATACACTAAAAAATCATGTAATAAATTTAATAACCATAAAGGTATTTTTCTGTACCCTTTTTTTTTTTCGCTAGAGAAACTTGGCACTGATAGGGCTAATAAATAAATTAGGTTGTTTTCTATTTTTGCAAAATGTTTCGGAAACTAGAATGTATTAAGTAATTAGGCACCCAAGCAAAGCATAGCTGAAATACTTATGGATAATACCCTGGCGGTTTCGATCATCTAATCCACCATACCGCTTTTTAGAGCTCTAATATTGTATAGAAAATTATTTTATTTGAAAGAAAATAATCACTTAATAGTTTTATTTCTTATCTATAGATGTCGCGTTATTACCTCATTGTTTAATTTATGCCAAATTGATAATGTATGAATGGTTTGCGGAAGAGCATTGCTCGATGCAAATATTTACTAATATACTAATGATGCAAATATTTACTAATAATACTGTCCACGAAAATTATATCCCTAGTTTTCTTAAATACCATAATCAATATATCTTCCTACAGTGTCGCATATAAGAGCAGAATCTTCTGTATATTATTAGAGCTCTATTGGTATATTAAATTGATGAAACCGCTGGGAAGTTTCACCATAATGAGTCCACTCGATATTTTTTTATCACAGTAAGGACTGTAGTAATTTTGGTTTATTTGAAAATAAAATAATCGTGCTTTATATTTTATTCCTTACAAAAGTAAGTTGGGTTGAAACCCTAATAGGATGATACAAGATTAGTAGCATAAGGTAGTAATGGGGCTTAACTATATTTGTTGTAGTAACCGAAAATTTGTTTCTAGGACTTGAAATTAGGCCTGATTTTTTTTCTAAAGTCTGGCTTGAAAAAAGTCAGAGTGTTTCTGAGATAAGGTGTAAATATATCATCTGTCAAATTGACCAGAATATGATTTGTTGCTACTCAGTGTGCGATGTTCTTGTCAGTTCACCTTGGACAAAGTCACTGATATGAATCAATCGTGTGGCACTCACTCACACATATGTATGTATATAAATATATGGAAAAATAATTTTAAAAAAAGTCAGATGTCGGTATTTTAATATACCGTGTAATATAAAGGAAGAAAGGAAAGGAGAGAAAATGATTGTTTGCCCGCCGCGCGCGCCCGTCGGGAGGCGCGCACATTAAAACGAGTTGTTGTTACCTTTTGTATTTCGCATAATAAAGTTGAATTATCTTTTTCCCATATTATTCTTCAATTTAATAAAAAGGAATATAACAGGTATTAAAATAAAAAAGGCATATCCTGACCACGTTCACATGAACTTTTCAGATGGCATTTTCTGCCATCTACATAATGCTCATGTGAACGGTCAGGATAATCCTTTTTTGATTTTGATATCAACACATGACCTTCTTTCTATTTTTATCATTTTTATTCACATGAACAACGTATTTAAGCAAATTTGGCCTTAAATACTCATTTATTGATATCTCAAGAAGCCCCTCTAGAACCAAATTTTTGAAGTTTGAGGTAGAGCCTGCACCACGCTGACGAGGGTCAACAGCCCGAAAAGCGTTCGTGGTTGGCTTTTCTTGATTTATCAAGAAATGGATTGGCCAAATATTATGGAACAAGCCTAAATCAACGTTTAGTTTATTTTTGTTCCACTAGATGGCGCTTTTCTATCTAAAAATATCCAGGATATGCCTATTTTGTTTTTAATATCAGTACCTGACTTTTTATCATTTTTACATATATCTATATATTATAATTTTTCAGTATAGGAACATGTGCATGTGAAAAGATGGCACCTCTTTAGCGTTTAAAATCCATTAAAACATTATATTTTGTCTATTGGCCCTGTACAGAACGCTCAGGTGGGAATAAAAGAATGGGCCATAATACCCGCTATGGCAAATTCAGGTAAAAACCAGTCGATATGCCGCGGTTATGGCCTTCTTCAGTACAAGTATATAACATAGGTCAAAGAATTCTTGTTTTCCCAGAGCTTCATTTCCAGAGGGCCAGTCTTTAAATGCCATTATTGGGTTTTCTTCCGAAATTGTCCATAAACTTCATTCTCGGCGGCCTTCCTCTTCCCGGTTTTCCCCTCAGTAATGGCCATCATATTCTTGGAAAGAGTAATGTTGTGATCTCCCCCTTGCCTTCTACATTGCATAACTGCAGCCAGCATGTGTGGATAAACATCATGATTTGCAGTCGTGCTAAGCAGGAAGTTCTAGCACTATACATCGTGTATGGAGAGGCAACACATTGTAAATCAGGATACCATCCCCGGGAGAATAACCAGGGACAAGCAGTCGCCATGTGGCCATCGTGACCGACCCCAGCCAAATAGCACGTGTGGTCACATTCTTGTCAACTTCTACCCCCATGTCTCCCAAATAGAGTTATTTTTGCTGGACTATGCATGGGGTCAACACATGTGACATTCTGAGATTTTCCTTCTTGGTCCTCCAGTCTATTATTAACTGAACAACAAAAATATTTTATTAAGATATTTCTTCTTCTTAAATAAGACTCGCTTCGGAGTCCACAAAAAGCAATATAAGTGAATAAACAATAGTAGAAAGTACAATTAGTAAATAGGATTATATAATATAAGTTATACACAGTCTTGAAGGAGTGACATAACAACCACTAACGATATGCTGAACTGTAGAATTGACAGTACAAATACTCAAATCTCTCAATCTCATCGGACAATTTTACGAGAAAATATTTAAATCTTCAACTTGTTATGTTCATAGGTATATACGGCGCTATTAATATCAGTCTTTTCCTATGAAGCCAGGAACAATGAGAGATACTATGCGACATACATAATATCTTGAATTCCATCCCCGCATCATTCACATTTTGAGCAACAGTCTTTCTCTCACTGTTTTTTTATTGATTCCAATAATGCACCTCATTCTGTTGTCCGAGTTTGCCAAAACTAGGATTGTACTTCATTCTATATAACCACAAATAGGCTTGGTAACGAGGTTATAAATCAAACATATTGTTTTAATGCATTTTAATAAACAGCTAGCTGATATATTCCTATAGAGATGGCAGAGAGTCAACAGCCACCTTCAGTTTCACCATCTCTCTCTCAGGATGTGCTCTTTCCGTATATATTGTGTATAATATCATATATAAAACAAAATAGTCTAAAGTAATTATGTTTCATCTAAATATTGTTTTTTTTCTCACCATGATTTTAGAAATTTCAATTATCCTATATAACCCAGAACCGTGTATAGAAAGTTTTATAAGAGTTTTTATAGGAAAAAATAAATGGGTGACCGGCATTGTCGTAACATTGGCTGTGAGTAAATATAATTGATCTCCAAAACGATAAAACCTTTAACAAATAAAAACACCAAGACGCAAATGTTTCTTTTCACAAATAAATCAAACTTCTACTGTCCTTTCTGCGATGAAAAAATATTTGGAGGGCTTGCCTCATCAGTGGGGGTGAACTTTCCCAGCGGTTTCGCCAATTTTTAATCTACCAGACCATTTCTTTAGAGCACTAATACTGTATTGGGTGATTCTGCTTAAATATGCTGTACTGAAGGGTGGCATCTTAGAAATGGAATTTAAGCAAACTATGAACATAAGCTTTTAGGACAGTATAATTACATGCAAACATTTGCATCGAGCAATGCTCTTCGGCAAACAATAAGGACAAGGCCATTGCTCGAGGCAAATATTTAAATGTAATTTTACTGTCCTAAAAGCTTATGTCCCTAGTTTGATTAAATACTATTTCTAATATTCCACCCTTCAGTATAGCATATATAAGCAGATTGATCCAATACAGTATTAGAGTTCTAGAGAAGCCGGCTAGTAGATTAAATTGGCGAAACCGCTGGGAGGGTTCACTACTGATGAGTCAAGCCTTCCCGATATTTTTCATCGCAGTAAGGACAGTAGATGTTTGATTTATTTGTCAAAAGAAACATTCGCGTCTCGGTGTTTTAATTTGTTATATATAGGTGGCTCGTCATTGATTTGAATTAATTGATATAAGCTATGTTATTAAAGTGGAAAATCTCTCTAGAAGGAAATTGAAGATCGTGAGAAACATGATTCGTTTTATAGAAATGCACGTTAAAGATAGTTGTAAGTTATAGAGAGTTGTACGTTAAAGAGATAAGTTCTAGAAAGTTGCAAGTTCTAGAGAATTGTACGTTAAATAGATTGTAAGTTCTAGAGAGGTGAACGTTCTAGAGAGTTGTATGTTCTAGAAAGTTGCAAGCTCTAGAGAATTTTACATTAAAGAGATAAGTTATAGAGAGTTGTATGTTCTAGAAAGTTGCAAGCTCTAGAGAATTTTACATTAAAGAGATAAGTTATAGAGAGTTGTACGTTAAAGGGATTATACGGTCTAGAGAGTTGTAATTTGAAGAGAGTTTTACGTTCTAGAGAGTTGTACTTCTCAATATATAAAAAAAGCAAAATGTTTGCTACAACCAGACGTAATTGGTGGAATATCATGAAACTTGGCATGAATGTACAGGGTATTTTATAGACCAAATGATTTAAAAAAATAAAAATGTGCCTACATTTATCTATTTTTAGAAATATCCTTCTAAAATTTAATCATGTATTACATGCCACAAGAAGTTAATTTGGGCCAAATTCCATGTTTTTTTCTTCTGTTCCTTCGGGGCGTTGCATTTTCTATTTTCACCAATGCAGTATTTTGCTGTGTAGAACATATTTCAAGAGATTAGTTTAAAAGAAATTTTAAAAATTTTCTAAACGTTTCTTTTATTTGTTGACACTCGGAGGCTGCACACTAGCTAAAGAGAAGGATTTCTATAAAGTTTTCTCCCTTTATATTCCTTATACGAGTTTGAACACTCCGAAGGCCTTTGTATATGTGCAAACGTGTATATGTGTATATTGTATATGTGCAAACTGCGGTGGGATGGGGACAGAAGGAACATATTGTGTAAATATCAATTCCATTTCCAACGGTCGCTGTGTACCATGGATAAATGTGTGCTGCGCTTGAGAAGATGCTCTCACCAAAATAAACTCCCCCACCTTTCTGAATCTTTGAAATTGGTTTCTAGACTCTCGATAATTGCGATAAAATGTAAAAAAGATAAATCAAAGAACATTTCATGAAACGTTTCATTTTAGAAGACTTTATTAAACTTGCTTCCATGTATGTCTATTCACAAATCTTATGATCAATTTTTAGCATACATACAGAACCCCTAGAAGTCTGAAATTTGATTCACTTGCTAAAACCTGATGACAATTCAAGTTGACAAAATATCAGATTTCAGGGTGGTCGGGAATGGACTAATTTCTATATTTCCTTTTAAATTTTGTGATCAATTTCAAATATACTTCCAGAAAGTATTGGACTACCACGAGATGGTGACAACAGATTGTGACTCCCTGAGGACAACACGTGTACATCGTCTGTCCCCAATGAGCTCCCCCTCCCCTCCTCCCACAAATCCAAGAATAGACGCTAGCTTGGCAGCATTGGATTTGGAATTTATGACAAAAAATTAAGTTGTTGTTGTTGTCGTGTCCAATGAAGAGCCTCAGATGTCCCTGTGCATTTCTATCCCAGCAGTCGCAATGTCCACTATATTGGGTGTGTAAAGCTACTGCTCTAAGTCCATGTCAATTTTCTGCAAGACTGCGGCCATTGCTGGGCATGAGAATATGTGTAGGTAGGTGTTAGTTCCACACCAGGACAGTAAATATTAAGTAAAAAAATAAAAATTAAGTAAAAATACCTTTTAAAATGTTTTTATTAAAATACACTGAAAAGGAAAAATAGATATTTAAGCGTCTGACCTTGAGCAATTATTTATAGGAGGAAAAATAAAAGCGGCGGGGGACCGTTATCGTGAATTTCGAACTTATGATGATTTAATATGATGGGTAACTAATTAGAAAGTTTTTTGTATTTACTAAATTTTTGCTTCTTCACTCAATATATGATCGTCCCTCGTAGCCTTTTCCTTTTTTAGTGCATTTTAAAAAAAGCTTGTTTTAAAAAAGGTATTTTCAATTTATTATTTATTTAATTTTTTTAGTCATGGATTCAAAATGTACCAATTTATTTAAGCAAAGGGGAATATATTCTAAATTTACAATAAATCAAAATCAAAAGTTGAATCATGCATGATCTAAACAAAAATCAATATTCACATCAATATTAAACCCAATAATATTAGGTAAACCCATTCACACACTATGTGTGTGATATTAGAAAAATATATACGATTTTTATGTACAAAAGAAACATTCGCGCTTTTAAATCCTTTTATTTTATATCTATAGATGGCGCGTTATTGCTTTGTGTTAATTTATGCCTAACTGGCCGTGTCTTTATAGTTTGCTGAAGAGCATTGCTCGAAGCAAATATTTGAATATAATTCTACTGTCCTATAAGCTTATGTCCATAGTTTACTTGAAAACCATTTCTAAGATTCCATCCTTCAGTGTAGCATATAAAAGCAGAATGATCCAATACAATATTAGAGCTCTGAGAAGCGGTCTGGTGGATTAAATTGGCGAAACCGCTGGGAGGGTTCACCACTGATGAGCCAAGCCCTCCCAATATATTTTTTCATCGCAGTAAGGACAGTAGAAGTTCGTTTTATGTACAAAAGAAACATTCGCGCTTTTAAATCCTTTTATTTTATATATACGAGATGTGTTCAAAAAGTATCGCGACTTTTGTGTTTTTTCAAAAATTATATATTTATTCATGAATACCTATTTTGTCCCCTTCAAAGTAATCCCCATGAGATATTATACACTTGTGCCAACGGTTTTTCCAATCTTCGAAGCACTTCAAAAAATCATTTTTTAAAATCTTTTTCAGCTCCTCCTTCGATGCCGTCTTTATCTCGTCAAGCGTAGCGTAACATCGTCCTTTCATGGGCCTCTTCAGTTTAGGGAACAAGAAAAAGTCACAGGGGGGCAGATCTGGGGAATACGGTGGCTGCGGCATCATTAGTGTGTTGTTTTTGGCCAAAAAGTCGCGCACAAGCAACGATGTGTGAGCAGGGGCGTTATCGTGGTGCAAAAGCCAATTTTTGTTCTTCCACAAATCCGGGCGTTTCTGGCGGATTGCTTCGCGCAAATTGGCATAACTTGCAGGGAATATTCCTTATTGACCGTTCTACCCTGTGGCAAGAACTCATGATGCACCACGCCCCTGCAATCGAAGAAAACTGTCAGCAAAACTTTCACATTCGACCGAACTTGACGCGCTTTTTTCGGTCTTGGTTCGTGCGGCAGCTTCCATTGAGATGATTGAGCTTTGATTTCCACGTCATAACTGTTAGAAAGGTTTTAGGGTTTTATAATATTTTAGAAATTAATACATACGATTTTAGTAATTGAAAATAGTTTATTTATGCAAAACTATATCTTGCCATTTATTATACCAGTAATAATATATAAGAATAGTGAGGAGTGATAACTATGCAAATATTAATGATGATATACCACAGAATATTTAAAATAATTATTCAGTGACAATATTATATAAAATATTAAAGTCTAAAATTGAATTCATATATTCAACACTCCTTCTTGAATTCATGTTTTAGAGTTTTAATTACTCTATCAAAACATCTGTAGCAGTGAAGATCTGTGTTTTTCAAAAGTTTCCTTCGGCAGAGGCTTGGTTAGGATATCAGCAACTTGGTCTTGGGTTGGGCAAAACTGAACAGCAACATTTTCTCTTATCTGATCTTTCAAAAAATGATATCGAACATCTATATGTTTTGTCTTTCTGTTCATTTGTCCTGTCTTCATTAAAGTCATTGCACTTTGGTTGTCAATATTTAGTTTAGCAAGTATGGTTTCATTTGTAAGTTCTTCAATAAGTGCTTTTATATAAATGAGTTCTTTCACACATTCAGCTTTTACAAAATCCCAAGTTTCATTTTTCTTCAATGAATCTTTTTCTTCCTGTATTGCTTTTACCCAGTTTTCTTTGTCTACTCCGGTTACAGCTTCATTGTATGTTAACAATCCTATTTCTTCAGAAACAGAATTCAACACTTCATAATATTTTAGTCTTTCAGGTCTATTGATATTTTCTCTATTCCTTAACATATATCTTGAATTGGTAGAGTTCTGTGGTTTATCATGGGTATCCAATTCCAATTTAGTGTCTTGACTTTCCTCTATTTCAGAATCCAAATCTTCTCTGTATCTTGGCTGAATGACACTGGTCATTTCATTTGTTAGTTATCCTGTAAACACCACATCTCTTGCAATTATAATCCTTCTTTTCTGCATGTCCCACAATCTGTATCCATTTCTACTGTATCCGATAAGTGAATATTTTTCACTTTTACTATCCCTTTTTTTTAGGTTTCCCAATTTTTTGACATACACTTCACTCCCGAATAATTTTACATTAGAAAGATTAGGCTTTCTTCCAAACCACATCTGTGCTGGTGTTGTTTGTACTGTATTTGAAGGGCTTCTGTTGATTAAATAGGCAGCGACTCTTGTGGCCTCTCCCCACATTTCCTTATTTAATTTGGAATCCAGCAAAAGTGCTCTGGTTTTTTCAATCAGAGTTCGATTCAACCTTTCTGCTTTTCCATTCAATTGTGGAGTATATGGAACTGTAAAATCAAGTATTATTCCTTTCATTTTGCACCATTCTTTAACTTGCGTATTGGCATATTCACCGCCATTATCACACCTTAATTTTGACACTTTCGCATTTAAAAATCTTTCCACTTCATTTACATATTCTTTAATATATTCTTTTGCTTCATATTTATTGCTGAGCAAATACACATAACAGAAATGTGTATAATCATCCAAAAATGTCATTATATATTTCTTATTATCATGTGTTAAGGGTTCTATTGGGCCGCACAAATCAGTATGAACAATTTCCAAAGGTCGGGTAGCTCTAGATCTTTCATTTCCAAATGACTTCCTAGTTTGCTTTGCCATGATGCAAATTTCGCACACATCATTTTCCTGTTTTACAATTTGTTAAGCTCCATACCATCAACCAAACTCTCAAGTTTTCTTAGATTCTGCATTCCAATGTGTCCCAATTTTCTGTGCCATTCTTGGGTTTTGTTTTCACTTGGTAAGGTAAGGTTCGAGTCATTTTGCTTTGAAAAATGTTGTTCAATATTTACAGCATAAAGTCCATTTTCAAGTTGATCTCCTTCTAGAACTTTTTTCCCATCTTTCAAAATTGTCACTTTATCACCTTTAAAATTTACTTCTCCTCCGTTGTTAACAATTGAGGTCACTGACAAAAGGTTTTTTGATAATTCAGGCACAAATATTACTTCATTTAAGTTACATTGTCTCCCCTTAAATTGTCCTGAAGTTTTTGCTCTCATACCTTCTTCTTTTTTGGCAACATTGATGTTCACATCACACTTTTTTTGATGATCAAGCAACTTTTCTTCATTAATCATGTGACAGGTGGATCCGCTATCAGCAATGAAAGTGACTGATGATCTTTTATCATATTCTTCTCTTTGTTCAGCAATGAAAGCAATGGGAGGTTGCTTTTCTTTGTTCCTGAAATAGCAGTCTTTTTCTTTATGATTAAACTTTTTACATATTCTGCATTGTTCTTTGTTTACTTTAGCAGCAGGTTTACTGTTGTTCTTAAAGAAACAGTCCTTTTCTTCATGGTTAGTTTTTTTACAAAATTTGCAGAATTTTCTTTGGGTGCAATTTTTAGATATATGTCCTGGTTTATTACAAGTAAAACATACCTTTTGTTTTGTTGCATTCATAGCCACTCGGTCTTCTGGTTGGCTCTGTCTATTTCTTCTTATTTCTTCAGTGGTCAATCTTGATATTAGATTTTCAATAGTTTTTTCATCTTTTCCAGTTGACTCCCAAGCAGTACAAAAATAATTATATTCTTCTGGCAAAATTGTTAAAATCTTTGAAATAACAATATTGTCATCAAAGTTCTGTTTTAGATTATTGAGTTTAAAAGCCAAATTTCTTAAATTACTTATGTTGGCTACAAGGTCTACATTTTTATCAAATTTATAAGTGTGAAATTCTTGTAGCAGCTTACATTTTAATTGTTCATCATCTCTTTCAAATATTCTGCATATGGTGTCATACATTGATTTGGCATTTTCACAATGTATTATGTGTGTTAATATCGTTTTATCGATGCTCGAAATAATATATTTTTGGGCTTTAGCATCTTTTATTATCCATACGTTTTTTTCTTTTTCATCCTTTTGATCTTTAAAACACAATTTACCATTTATTATTTCAATTAAATTATTAGCTTTAAAAATAATGTTAATTTGAAATTTCCAAATATCAAAATTTTCAGAGTCTTTTAATTTATCTATAATCGAAATATCTTCCATAACAGCAGCCATTTTTATTTTTACGATTTTAGATTTTAAGTTATAACCACGCTCTGCTACCACTGTTAGAAAGGTTTTAGGGTTTTATAATATTTTAGAAATTAATACATACGATTTTAGTAATTGAAAATAGTTTATTTATGCAAAACTATATCTTGCCATTTATTATACCAGTAATAATATATAAGAATAGTGAGGAGTGATAACTATGCAAATATTAATGATGATATACCACAGAATATTTAAAATAATTATTCAGTGACAATATTATATAAAATATTAAAGTCTAAAATTGAATTCATATATTCAACAATAACCATAAACCCACGCTTCGTCACCAGTTATGACCCTCTGGAGCAAATTTGGGTCGTCGCGGACAGAGTCCAACATCTCATTTGCAATGTTCATGCGATGCTGTTTTTGGTCGCAATTGAGCAATTTTGGTACGAATTTCGCGGCGACCCGTCTCATGCCCAAATTATTGATAAAAATCGAATGGCACGAGCCAATCGATATGTTTAGGTCCTCAGCAACTTCTCTAACGGTGATTCGACGATTGGCCAATATCATTTTCTCCACTTCATTAATTTTTTCGTCTGTTGTTGAAGTGCTCGGGCGTCCGGCACGCTCTTCGTCGTTCACATCTTCTCGGCCTTCTGAGAACATTTTGTACCACCGATAAACGTTGCTTCAGTCCAAGGTAGCTTCTCCGTATGCCACAGTCAACATTCGGAATGCATCCGCGCACTTAATTTCGTTTTTCACACAAAATTTGATACAGGTTCTTTGATCCATTTTTTTAATAGGTAAAAATCGAAGACGATCCAAAACACCTGCAAGCAAAGCAGCTGTCAACAATTAAGTGAACATTCAAAATGGCCGAGCAAAATGAGCACACCTCGTATATCATTGAAATAAATCTGCTTATCGCTACATAATTTCTTGGACTTTGACCCCGAATTGTAAATGTGCGAATTTGTAGCGTTAAGCAGATTTATTTCAATTAATATTTTCTTGCAGTACAGGAGCTCCATCTATGCTTCCTTTCTTCCTGTGGTGAATCTTCATAAGATCGGTTTGGTCTCAATAAAGCTGTGTGTGTGTGTGTGAATATTTTCCAGCGATGCCATGCTGAGATTTGAAATTCCTAGGAGAACGGCCGCCTGAAATGTTTCGTATTAAAAAGTTGAGCACAAATGAAGAGAAGATGATCCACTGTTTGGTCTTCATTCTAGAAGTGGGGGAATTCGGATTCTCTTTCAAAATATTCGCGTAGCATGCTTGTGCATAGCCATGACCAGTTAGGATGGATGTTGAAGTGAACTAATGATTCTTTGTAGCATGGAGAGATGAACACTTTTGGCGTAGCTATACATTTTCTGATTTTGCTGGCTATGTAATTCATATTGTATAAGTCTGTCCGTAGATTCTGTGTGAGCTGAGTTCTCTTATTTCGGGCAACGCTTTATGGAAGGATTGAGAGAAACAGGGGTGAAGTTAAAATTTGCAGCAGCTTTAGGTTTTTGGCCTGCTAGCTCTTTTCCCGGAATACCGCTGTGACCTTAGATACAGCAGAGTTTTACATTGGGTATACAATGGGATGGGCTACATATGGCAGAAAGAGCCAATTGGCAGTCTGAGACAATTCAGAGGTTTTCATGTAGGAAAATCTGGATAGCTTTATTCGCGTAATGAATACCATGAGTTCTGCTAAGGTTGAATATTCGTGATATCATAGTAGGAAGCCACTCATTACGCCACAGAAACGGCTGCGCCTATTTACTTCGGTTGAAGGAAACATACAAATTCTATTCTATATTCTATGCCTGACCTTCACGGTCACCTGGAAGTTCGATATTTAGCACTTTTGTAATGTTATCTGTATTAAGTGAGAGTTTGAAAAATTTAAGACATATGTTGTCTCTGTAAGTATAAAACGCGGGAATATCGCGTTTTATGTATATCACAAAAATTGAAAGGAAGTATGGAAATTAGTCCATTCCTGACCACCCGACCACATTTTATGGAATGCTAGCCGCTCCTTACGTCAAAGAAACAGCTTCGTCTATTTTATTCGTTTGAAATAAAATTTTCGAATTTTATTCTCTCTTTTCTAATTCCTACCACCATAGCTACCTAGAAGTATAAAATTATGTACACTTATATTGTTAACAGGATTTAAATGGTTTAGAAGATACCAGACTTCTACGTGGCCTAGAAGTATATTAAGAACTAGAACTATGAACGGGTTTAGAAAGACAGCCACTTCTAAACAGTATTAAAGTTGTACATATATATATGACATAATAAAAATATGATTTTTATTATTCATTAATATAATTAAAATTTTATAATCATAACCATAATATTTATTAAAATTGTTTTCATAATATAACTAAAATTATTATTTAAATAATCAAAGTAAAAATAAGAACTAAACACAGAGTAAATTTTTAAAATGTAAAGGAATCCTAAACAAAAAGAACATAACCTAATTTGCTTTTCTTAAATAATAATAACGTAGTTAGTTGTCTATGTATGCAAAAAAAACTGTTTGCTTTTGAAATATAATCAAAAAAATAAATATAGTTTTAGGATAAAAGTTATTATTCATTTTACCATCCACGACTGCATGAATTGGTAACGTAAATAGAATATACGTTTTTTTTATTACATATATATATTTGTACAAAGGTTGACATTCATAAATGTAGATTTTATGAATATAAATATAAGCATGATGATATTGAAATCGATTACTTAATTATCTTATTATTAAAGTAATATATAATTCAGTATATTTATTTGACTTTAACAGTTTTTGTTTATAATTCCAAGGAGATTTTAGATAGTAACCTGAATATTTGGATCTCTTCCTCTTTTGAAGTCTTGAACAATCGTTGAAAAAGAATCAAGTCGCAGCTCCTAACAGTTTCCGTTCATGTTGACTTCGTGCGACACTTAAGATTTAAAAGGCAATATAGAAATTGGTTCATTTTCGGCCTCCCCGACCATCTAGAAGTCTGAAAATTTGTACAATTGCATTCTTAGTTGTACTTTGAGCGAGTTTTCAAAATTTTAGACCTATATTTGGTCTGGAAGCATATTAAAATTTATTTTAAAAATTGAAAGGTAATTTGAAAGTTAGTTAGTTTTTGACCACTCTGATAACCCATAAGTCTGAAAATTTGTCAACTTGCATTGTCCTCAGGGCAACAAGTGTACAAAATTTTCGATTTCTGCGTGCTCTATTAGTATTTCAAAAATTGATTACAAGTTTTGTGAAAAGACAGAGACAAAAGTAGGGGCAAGTTTATTGAAATATTTTATAAATAATTTCTCATAAAAGCTTCTAATAAAATACACTGAAAAGACAAAATAAATATTTCAGCTCTACCGCCATAGATTTATAAGAGTCAAAATAAGAGTGGCCTGGGATGATCATCGTATATTGAGTGAAGAGGTAAAATATTTACATAAAAACACACTTGTTAGTCAGTTGTTCATATTAAATTTCATTAAGTACGAAATTCATTATGATCGTCTCCTGCCGCTTTTATTTTGATTCGTAAAAATATAATTGTTCAAGGGCGGTAGCTGAAATATTTAGTTGCCCTTTTTAGTGCAGTTTAATAAAATCTTTTTAAAACTATATTATTGATTTTAATTATCTTGTCTTATATTCACGTAGATTGGATGGCAATCAGCCTACTGGTTTTATCCAGCGTATCTTAGGGATCACTAGTGAAGAGATGTAACTCGGACATTGAATCCTTTTTTTTTTTTTTGGCTTGATATAATCTAACCTCCAATGAACGACACCTCCAGAAGAGACCGGAATTGTTTGGACTGGGAGGTTGCACCATGCTCTTTCTCATTCGTCAGGCAACTCACAGTGCCTGAATGGCGACTACCCGAATATAAGTGTATCTGGTTATGTACCTAAAGAAGGCACCTCTTCTCTTGAAAAATGTATTAAAAGCAATACAATTCTCGATCTCCTCTGCCAAAATCGCGCAGACTCAGATCTGTGACTATGCTACAGCACCAGATTTGGCAAATTCAGATAAATGAGACAATCTGCATTCCATGGTTTTCGGACTATGCTCCTCTTATCAGTACAGGGAAGGCTTCGATTCCAAAACATCCTACGAAAGGAGTTATGAAATCGGCAGAATCTACTAATAAGGTGTTCATGCTGGTGAATAAGGCTTAATTATATAGGATAGATTAAAGGAGAGATTATACTTTTGGTGCTGGTATACCATCTTCTCGCAATTTTACATAATATCCACCTATGCAAACATGATGTTTATTTGTTAGTATGTGTGACGCCGCTTCAACTTGGAGTCCTTTGGGAGCTGAAACCATGTTTTTGGAACGATTTTAATTTTTGACCTTAATGGAGACAGATATTCAAAATTTTTGGTTTCTGTTTAAAACACACCGCCTTGTAATTATGAACTTGAAGCTTTGGAATATTCTAATGAGAAGCTAGAGGCATTGGCTACTATGTGCATAGGTGCGCGTTTCAGGTTCAAATCCTAAAAAGAGAAAGAGACAACTTTTTAAAATAACATATAAACGAGCACTTTGGTAAGTACGTTGGTTCTGAATTGGCATCAATCTGATTTCTTTCTCATGTCTCCTTGAAATTATGAACAGAAATCTATATTGATCAATCTGATATTTTATTAATATTAGTAGGAATACAGAATTTATATATATACTGTACTTTATCATTTACCTTTATTAAGTTAAAATTTTAATACCATTTATATATGAGCCTAGTTGCCATGACCTGTTCGTTGAATGTCCCAGAATATATTCAATATTGTTACACCTCTCTTAACAAGTAAACGACAATAACTTCACCAGCCGTTCGTTGAACTGGCTATAAGTAAAGATATAAATTTAATCATGAACACACATTTTTCAAAATTATTTTTACCTTTATATCTTAGGTCATCAATTCCCTTAAGGCTTCCAAATTTGAACCGTTCCTAAAAGCCATCACCTATCCTATATGTTATCGAATATCGTTTTCTGGAAGGAAATACAAACAAAAGTTTTCTACATAGAATACCTGAGTGATAGGAAAGAGTGTTCTAGAAGCATTCCCTCGTCACTCTGGGTTATCAGGTCACAGAGGATCGATCCCCCGACGGGCAGTGGCCCTTAGAGGAAAACCTGGTGTCAAAGCCTCTAAATATAGGAAGCGGAAAGTTGTAAATTATTTTTATTATTTTCCCTTTTGTATTTTGGGTAAGCTGAGGCTTTGAACGAGGTTTTAAAAAGTAATAAAATATTGTTTTTAGAAACACTCTATCATTCTGTGAGATAAAAAAAAAAGTTATATATCTGTGTTAATTTATATATGTGTGCATTTTTATGGCTTTTAGAGACTAATTTATACATCTTTTTATATTTACGTTAGAGAACACATTTGGAACAGGCTATAAGGGGAGTTCAAGAAAGGTTGGGCGCTAAAGGGTAGTCATTAAAAAATAAGAGAAATTAAAGCAAATTGTGAGAAGTCTTATTCAATAAAAGAATAAAACGGAGCATTTATACTTGGATAATGTAATTTTTACTTGGATATACTGTCATTTATGTTTGGATATTGGCTTTTATGATTGGATACTGTCAATTTTATACTTAGAGATTGGCGTTTATACTTGAATGATGTCATTTATGCTATTTGGATCATGTATACTTGAATACTGTCATTTATGCTTGGATATTGGCCTTTATGCTTGGATAATGTAATTTTTACTTGGATATACTGTCATTTATGTTTGGATATTGGCTTTTATGATTGGATACTGTCAATTTTATACTTAGAGATTGGCGTTTATACTTGAATGATGTCATTTATGCTATTTGGATCATGTATACTTGAATACTGTCATTTATGCTTGGATATTGGCCTTTATGCTTGGATAATGTAATTTTTACTTGGATACTCTCTCTCTCATTTTAACTTGATACTGTCATTTATATGGGATAATGACATCTATACCTTTATACTGGTATTTATACTTAGATGCTGGCATTTTACCTTGGATATTGGCATTTAAACTTGTATATTGCCATTTACACTTGGGTACTGGCATTTATACTTGGGTACTGGCATTTATACTTGGGTACTGGCATTCATACTTGGGTACTGGCATTTTACCTTGGATATTGGCATTTACACTTGGACACTGGCATTTACACTTGGGTACTGGCATTTACACTTGGGTACTGGCATTTAGACTTGGGTACTGGCATTTACACTTGGGTACTGGCATTCATACTTAGATACTGGCAATTTAACTTGGATATTGGCATTTACACTTGGATATTGGCATTTACACTTGATATTGGCATTTATACTTGGATACTGGCATTTGCACTTGAATATTGGCATTTACACTTGGGTACTGGAATTTACAATTGGGTACTGGCATTCATACTTAGATACTGGCAATTTACCTTGGATATTGGCATTTTACCTTGGATATTGGCATTTAAACTTGGATATTGCCATTTACACTTGGGTACTGGCATTTATACTTGGGTACTGGCATTTATACTTGGGTACTGGCATTCATACTTGGGTACTGGCATTTTACCTTGGATATTGGCATTTACACTTGGACACTGGCATTTACACTTGGGTACTGGCATTTACACTTGGGTACTGGCATTTACACTTGGGTACTGGCATTTAGACTTGGGTACTGGCATTTACACTTGGGTACTGGCATTCATACTTAGATACTGGCAATTTAACTTGGATATTGGCATTTACACTTGGATATTGGCATTTATACTTGGATACTGGCATTTGCACTTGAATATTGGCATTTACACTTGGGTACTGGAATTTACAATTGGGTACTGGCATTCATACTTAGATACTGGCATTTCACCTTGGATATTGGCATTTATATCTGTATAATGGCATTTATACTAGGAAACTGGTATTTATACTTGTTAGAAACTGGTATTTATACTTGTTAGAAACTGGTATTTATACTTGAAAAATGCCATTTATACTTGGATACTAGCATTTTAATTTGGATACTGTCAATTATAGTTGGATATTGACATTTTAATATGGGGATACTGGAAATTCTTTAAAACATATTGTTGTGTTTGATTTGGAAAAGTGTCATCTCATAAACTAGCGAGAATAGAAAGCATTACATCCAGAAGGAGTTGAAAAAAAAAAACACGTAAAATTTAGAACAAATTAACTTCTTGGGGCGTGTTTGAAGGAATGATTAGATTTTGATGCAAAACGTCTAATGAATATTTAAGACACATTTTCAATCATCTGGTCTGTGTAATAGACTATACATTCGTGCCAAGTTTATTGTATTTCTGCCAATTCATTCTGGGTGTTACACTGTCTCTTTGCGTTAGTGAATCTCCTCTGCACAAGTTGAGGATAGAACTATTCAACGCTCTTTCTTTTTTAAAGAAAGAACGAAATTTTCTACAATTGGTGAACTGAGTAAGAAAAAGAAGTGTGAAGGCTTGTTGGCTCTTCAGTAGAGAACCTTCCCAGAGATTTCGCCAATTTTATCCTCCATCTGGCTACAATACACTATCGTATTTTGGTTATGCTTATATAATCTTCATTTAATTCTTGAAAATATATGGAGTTAATGTAATGAAAATATTAAAATATTCTTCTGTAATTATGGGAATTTCACACATCCATTTTATATTAAGTTCATTAACTGTAGAAATTGGTTCCGTACTTTAAAAATCAATAGTTATAATAGCCTAAAATGTTTTGAATGTGTCTTTCAAATGATTGTCGTAAATAAACATGCTACCCGCGTACACATGCAAAATGTCTTGGGAAATAGTCGATATTTCTTGATATAAGTCGGTTGAAGAGCGAATTTTGCTTGAAAGCTTGTGCATTTCAAATCTCATTGATTTTTGCTTGAAAGCTTGAATTTCAAAATTTTAAATATCTCATTATATGAAAACCTTTTATAATATTAAAAAGCAATAGCATTGAATAATTCCATCTTCTATATACAGAGAACGCTATGTGTATTGTTTACTAATATTCTGTGTATAGGTTTATATCATATTCTTGCAGAAAATGTATCATTTATGAACAGAGTGTTTTTCTTTACACTGTGTTATATATAACGAATGAAGACAATAAAACGCGAATGTTTCTTTAGCAAATAAATCAAACTTCTACTGCCCTTACTGCGATGAAAAAAATATTGGGAGGGCTTTTGGCTCATCAGTGGTTAACCCTCCTAGTGGTTTCGCCAAGTTTTTTTAATCTACCAGACCGCTTCTTTAGTGCTCTAATACTGTATTGGATCATTCTGCTTTTATATGCTGCACTGTAGGGTGGAATCTTATAAATGGTATTTAAGCAAACTATGGACATAAGCTTTTAGGACAGTAGAATTACATTTACTGTGTTATATCTTTATCAATTATTTCGTTGCCATGCTGAACTTCTATTTCAATATGTTCGGGAAAATGTTGATAAAAGAGGGACAAGCCATCCAGTAATCACATGTTTCACGCGACACGGATCCACTGTGGGAGGTAGGTAGGATAAGGAGGGCAAACTGAAGATAGCTGAGCAGATCTTGATATCCTCGGTCCAGGCTTAGAATTCATTTTTAGGAGACGACAATCTCCTATTGTTAGGCGATGCTTCGTTAACTCATGAAACTTGAAAATCAATCAAATTTAAGAGATTTTATTAATTTAATCCTTACTGAAGAGCGCCCAGAAGGTAAAATTCCAATTTACGCCAAAAGAGAACGGAAGCAAAACAACATTAGATAAACTAGTTTGATGGAATCCGTGCCAGAAACACGTCAAATCCACATTAGAAGCTATAGAATTTATAATCTCTAGGTCAAACCCCCCCCCCCCTTTTTTTTTTTTTTGATAAAACCACTCAGTCACCTAGAATCATCCGTATGAAAAAATGGCAGACCATTATATGCCATCATTCATTTTACGTCACACTAAGTTAATTTGAGCCAAATTCCACGTTTTTTCTTTAATCCCTTTTATGTGTAATACCGTTTCTATTTACACTAAGGTATACCATTCCTTAAAAGCCTTTATGTTCTTATAATTTAAAATGGACATTCGGTTTAAAGTACAAACTCATTTATCAGCCTAATATTTATGTTTTTTACGTAAACTTTATTTATTGATTTGTATTATTTTTTATTAATTGCTCTCTACAAGTGTCATACAAAGGAGATGTCGTCACAGAGAGAGAAATAGACATAACTCGGGTTCCTGGAGCGACAGACACCAACTTCCCTGGCAGTCCAGAAGTCTAATGTAAAGTTCTAGACACGGCCCGTGTGCGGGAGCTGAACCATGTGACATGTCAGCGTATATCTAATGTTAACACTAGTTCGTTTATATTCATTTCACTTACACAGAAATCTCTAAGAAACATAGATAAAAATACATCATGTTATACGTCAGAAAGGTAGAAACAACATTATTAGATATCTAGAATATTTACACAAATCGCTTAGACAATTCAATATATTTTATTGACACTCTAAGTTAATTGTTACAAGAGTCAAATCACTTAGAGATCGAACATTTATAATAGTGGGTAAATTTTCATCCAGAAAGCCCACTAGAGTATCAGCACGGGTAGATGTGATTAAATCTCTGCGGTTACGCGACAATAAAGTTGGGATATCCAGCGGGTTATGAAAGTTTCCATGGTGATTGGTACGAATGTTTAGGTCACCATAGAAATTTATCTCAAATCCATTATGTGTCTTGTTAATAATATAAAAGTTTATTAATATTCTCTAATTAGAGTTCATTCGGAGGTAGAAACGTAAATATTTTACAAATCTGTATAAAAAATCTAAATTCGAGTTTGTTTTAAGAATAATTTACACCCAATGAGTTTCCACCTCAACATTCTCCAATATATATTTACACAAGTCTATATTCAAATAATCTAAAACTTTAAACAAACAAACGAACGTAACTAGAACCTTCCAAGTTAGCACAACGCACACTACAACGCTGTTACTCAACACCACTACCTTGGCTCTAATTGACAAAAATAAAAATATTTTAATAACATATGATTTGAAAATAGCAAGTGTGTGAACAATGAATATTTTACAGATACTACACACATCACAAAACATATTTTCACAAGTTTTTAAAATAAAAAAAGAGAATATAGGGAAGTTCCGTAGGAGGAACTGCCGTATTATTTTTTCCCCCGCCAAGTGAAGCATTCAGTTCTAGTGGTTTTCGCCTTAAAAAAACTGTCACAGACATGTATTTTCTCTAGTGGTTTGTGTCCTTTATTGCTACTCTATTTATTTGAGGATTTTATTCATATGTGCCACATTCCTTTTTCTCTTATATGAATCTCTAGATACCACATTTGGAACTCTATTTATATAATTTAAATAATCATGTAGATTTTTAAGGAAGCCTCTTTCACCACCTGCACCATGTTGACGAGGGCCAATAACTCTAAACGCGTACGGAGTTGTTGTTTTTTTCTAATTTATCACGAAAATGTGTTTCGAAAGCTGGCCCTTTGACATCTAAAATGCTCATTTGGGACGGTCAAGGTATGCGTTCAAATAATCATATGCGAACAAAAATAATAAACAGAGAGAGAGTTTAACTCTGGTATTTATAAAACATCTCTTTCAAACTATATATAAAGAATATAAATAATAAGAAAATATATATTTTCTAAAAAGGGAGAAATATAGCATACACGCAAATACCTTTATTAAGGCCTTTCGTTTTATGCTAAAATTCTACAACCGAAGAAAACAGGGACTTAAAAATTGGGAAAAAAAGAAGGGGGAAATATACATAAATAAGATGTTAATATGATGCATTGGCGCCCCATCTGTTATGAGAAATGTATAAATACTTGTAAGATGGGTCTCATAATAAATGGCTATAAAAACTGAGCTCGATAGAAAAAACAACAAAAAAGCCTTAGGACATATTTTCCGTAAACGTTTATTTAACAGAATATTTATATTAGAAAATTTAAACCACGTATGTGCATTGAATAATTTTTATTTTAGCAGCCAGAGACCAAAGTAAAATGATCTTGAATTGATGTTTTCAAATGAGGAATATATGTTGATGTGTAATTCGTATATGGGAAAGCTAATGGAAATGCACTTTTTCCGCCGCGATAATTGGCTTCTAAAATTTTCGAATAGAAGAATTCCCGAGAGAGCCACATATCTACAAACTCGGGTAAGCTTTAAACTATTGCCAGTAGTTAAGGAAGTGGCATTAGAAAGAATGGATACTAACCCAGAATTATCGACCAGGAAGATTACTAAACAGGAAAGAGATACGAGTCATTCCTGTGTCACGCGTATTTTGAATGAAAATGAGGTGCATCCCCCCAAGGTATGTATGGTTGGCTTATTGGTGTCACATTTCACTCAGACAAAATGTTCGTCAATGGATAAACAGAAAAAAAAAGTTGTTTATTAATTCCTAGTGTTATGTGATTTTTATTCTATAACAAAACAAGCTTTATTCTAAAGATTTATAATTTTGATTTACATATGGATAGTTTACGTATGGAGCCATGAAGAACTACAAGTGACAGAATATTTCGTGCTATCAAACCTTTCTCAATATCTGGGCAGATCTACAAGACTACTAGATCTACAAGATCTACATTTCTTAAGAAAGAATACAAGAAGAGAAGAGAGTTAACACGATGACAATACCCATAGTTTAATCATGAAACCAACGCTGTAAAGATGCTCTATTGGAAAGATAGATCTAAGTATATTCCCTTTATAGTAACCTGTTAATTTTGGGAAAACACCTTCCTCTCTTTAACTCGTTGTTTTTTTCTGGCTCGCTTTCGTAGCTAATAATTTTATTGAAACTGCCTTTAGTTGAAAGCACCCATTCTCTAACTTTTTACGCTATAATTGATTGCCCTCCAAAGTACTGTAGAAGTGGAGGATATGTCATACCATAAAGTCTCATCTCCTAGGAAGGGAAAATCCTTACACGAGGCAGTGAGTGGACAACGCCCTAGAGCGGAAGCCAGGAGGGGGCTAAGGAGAGCCGGGGGTAAGTCTCCAACCCCATCCTAATATGGAGGAGGGCACTCACAAGCCTTTAAAGTTGGAAACCCCTCTAAAAAGGCGGATAGGCCTACTATTAGGTCAAGGACATATGGATACGGAAGACAGGGGAAAATTATTTTACCATCGAAAATCCTCGATGAGTAGTAGACCGACTGGACCAAGGCAACATCTTATCACAAGATATGGCTATGGTTCGACCGCCTTGGAGAAGCCTAATAGAGGAGAGGCACGCAAGAAATAAAATAATCCATAATTATCTCACCTTTCCTATCTTCTACTGAATTATAGATAGCGTGTATACATGGTCTGACATTACTTAGACATTATAATAGAAACAAATATAGTTTAGAAGGCAGAGAACTCTCAAATAGAAGCTATTCTGACGTGGTCCAACCAAGGTGACCAGATGTCGTATCTCCGCCTCCTCCTCTTGTTCCCAACCTGGCCACATCTGGCGCTGACATCTGCTCTCACAGTGCATCGGCTTTGGCTAGGAGCATAACACCCGGGTCACAACTTATTTAAACCTAAAGGGGAATGCCTTTTCACTAACGGAATCTTTGTTCTTATTTTATCATTGGGTTGTTCTAAAAATGAAGCCATAAAAGGGATGAAAAAAAAACACGTACAAACAAAAACTCAATGATGCGTCGAAAAGTATAAAATTTAACTGTTAATACATTTTTCTGTAATAAAAAGTTAGTACTAGGCCGTGATAATTCTACGAAATTTTAACAACTTGTACTGTAAGTTAAATAGAGACACATGTCTATATACGTCTCTGGAGGATGTTTAACTTCGCGATTAAAGGTCATGTATTTCTGTTAGTCTTTTTGTACTCTCTGGTTAGTTGAATTTCTGAGAGAATTTGCTGAGGTTGTATTACTGAGATAATTTGGAGCGGAGCGTTGATTTCTTAAAGAATCTGGAGGAGTTGTGCTGAAAACTTTGGTTGAGTCGTTTTTCCGAAAGAATCTGGTATGGTTATATTTCAAAGATTTAGATGATTTTGAATTTCTTCGAGACAATTGAAACTATTAAATAAACAATAAGATATGGCATCATAAAAGTTTTCTACCAAAAAAAAAAAAAACTGAGAAAATAATGGCAATATTTTTCTAGGAACAAAAAGGAGTGGTGTTGATCGATTTTCTTGATTAAACACAAATTTAAAAAAAAGGCTACATTGCTTAACATCTTTTGTTTCTTCTTTTTCTTTTGCTTTCTAAAAACTAAAATTCTTTAACCAAGTCCCGTTTCAAATTTTAAAGCCGCATTTTCTTCGGTTGAAGAATTTTTGCATATGACAAAATATCTTACTAAAAGCTTATGCATGCGCGTATCCTATGCAAACACCTGCGTTTTAAAAATTATTTTATTTTTTAAATTTTATCTTTTTGGTTTTCTCTGACATACACGTATATCACTTTATTACACGTATTACATTTGTATATCATACAAATCTTAATTTGATCGGTGAGTGCTCCGTTCTATCTAACAGCGACTGTCATCTGGTTGTAATCATTTTGTAGATATTAGTAAATTTGCTACTTATACCTAAGTTTGATAATTTCTGCTATAATAAATAATGTGGAACAGTATCAAACACTTTTCTTAATTCAAAAAAGAACGCATAAAGCTTTCTTCTTTTACGGCTTAAAACGTATCATACAAATCTATGTGTGTACGAGACTAATTATATTAATTAGGTTTTAGTGTATAGAGCATCTGCATTATTATCTTTAAATGTAAATAACATTTATAAACTCTTTTCCTTTGCAGATTCAATCGTGAATCCGTGTATAAGACTATATGTCCTTATAAGGGGACACTTCAGCAGCAACTGTACATCAAGATAACAAGAATTGAAGTGTAAAGTTTGATAATCATGCCCAATCCACCCTATAGTCCTGATATGGCGCCCAGTGATTTATTAGCTATCTAAATACATGTGGAGGAGGATACACATTACAATAAACTTGAGACTTTAATAGAACACCAAACTACTTTAAATCATAGAGACAACGAGGAATTTTACAGTAGAGCAAAATATAAAAATCCAAATTAATCTTTTTTTTTTCCGTAAAACAATAAATAATCTACTGCACACAGGAGGATTGGAGGATTCGGCCTCATCGACATTGAGACCCAGCTGCGGTTGTCGAGCTTCAAGGGCGTGCAGGCCGCACTGCGTGGAAGCCGTAATGCCTACTCTTGGCTGGTCGAGAGCGATGCGTGGCTATATCCACCTCCATCCGGGTCCTGGCTCTCGCCACGGCGTCTCCGGCTTCTTAAGATCTGGAAGGCGGTCGCTGACATCTTCACGCTAGACCGCTCTGTGCTTACACCAAATCAACTCCTGAACCTCCCCATCATAGGTGGCTGCCGCCTTCGCTGGCCCTACCCCTCCCCTCACTCAGCCTACGCGCTGCGCCCTGGCTGACGCCGCGTCGCTGACCAGCTGCTGCCGTCGTCTTATCGACGAAAATCTACGCGGGACCTACCGAGTAAACACCATCGGCCAGGCCGTAGTGCTGCCCGGGACGACTACGCCGTTCTTGCGAGTCCTCACCCGAACTGCCCGTCGCATCTTAGAGCGCCCCTTCGCTAGAAGGTGGGAGGAAAATATAAACCTACCCATCAATATCGGCTGGTCGTCGCTCCGGCGCTGCGCCTTCTCCGGGCACAACGCGGACGTAGCAGTGAGGCTAGCTCTGCACGCCCTGCCCCATCCAGCATCGGCACAACAGTCTTGCATCGCCTTTGGGTCCGGCGACCTGTCATTGGTTCACCGGTACTGGTCCTGCCGCTACATCAGGCCTCTCATCCGGGAGGCATTTACCATCATCAGGCGGCCCCCTGACCTGCAGGGCTGGGTCTTCGGGCATGGCCTAGACGATGACGCCCTGGCCATCCTGGCGTCTGCCAAGACGCGCATCTATAGGTACTTCCTCGGCACGGAACTGAGGAGTGTACAAGAAGACCCCCTCCTTGTCTGGAGGAGGACTCTCTCAAGGTGGGGAGGCCTTCCTTGCTGAAGATATTTGTATATATATTCCCCTACACTTTATATGCCCTTTTACTCTTTTATTTTTCCACCTTTGTAAAATTTGATTGAAAAAATCAATGAAATTGTTTAAATTGTCTATAAAATGTCTACTGCCCACATAGTTCCTTCCTATGGGAGCTGTGATTCACAGCTTGTTTGTTGCCACTAACATGTTTCTTTCAAGGATTCCCAATATGGAAGTTTATCCCTTGTAGCTATGCGTCCCCCCCCCCCCCCCCCTTTTTTTTTTCATAGTGAAGATTGGCAGGCCGCAGGTATATTGAAAAAGCTAATTGGCCAATTTTAAGAATTGGTCTGTGAAGTGTGGTTTTGTGTGTCGTTATATCGTCTATAGGTACATAGTCTTCCTGGAGGGAAGTCTAGGCTTTGACACGGCAGTGGAATCCTGGAGTCAGTCGCAGAAATTGTAGTTCACAGCACCCGTGGTCTCATAATTGATCTGAGATATTCAGTTTGTCTTCCCTGAACTACCCAGCATCTCCACCAAAATGTAAGTAGAATATTAGGAAAGACAAGCCGCAGAATGACACGTGGCATTTTATTTAATTCAGGACAAATGAAAACTTATAAAATAACATAGAGGAAAACGGGATTTTACAATATAGAAAAATATTGTAACAAATAAATTTACTGGCAATGCGTTTCCTTTTAATAATTTCAACAAATATTATTGAAAAAAAAACACATTGCCAGTAAATTTATTTGACACAAATTTTAACGATAGATAGCAATAAAAATCAAAATTTATCATGTGTTGTAAAATACGAGTAATAAAAATTCTTCTTCACATAATATGTTGATGCAACAGAGATCTGGCAGTCGTGTGATGTAAAACAGCCACTGGACACAAAACTGTTTATTTCTAACTGGACAATAATTCTCTCTTGTAATGTATAGAAATTTGATTTTTCCGTGTTATTTATTATTTATTTAGCTAACCCTAGTTCTTCTGGAGCATACAGAAGTCACCAACTATCCGGGTTGTACTTCAGACCAGTCTTTTTTCACCATGTAAAAAAAAAAATATAGCGCAAAAAAAAAGGTAATGAATTTTATAAATGTTCGGAGTAAGAAGAGGAACGTTGAACTCAAGACGAAGATCCTTTCTTCTCTAAACATGGAAGAATAGCAGATAGGCTAAAAGAATGAAATTATGTACCTGCTATACTCTGAACTAACAATGACTTAATCTGAACCTGACCCAGTAGTAACAATAACATAAATGTAACCCAGGCTCCTGAAGTGTATCCTTAGATCGCCAACTACCCGGGCTGTACTACGGTTCAGGAGTCTGTCTTGGTAGCCTTAGTGAGCCAGTTCACCAAGCGGGCTGTTTGTTTCTTAGTAGATTCAACAGGGCAATGCTGTTGAAAGAGGGCAGTCCAATAAGTGTAGCCATCTGGAATAGCTGTAGTTGAAATGCTGGGCAGCTGACATGCTCCCTGTTTTCTCTTCTTCTTGTTAATGTGGACAGGTTAGATCAGGAACTTGTTTTATTCTGGCTATATCGGCTTGGAAATATCCATGTCCTGATAGTAGGGTTGGGGTTGATGTTCCTAGCTGTATTTAGCGCCATCTATCGATTAAAATTAAAAATATTTATTTAACGCTATTTTTTCTTTTAGAATATATATATAATTAGAAGTTATTTCTACAGCCCTTATCCTGCGATGATTAAAATTTGAAAGATGGAAGACATGGCTCATCAGTGTTGAACCCTATATATATATAAAACAATGGTCCACAAATAAGCAGCATATTAATCATTCATAGAAATATTACAGAATTGCCTATTTTCGATATTAAATAATAATAAAAAAAAACTAAATGACTTTTAAACATCCATTTATTACTGGATTTAAATAATAGAAAGCCATTTATCAAAACTCAATTTTTTTTCTATTTTAATTAAAACAATTTCGTCAATTGTGCTACTAAGGTATGAAAATAATTATATTGGTTTTTAAATTATCTTTGAATTTTTTTTAAAAAACCTTTTTAAAGAGAAGTTTTTATTCTCAAAAAAAATTGTTTATATTTTGATTAAAAATGACATTTTATTTTTTTAAAAAACAACGTTTTTACTTGAAAGCTTTATATATTTTTAATTCAAATAAAAAAATAAATAAATTCACAAAACCAACCACAAAAATTCCATTATAAATTACTGACAAAGCCGACTTCCTCTAAAAAAACGAACAAAAAATGAAAAGGGCGACTTTCCATTGATTATTAAAAATAAAAGGCTGGAATTATATTGGCAGCAGACGAAGTTCGTGTAGTTGCCGGTAGGGCGGCGCTGGGATTGTCGCAGTTGACATCCAGCAGTCAAGATGGCGGTTGTGGCTATTGCCTCGCTGTGTGTAGCTACGGTTCTGGCTTTGGTATTGGTTGCCTTGCTGGTTGTACGAAGTCATCGACGTGCCCTTGCTCCATCTAGTAAGTCTCTAAAACCTACTGTTTCTATAAAACTTCTATTTGCCATGTTTCTACAGCCTTGGTTACACCCATTGCAGACGCTTTTATCAACTTATACGCATCGGCTGTCATTTAACAAGAATTTATAAACAAAGCGTTCTATCCTCGGCTATTTTATTAATTTATTCTCTAATACACATACAAGTTTAGCCTAAAAAGTAATGCTTACCCATTATTTTTAAATCACAAATACAATGTCAATTTAATGTTACGCCATTTAAATGTATTTTTAAATCGAAAAATATTATTCACGTATAGAAGCTAAACAATAATAACACACGTATCTTCATGAACAACTTTATTAAAATGTAGATATAGTCCTTGTTCTGTGTTCATGATAGCTTCATAAAAAAGGACGCCTTCAAATTTCTAACCAATTCAAGTAGTTTACAATCCTATTGTTTGAATCCAAGTTTAATTATTCTATCCTCTGCTCCTACTTGCATACTACTTTCATTACTATACCCACATACTACCATTACGAGATACATTTATCAAGCTACATTTATAAAAGTTGGAAATATCTTCATTTTTGTGTAAGAAATTTTATAGTGCTGAGAAGTTCTCAAACTCCCCAGTGATCTCGTTTTTTAACAAAAATTAACCATTTATATATTTATATTGTAAATCTCTTATATACCGTCGCATAAAGACATCGCGTGGTAAATCAAAACATTTTTAAAATAAAGAGAAACCCTGACTAATATAGGCATACGACCTAACGAAATATTGGATTTTGAATTTGATAAAATGTTTTATTTTATATTTTTGATCCAAAATAAGCCATTTATATATAATAAAAATTATAATAAAATATATATATTATAAAGACAATATATTGTGTCATCAAACATGTATATGCTATCATACCATATATATATGCTATGGATGCTATTAATTTATTACCAAAACTACAAATCGAAGAGTACAATAAACACTCATTTTTAATGCTCGCTACGTTATATTAAAACAGTTGTTTATTTAAAAAAGTAAATGAAAAGTGTTACTTATAATAAGGTTTTTTAAAGATTCTATTTAAAAAAATAGGTGTGTTCTAAAAGAAGGAACAATTCAGGAGAATATTCGCAGCAAGTTGTGTTATCATAATCAGCATGATTCACCTCTAGCTGACCACGCCTCACATTCCTCATGGCCAAGGTCTGTTATCCATGTTCTCAATGCATAACACATTCTTCAAATTTATCTTTTCAACATACCTCAAGCTATCTC
This sequence comes from Cordylochernes scorpioides, assembly GCA_030710605.1. NCBI lineage: Eukaryota > Metazoa > Arthropoda > Arachnida > Pseudoscorpiones > Chernetidae > Cordylochernes > Cordylochernes scorpioides. The sequence goes on along the minus strand of CP092876.1, from coordinate 39,760,526 downwards.
AAATAGAATCGAATTGATTATTGGTGGCATTATTGAGTAAATACTCTTTCCATATTAAAAAAAAAAAAAATGAAGAGAGAAAGTAAAAAGGTCATATAAACATTGGGGTTTCAAAAAAACAATCGAAGAATTTTATTCAAGAGATCTTGCAATCCTAACAAAGACGGTATTGTTTCAAGCCGTGGAACTCTTCAAATTTTTTTTCTGCAAAAAGAGGTATGCATACCATCACAATTATGTTAATGATGCGCTGCAAATTTGTATTCTTTCTGTCAGGAGAAATACGTAACCATCACATTTGTTGGAATTCTTTTTCTGTGTAATTTTAGATGCCTTCTTGAAACTAAACCTAATTATTGTAAAATAGTTTGAAACTGAATTTATTTTTTGTTCTTAGATAAACCATGCATTTTTTTTTTACATATACTAAAGTATATGGTACATAAAACATTTTAGAAAAATACATCCAATTTGATTAAGTCTATATATCGTATATGCAGGACTGTTTATTTTTCAAAGTAAGATCGCCTTTGTATTACTTCGCATTATTTTCAACCAATAATCTTCACTCAAATGGAACAAAGTTATGCTCTTCCAATATTTGCATGGATTAACCTATTTACATGTATATCCCATCTACCAAGCAATTTGCAAAACTAGTCCCTCTCTCTCAAATAACCCGCAAGTTGGTAGTGATAGGAAAAACATGTTTTAATTTACCCATGAATATTACATATATACATTTTTATTTTTAACTAGTCCTCTGTAAAGCTTTAACAATTATTTATGTTACTAACATGTTTTTTCATTAGTGATATATATCTTAAGTCGAACTAAGTGGACGGCCATTTTCTTATCTCTTAGTAAAGCCATTGTAGTGTGGAACTCACTCAATAATCTTATCTTGGAAAGATCAATCAATGGAGAGACCAAGGTCGGCACCAATAATGCCACCTTGCACACTCCCTATCCTCCTACTACTGGATGAGGATTGTTTCATTGCATTCTTCTAGTTCAGCTTCACTTCTCGTAAAATGTATTTTCTTTCACAAATCCAGATATGCTTTATATATATATAAGTTTACCAAGATGCTACAATAGGAACGATACAAATTGGTTGAATTCTTAAGAAAAGGAAAAAAAAAATGAGATAGACAATTCAGGATGTGAGTGATAGCTGAAAGTTACAATGGAGAGGAAGTCGAAGATGTGGAAAAATGAAAGGACTTCGAATGGAGGACAATTGACAGGACAATACCTCCATTTAACTAGCTAGGCCCCTGTTTGGTGATCTGTACCCCTGCAGATGGCAAAACTGACTCAAATAATCTTAACCCTAATTTGTGGTTAGCACTTTTTTTTAAGTGAGAAGGAAATAAAATAGATCCATATTCTGAAGATGTTTACGAACTTCTATTTTTTTTATATATATATATAAAAACGCGTACTCTCTCACAAAAGTTTGGATTCGCCAAGAAGTAAAACTTATTTACATTTAATAACAATAATTCAGATTATATACACAGGAAAACCTAATTAAGACAATTAGGCTCTTACATGCATTTGAATGATAGTCTCCTTAGAAAATAAAAAGAAAAAATTAAATAAATAAAAAGAATAAAACCACGGGTATTTACATATGAAATAAATATTTAAAAGTTTTAATTGTTCATATAAATAGGAGGATTGGTATTAGTGTCGATGTGTTCGAGCTGGAAAAAAAAAGCGACACGAGTGTTTAAAGAACTCCGTGATGCAGCCGAAGATGTCAGAAAGACAAGAGAGGTCAGACAACCTATCGGCTGCTATCTCCACGAGGTATCGTCTGCAGTTCTAAAGTCTGTTGTTGCTTATTTTTAACAGAGGGGCGTCAGGCTCATTTGGGGGCCAAGGGCGTTCTTTGTTTGGCGGTCACCACCATGGAAACTCCACCATGATGTCCCACTCGGCGGTCACGATTAAAATGGTCAACAATGGATAGAACAAATAGGTGAATATGTTTTTATTTTTATTTTTATGTTCACCGGTGAGGTAGGCCTTGTGTTTGGAGCCAATGATACATTTTTAGAAAGTGTCCAATATGGGATTCGATCCCGGAGCATCATGGTAGACCTGTTCTAGATGAGAAAGGTCTGAAAAAAAAAAAGATTGCTCAAACATGCCATACTTAAACGTATGTACACTGGGTTAAGGGCTGAGAGTCGTTAACAAATTCCAGGATGATTAGAAATCCTCACTTGCAACAATTTTTTGCATGCCCCAGAAGTAGTTATCAAATTTTAATACAAATTTGCCTAGCGTACAAAGTGCCTCTTAAGAGAAACATTTTTTTTTTTAAGCAGTCGCTTTCTACCCACCATGATTATTATGGCCTGTACCACGTGTACTAGGGATAAGCAAAAAAATATTTTTTTAAACCTATTTTTAATAAAGAGATCTCATACAAGTAATGTAAAACGTTTATAATCATAAAATGCTAATAATACTTTAGAAATATTATTGAAACCTCATTTTACATTCCCTCTCTCTGAGTGTTTCCCAATTTTCAATAAAAGTGACTTTTAGGATAGTGAAATTGTGCCGATCTATATGTTATTTTTGTATAATTTATAGTTTAAGGAGAACAATAACAATTTGAAATATCGCTAAAAATGTATTTTAGAGCATGTTGCCCTGAAGTTTGAAGTTTAAATTGATGCTTTCATTGAGGTGATCACACCATCTCAAACAACGACAAATTGAAACAAAATCATATCTCCCCATCAAAGCTAAACTTTAAAATAAAGCACCAAATATTAAAATATCTTGCGGTTCATTGACCTTTAGATATTATATTTCACTATTGCTCCATTGACCTTAAAGTAGGTTATAATGTATCTGTTACTTTAGATGTCGATTTTTAAAGCCACTATATCAAGGATGTTTTAAATTACGGTTCCCAGAAACCGATTTAGGAGATGTCAATGACACGGGGCGAGAGAGTATTTACGGAGGAGGGGGGTTGCCCATCAAGGAAGATCTTTACGGAGAAATTGACATTTGGTCAAATCTGTCCGTGTGTTGCTGCGCCTCTGGGCGCCAAACCTGTTCTTTATCTCCCGTCGTCGCCGTGACATTCTAATCTAACAGCCGCCTTGCCTTGTTTGTCTCCTCGTGCTCTGTTATGGGTTGAATCCTTCTGTTACATACAACTGCACTCCTCGTTTACACTGAACTAAACATAGAGATAAATAGAAGTAATTCGGATTCCTGGAGCGCAAATCGACTGTATTTCAGTCTAGAAGTAGTTCTGGTCATGGGGAGAGTGAACAGTTGATCAAGTAGTTCCAGTCTGGGAGGAGGGATGTCTTGTACTCTAGGAAGCAGAGCTGTTTGTAACTCTATAAAGTTGAAAATAAGTCACTCTCTGTTTGTGATTCTCTCCAGCAGTGAGAACATGTTCGATGAAAGTATGTAGGCCAGAGTGTGAGATCTGAGAGCATGTGGCCACTATCATTAACCTCACTACCCATCGTTCTACTGGATGGTCCGTTTAGTGCTTCCTTAATACAGGTCTACCATTTCGTTGAGATCGTCGGAATTGAGCAAAGAGCTCTGAGCTTATAAGGATTATATATGTTGATACGCAGTTAAATACTTTTAATACTTTAATATACTAATACTAAACAGTTTAATACTTTGTTAGGAATTCTTACAAACAGTATTTCAATGCAGGTCTGTATCAACAAAGGTCTTCACATCTACTTTTCACCAATGCCAGTACTCAACAGAAGAGCTATCTAGTGAGATACACAGAATACTATCACATAGAAGCCAGTATCTGATCATGGCGGATGTTTCATTTTCTAATTACAGAAAATTCATACCACATTAAACATTAATTATTATTTTATTATATATACATTATATAAATTTCCATATTGGGGATATTCAAAACACTCAATCGAACAAGAACTTTTTACAAAAATGAGAGTTCACAAGTCTAGACGTCAGCATGCACATGCAGTTTTCCCAATGGAACGCTGGCCCCCAAAATAGGAGAAAAGCGCAAATAAAAGGGAAGTTTTTAATAGCGACTAACAAAGAGCCGCCACATGAGTTATGTGTTTAGAAAAGGTGTTTGCCTGGTTCAGCAGGTTTACGGCCGGACCTCCCAGGTCTCACCCGCTAAGGTCAGAACTACAAGAGAGCCTTGCGAAGGTCATTCAACCACGAGTTGTTTCGGAGAAAAGCATGCACTGAGAAGTATTTATTGGTTCATTGAGGGGGAGAATATAGCCTTGGTCTTTGAAACATAAATATTTGTTTCGGATAATGATACGACTTGGAAGAGTATTTAGTGATTCTTAAGTGTGGGGTGGAGGAGTATTTAGCCTCGGAAAGATCTTTGACCCATGAAGATTTGTTACTAAGAAAAAAAAAACTTTTTTATTTTAATTGAAACTCCCAGAATATAGATGTATATTTTAAAATATATCTCTCAAGCGGTCTTTTTTTTTTTTTTTTTCATCTGAAAGATGTTTCTAGGAATGATTGCCGTTTCAGTGCATTCATTGATTTATACAAGGAGAACGAATTTAGCCTTGGGTGATATCACTAGCAAAGATATGTTTCTGAGAAAGATTTACACTTGTAATAGTTTTATTCGTTTTAGGAATAGAAGAAATTGGCCTTGAGAAAAAAAAAGTCCCTGATTCACGAAGATTGGCTTCTACGAAGATTTTCCCTTTATAGTATGTTTTTTTAGACTGAATTACTTCATCCTTGAAAAGGTCTTTGAACTACGAAGAAATGTTTACGAATAAATATAGCTCTTATATGATATGCCTCATTTATTGATTGATAACAGTAGGGGCTATTTTTGACCTCTTGTGTTGATATCAATATTTAAGATTAACTAGTCGAAGCACTTATTAGAGGAGATTTCTAAATAAAGAACACAATACATTATAATTTTCTCCATACCCCATCCTTCTCGTTACTTTAGATTCAAAGTCTTCTCTGCTTTTATGTCTTGTTTGTAATAAAATTTACATGTTCTTTATTCAATTTAAGAAGGGCCGTATAAATGTTTTATTTTTTATAAAGGATTTTTAAAAATTGAAATAACGGGGGAGATGTTATTGTTATTTTTCGTTGGTATGTTTACCATCTCTCCCCCCTTTATAAAGATGCCTCTACATATGGCGTGCTGTCCTCCCTGGCGGGGTAGAGAGTCGTCCTTGTACTCCTCCAGCCGTCATGCCCCGGAGTTGAGTCATCCCGCTTCCCCTCACTGGAATGTGGCCGCCACCTCTCTATGGCAGGGAGCTTTGTTGAGCTCAGTGTGGGGTATGTAGGATTTATTGGGCTCCTGTATGAGTCAGGTAGGGTTTTATCGAGGTCATATGTGGGCAGATAAGGTTTATTGAGCTACTCTGTGGGTCAGGTGAGGTTTATCGAGCTCCTGTGTGGGTCAGATGGGGTTTATATAGCTCCTGTGTGGATCAGGTGGGGGTTATTCAGCTCCTGTGTGGATCAGGTGGGGTTTATTCAGTTCCTGTGTGGATCAGGTGGGGTTTATTTAGCTCCTGTGTGGGGATCAGGTGGGGTTTATTCAGCCCCTATGTGGATCAGGTGGGGTTTATTCAGCTCCTGTGTGGATCAGGTGGGGTTTATCCAGCCCCCATGTGGATCAGGTGGGGTTTATTAAGCTCCTCTGTGGATCAGGTGGGGTTTATTCAGCCCCTGTGTGGATCAGGTCGGGTTTATCCAGCCCCTCTGGATCAGATGGGGCTTATCCAGCTTCTGCGTGAATCAGGTGGTGTTTAACCAGATCCTGTGTGGATCAGGTGGGGTTTATCCAGCCCCTCTGTGGATCAGGTGGGGTTTATCCAGCCCCTCTGTGGATCAGGTGTGGTTTATCCAGCCCCTGTGCGGGTCAGGTGGGGTTTATCCAGCACTTGTGTGGATCAGATGGGGTTTATCCAGCCCCTGCGTGGGTCAGGTGGGGTTTAACCAGCTCCTGTAAGGGTCAGGGGGGTTTTATCGAACTCCTTTGAGGGGTATATAACATGCCTAAACTGGGTACCATCGAATAATTGTTATACCTACACTGACCTCATATGGACTCGTAGATACTCTTGCTTTTTGAAAGTATTTTTGGAATAAGCTAGCCCGTATATATGTTGTAGTTTTGCTTTTCTTTTAAAAGCGTAGTATACGTGGTACAGGTCTTGATATTTGTTGTGAGTAGCGATTTACGGCTCCATATATTATGTAGGCACGCTGTACCTAGGAATCAATTTTAATTTCTACTTATAAGTTGCAAGAGCTCGTTTGATGAATTCCATCACTGGGTAGATTTGTGTCAGAGTCGCGCGGACTATGAAAGCAATTTATTTATTTAAAAAATATTCTCTCAATGCAGGTTAGAAACCCGGTTTCAAGGAGCCGATAGTTGGGACTCCCCGACCCAGCCGTGTCATAAAGTGGCATATAGGGACTATCGATATCTTTGAGAGTGATTTAAGAATGTTTAACATGGGAATCCATTGGTCTTCTTTCTTTTCTCCAATAATCCATTAGCTAATATCAATAATTAATATTGTAACGCCTAAATATCGAATTCGATAGATACAAAAGAATTATTTTAACACAATGCTACGCTCCTTGAGCTGGATGTGACATTAAGAGCTATCATTTTTTCCCCGTGAATTTTATTATGTCTCCAGTTTTCTCTCTCATGTGTCGGTTCACGTAAATTTTCTTATATAAAAAGCGATCATTAAAATATATGTTACGTAAGGGACTGGTTCCTTCAAGACATTTCTCCAGCGACGTTTGTCATAAAACCTCTTCCTCCTTCACTTTTTGCCGTCCGAGAGTCGATTAGCTGTGCCGGGGACCGACAGTTCCCTTCCTTTGTACTATTCCTGTTGTTTTACTATTCCATAGCATAACGCTGTGGTAAAGGGTATTTTCAAATGGTTTTTATACGTTTTCTCCCACCAATGTTTCGACCTACCTAGATCGTCCATCGGGCACTAGTTTCTAACCTACTGGCGACATACTTCAAAGTAAACCAGATTTTAGATGAAATAACAGAACACGTGTTTGAAAACTGAGCACAATACACTTCATCACAAAAGCAAAAGAATGAAAAAAATTACAGAAAATTTTATTTGATTCTGGTAAATCATTTTTTTACCGTAAAATGTGGTATTTTGCATCTTTGATAAGAAAATATTGGTTGTGGAGATGCTGGTTGTGGTTCTGAGCACTGGTGGCTTCATTCTTTCTAACAATTATTTGACGGGTATTGATTAATAACATGTACATGGAGTCTGCAAATGAAAATAATTAAAAAGTGAAATCTAATCACATTTAATGATAATAATCAAATTTATTTATAGGAAAACCACTTAATATAAAGCCTTAACGCGCTATCTATATATAACAAATGAAGAGTGAGTGAGTGAAGACGCAAGTGTTTCTTTCACAAATAAACCAAACCTCTACTGTCCTTACTGCGTTGAAAAAATATTACATGACCCGCTATTAGCGGGTTCCTAGATGGGGTCCAAGAAAACCTTGGGATTCGCAAGTGTTGTGCAAGTACCCATCGTAAACATTTCCTTAGAGCCCTGAGATGTTCGAACATGTTGATTGCAGAAATTTAAACGAATTCGCAATTCTTAACTTTCCCCCGTGCAGTTAAAAAAAAAAAAAATAATAATAACAGCAGTTTATTTTGCTGAAAGTAGCAGCAGTTTTTGTCCAGCCATCTGTACCACTCTTTCTATTTCATCTATTTTTCTATTTTTTCATAATTCCTTTCATCAAAGTACTTCCTTTATCTGAACACCCCCAATATCATTATTTTTAATTAGATCAACCATCCTTATCGTATTTTAACACAAATTTTTGAAAGCTTACATAATCTTCAACCTGGAAAAGGGAACCTAAGAAAGGTCTAAAATTCTTAAAGAGAAATAGTCAACAATGTCCAAGACTGGACACCTCAAGTTTATAGGAAATATCAGGACTTTGATGACATGCATCGAATGGACAATAATGCCACTCCCCAACGTGTTCTTGATTGTATTCCATCCTCCAAACAGGATCTTTGGAACAATGGGACATTTATCAAGTTGTTGAGACATTATTACCAACAACTAATGGATTCATAATCGTCAGAAATGCAGGTGTTTCGACAAATACAAAAGAATAGGTCACACCGCAACTTTTAATTTTATTAAAGCGAAATACAAGCAACTTTCTGGCAGGCCCTACATCGGCTTTATTGAATAACGGAGTTTTTTTTTTTTTATCTAACTATCTGTCAAACCCATTCGGAGAATAAGTAGCTAGAATACTGTGCATCTACTACATGACCTACCATTACTGCCTAGACTGATTTGTAATATAAAGTATCATACCGCTAAGGCTAAGACGTCTCGGGACGGCAAATCAAGATATAAAGTCCAAGAGTCTTCTCCTCACGTGGGGGAAGTGGTGCAGCTGGCCACGGCAGGTGTGGGGGACACCAGCTGCTGCCCCCGCCCCCCTCGGGAACAATCTGCCTGTTCCATTGCCCACTTCCCTCCCTACCTACACCGACGCCTTGCGCCACTTGAAACATAACTAAAAATTGTTAATAGAGCGTCACGTAATCATTATTGAAATATTCACCTTTCATACGATTGCTTTCACAATTCTTTCTACAAACTGGGAGAGTTCCGCGACCTGAGACCAGACTGTGTTTTGTAATTATTGTGACAGTTCTCTGGATGGATTCCACTTTGTCTGTTTCTAACATTGTTTTTGTAATAGTTTTTTTTTTCATATTTGTTTTGGTTGTAAATCACACCACCGTGTAGTTTGTAAATGCAACACTCTTTTCAAATATATATTAATATATATTTTTTTAAAAACTATCACACAACACAATGCATTTTTAAAAAATTTCCCTGACTCATCAAAGGAATATTCATCCCATATTGCCATTTAAACACCTGGAGAAATCCATCAGATTAAGGTTTGAAGGAACTGCCTTTATTCAGTATCTCTGCTCTTAAGTAACTCTTTGTGGCGTCATGCTTCTCTATCTTAACTCTTTTTGTTTTTTCTTCAGAGCTTCCCATCCAGTTCAACTCTTATTCTTCCTACCATTTTATCATACCTTTATTATGATGCATTAGCGCTCCATCTGTTATAAGAATTTAAAACTATTATTAACGTGTATGATTCTTTTTAAAATAAATCAATTTTTTACTGCCCTTACTGCAATGGTAAAATAATGGGAGGGTTCACCACTTATCAGCCAGACCCTCCCATTATTTTATCATTGCAATAAAGACAGTAGAAAATTGATTTATTAAAAAAAAATCATACTCGTCAAAAATAGTTTAAATTTCTTATACCTTGATTACACATTATTTGTCTACACTCGCAGAAAACGATCACATTTTCTTCTTCCGAGGTGACTTAAACATGTGAAGAGATAAATAAATAGTACAGAGATCCAGAAGTACAACGTACAAATAGTAGCTATATGAAAAAGATCAAAGTGACATAAAAGTGCCTTCAGAATAAATATTTGACTACGTAGCCGGGGATGATATAGCACTAATGCATACACGAGAAAGGTCTTTTTATGCTTAATGAGTTTGCTTATAGTTGAACGCCATCTGTCGGAATAAATATTAGCTAAAAAATGAAGTGTATGCGAAATCACACACATTTATATATAATTATATTTTCTTGATATTTTTCTAGAAGCCTCTACAACTCACTTTGATATGCGCTGAATACCTGCACTAAACTAACGAGTGCCAACAGCCTGAAATGCAAACTAGTTGGATTTTCTTGAATTATTAATAAAATATTTTGCCAATTCCAAAAACAAAGGTAATTTTTTATTCCGATTGTATGTTTAGCCATGATTAACTTTTCTTTTGAAGAATTTTCAGTAGACGTTTTTTTTTAAGTACTATAAATTCTAATATTTTTCAGCATCCACATCACCGTCACATAGGTTGTTCATCCCTAAGTTTCTACCGATACCAGCCTATTGAAGGTTATCTAAAAGCTTCAACCCCAATTTTAACAAAACGGAGATAAAAACCCTTTCACTCAAAGATAACAGTTGGTCCACATTTCTTCACTTTTTCCTCCATTTCAGGGGCGAACAAGTCGCGCCGAGTGAAAGTGGGTCACATTGTGCCGGACGGACGAACGAGTTGCAAGACAGATCTTGTAATTTGCATAGTGGTGGAAGAAAATGGCGCCCTCATTTCTAGAGCGTTGCTTCATCTTCTCGAGACAAAGGATCAAGGATTTAATTCAAGGAAGACTTCTTAGATGGGTAAAGCTCTTTAAGGCCCCTTTTTCCATTTTAAAGAACTTTTTCAATGTTTCCTTATAGATCATCCGTAATTTTCTAATTCATTTTCAGCATGCTTCACAAGCCGTTAGAGTCAAATATTTCATGAATACTTTCAGAAATACAGAAAAATTCTCAAAAGTATGTATGTTTTCACCTCAGGGGATGGGCTCAATTTCAATCCTCTACCTGCCATGAACACCACAGCATTTATAACGTGTTTTTTTTTTTTTTTAAGAAAAGTATAAATTGACGTTAAAATCTAATATATAAAGGATTAATGTAAGTGTAGCCGATCTTTTCTATGATAGCGGATTTAAGTCTTGGTATTCGTTTTAACCTCTTGGTATTATGTCTTTTAGCACTTTTAAAGCTTGCAAGATGTCACAGTCGCATATTATCTTCTTCTTTTTAAAAAATATTATATAGAAATTAATAATAGGTTTCGAACATGGTTGAAGTTTGGAATGGAACACTTTACACGAATTTTATACATTTACTAGTAGAAAAGCCCGTCCAAGGACGGAATCGGCTAGAGCAGGTGGATTCCTAATTTTATTTCTCACATTCCTTTTTGATACTTAATAATATGTAATCGGAAGCGTTCGAGGTAAAATAACGTTCATGGTCCGTCAGGGATCGATCCCCTTCCGAGCGTTGCAACATTTCACCTTTCGGGTCATTTTATTGATATTTTTTTAATTAACATTTTTACTTTAAAAGAGGTGTGAACTTACAATGAATAAATTTCTTTGTAAACAACATTTTTGGTGAAGCAAGCTGAACTATTTTCAAGAAGCCTTCCTTGCTTGCTTCCGTGGATTATTTTTATTTTAACACACTTAGAGCTTTTCACCCTAGAAAAAGCAACATATAACTGACCATGGCTAAAAACTGGTTCAGGTAAATAGATGATCATCATTTTCAGGATGCAAGGCACCTGAGCGGTGATAAATCTGTCCGTTGATTCGGAAACAATAGGGCCCATATCCAGGAGGAGGTGCAAGGTTTGCTCCCATTGAAGCGAATGCTAGGGCACTGTTGACGGAACGGATGTTTTCCATGAAGTTCTTTGAAAGTTGATGCTTTCAGTTCATTAAACTTTCAAGTAGTTCAGAGGTTTGAATCGGTTCAAGTTCGACTTTTCCTCTGGAACAGCATTTATGAAAAGTTTTACTGTATGTCGTTTGTTCCAATTCGAAATACTTTGCTCTACATTTTGGGCAAACTTGATCAAGTTGGCCACAAAGGTGCAGGGGAATTTGATCTTCCTCGAAACATGTCCCTGTTGGCAAAGGTAGATATAACAAAGAGAAACGGTCATTCTTTTTTCTTTATATATAGGTTTTGCAACTTTAAGACATTTATAAGAGACAACAATAAAAAAAAATAATATAAGACAGCACAATTTAATTTTTTACTTTAACAACATTTTCATTTTTAGATTTTCTTTGAAACTCTAACATCAATATGTTTTCGTTATTGAAAAACCTTAATTGGAAATAACATTATTCTTACTATTTTATTTAGTGTGTACTCTCAGTTGTACTCTCACGGCATAATATCAACATTTTATAGTATAGTGTAAAAATGTATAGTGTAAAAATGCAAAAAAAAACGTTACACTATAATATAACACTATATAATATAACAATGTGACATAGATCAATTTTCGATATATATTGAAATTTTATTCTATTTTATTTTGAGCGTCTATTTTGAATATTCACTAAATATCGAAATGAATATTAACTAAATATCGAATAAAGAATATAAATATTTAATAAAATAAAAAATACGCATAGGCATATTTAATATAAGCAATATTAAAATAGCCAATTTCTGGCGTAATTAAATATTGGCGTATAAAATAGAATATTAAGAGAGTAGTTAGGGAACAAACATACATACAGACAAACAGACATTTTATGAAAAATGACCTTAACAAAATAAAAACGGTGCTAAAATGAAAAATGAAAAATTAAAAATGAAAAATGTTATTAAAGTGTAAAATTTACTAAAGATTACTAAGATTTACTAAAATGAAAAATGTCGTCGTTAAAAGTACGCATTTAAATATTTAGACTATAAAAATTAGAAAAGAGAAGGCAAGTATGAAAAGTATTTAAAGTGTAAATTATGAATATTATCAAATATGTGGCTGATGTGGCTAGTGTAAATTACGAATATTTATATATCAAATTATTTCGTTTTATTTCAATCAATGGCCGAGCGTGTCGCTAACGTCGAGCTTAACGTCGAGCTAAATGCGTATTTTTGCTAACTGCGTTATTTTTAAAAGTTTAAATATAATTTTGAAGTTACCTGAATAATTCCGGGACTAAATGTAATATGTATACGAAATATTGTCGTATAAAATAAAAATATTAAGAGAGGAGTTAGGGAACAAACAAACATCCATAACATCCGTAACTTGAACACGTGACACAGAATGGACCAATCCTATTCGGCTTCAACGAACAAACGCTTTATTATATGTGATATAGCAATTATATTCTTTTAAATATAAGGCATTATAAACTGGTGAAACCGCTGGGAAGGTTCATCGCAGATCCAGAGATCAACTCTCCCAAACATTTTTTCCATCGCAGCAAGGACAGTGGGAAGTTGTTCTATTTGAATAATAAAACAAATCGCGTTATAAATTATTAATATATATTATTTATATATATATTATATATATATATATTATTTATTATTATTATTTATTATTATTATTATTATTAATAATTGCATTTTGTATTAAGAATACTAATGTTCTATTTTTCATATGGTTATTATTGTGTAGTTTTTTGGACTTATGTCGAATTTATAAAGTATCTCTTGTAGTGTGATGTTTTTAAATATTCACTCAAAATTAAAAACTTTCTAAAGATATGTAAATATGAAAACGTAAACGAACCACCATCTTCCACAGCCTAGCTGAACTAAATTATCTATTTTCGGATAATTGGACAGTTGAACGACTCGTTACTGGGACCAAAATAATGGTCGCTAACGAGGCAATTATCTCATTAAGATCCACCATACTTACCATCACTCTCTTGATTGCTACTCTCTAGTGCTATTATTATTATCTCAAACAAAAGAGTGATAATTCCTAGTTGGGGCTACCTAGTAAAGAGAATGTATATAGCTTTTGAGACATTTTAAAATTCAAGACCACACTACTTGATGGACGTCTTAAAACTTCTGTACAATCATAACGATGTAGAGGGGGTGGAGGTGAAATATTATAATAAATTTGCATATTTTAATGGTAAACGTAATAGATTAGATAGATTATATAAACATGTTTAACATCTCTGATTTTAAATTTAGAAATAAAGAATTCATCTTCATCTCACCATTCTCTAGTCCAGTGATTCTGTCACCGGTCCGCGGGAAATTGTGACCAGTCCTTGGAGATTATTACCTAAGTTAAATAAGCTCATTAAAAAATAATAAATAATGACAATTTGTACGAGATGGGTTTACGCGCGCGCGTTAATGTCTTATTTTTAGGTTTTAAAAATAAAGAAAGCCTATATCTAACAGTTCTCTTTGAATCAAGAAAAGTTTGTTATTTTAAAAATCGACCCATGTGTGTGTGAAGATTACCACAAATTTCACCTGTACGGGGGCCAAAAAGGTTGAGGAACGCTGCTCTAAATTACAATTCATAGCCTCTAATACCAATTGCTATCGTTCAATTCTTGATTACAACCAATACCCACAGCCTCTGATACCAATTTGACTCGTTCAATTCAAGACATATGATTCATTGGAGAGATTTTTTAGTGGTGATTGGTCAGATTTGAGGCATTGGTCGTTTTTTAAGATATTGGTTTAAAGGAGTGGATATGGAAATTTTGAAAAGTGTTGTCGCTATATTCGCCTGGTCGTTAAAGAGATCTTTTCGCAAAGGATCTTCATAAAACTATTTTTCAAATAATTCCTCAAAGATATAGTCTGAAAAAGATCTAGACCCTCCATGACCTTCTCATTTCAATCAGCCAATTTTCTTTACATCATTTTTCCTTATTGACTGACCAAAAGATGGTGCAAAAAACATTTCCATTCAGACGACGTCTCTGACCCACTTTGACACAAGTGGCAGAAGGTTAAAAAACAAACAAACACGAGAATTGCATTAACCCCATTTGACCAGCCTTAACTAATTCAATCTATTTTTATAGCTTTTTTTTTCAACCTTTAAAAAAATATTTTGGTCTCTCTCCAAAATAAGTTCTTTATGCGAAAACGTCCATATTACTTTTTCACAACAGAGGATTATTTAATCTTATTTTTCACATTATATATTTTATACGGTATTTTAAAAACTAAATTTTAAACACAACACACAAATGGGGTTAAATATATTCAAGTTTTAGTTTAGAATAAGCTTATTTATTCCTCCAAAATGTATCAAACAAGGTCATAGAAAATTTTGTGTCCAAATAATTGTGATTAAAGGCCATGGCTCCTATGAATGAGAGAAAATGGTCTGAAATTGCCTATTCTTTTACTATAATAAGCACTTTACTAGTTTTATATGGTTTGATTTCCATATATAAGCTTTAGTTTTCAGCTGCTTTCTAGCCTAAACACTAGCCTATTTGTTGAAAACGTTTTTTTTTTTTTATTTTTTCAATAATAATGCTGAAAAAAAACACATTAAAAAACAATATTGCACACAAGACTGGGAAAGGAAAGAGGGCCGGGGAGAATGCGTTTTTTTTTTTATGAATTATGAAATCATATTCTATATACAGTTACGAGCGTCATTCCTCATCGGCCTCTGTCACCGTTTGCTTTTTTTTTGGAATGGCGCCCTCCTATTGGTTGGCTACGGTCACGCCACCTTTGCCCCCCCCCCCCCCCCCCCATCATGCCTCCCCCACTCGCTCTTTCGTTTTTGTAACTATTGGTTTGGAGCGGGTCGCTCTTTAAATAAATGCATATATTAGTTAATAACTAAATGGAATCCTCTCTTTCCTTTTCCCAGTATGAGACGCCTACGGAAGCCAACAGTACATAGACAGATAAAGCACATAGGCTATAGTTATTAACTAATATATGCATTTATTAAAGGCGCCAAATTTATAATTGTAACAAATAGTATTTGAATAAAAACATTCAATCGGGTAAAACACGGGCGTTGCCCGGGTCATTCGCTAGTATCTATATAAGCATGATACATTATTAGAGCGGTATGGTTAATTAAACTGGCAAAACCACTGGAAGGGCTTACCACTGATGAGCCAGGACCTCCCCATATTTTTTTATCATTGCATAGTTAAGATAAGAAAATTTTATTTTTCAAAGAATCATACGCGCTGAAAATTGTTTAATTTACCAATGTTTCAGTTGGCTGAAAGCCAACCTTTTTCAAGGTATTACAATATATATATATTGTTTGTGTAATATGTTGTAATACCTTGAAAAAGGTTGGAGTTCAGCCAACTGAAATATTGGTAAATAAATTATATTTTGAACCAATATTTATTTTTAATTTAAGATCTATTTATGGATTGCTCTATTTTCAAATTTTTTTGAGAAAAAAATTGTTTTTTTTTTCTTTATAGATCCAGGTACGCCCTTTTATATAATATATATATATGTTATAAATAATAATGATGAGTGGAAATGAGATTTTCTGCTTGAATTTAGTTCATGTTGAAGATTATGGTATGGAAATGCAGTCGTGCTTAAAATCTTGATCAGAGAGATTTCTTTATTTGAGCTAAGGAATAAATATGAAAAACATAATTTGTGATAAAAGTAATGCCTGGCTTAAGGCGAGTAGAATAAGGAAAACAAAAGATTATTTACATAATGTACAAAAGTTTTGAGCCGGCCATCGGGATAGAACAACAACGAGTTTTTATAGGGGAAGCATGACCTCTGGCGGTCGATTTAACAGAGTATTTGGATCTATGAAATATAATTTTAAATAGAATAATATTTTAATATAACATATATATATATCCATTGTCTCTAAAGCAATAACGCGCCATCTATATATAGCAAAGAAAATAGAAAGTTTGATATATGTATGAAAGAAACATTCGCGTCTTAATGTTTTCATTTGCTATATCCATTGTCTCTTAAGGATTCTCAAATGAAATGCGCTATGTGTAAATCAATCATTATTCTTTCATATTATATACATAGGAGTAGAAAACATTCAACTACATCTCATTTAAAAAGTGGACATTAAAAAAAGATTACCTAACAAGTCTAATTGGCTACATACTAGTGGGGAGTTTTGCTGGGATTTACCGGGAGAATTCTTTCGGGGAAAATGTTTTCCTGGGAGTCAGGAGGAATTTTCTGTGCGGGGGAATGGAAGGTCAGTGATGTAGGTAGGCAATAGGTCAATAGTCCCGGGGCAACTTTTATAGGTGGCTTCCACTTTCCCTGACATCCTCCTCTACACTCCTGACCCACCGACAGCATACTTGACCTATTCTACTGGAGTTTTTATAAATTCCTCACAAGATTGAATTGAGATCCACGCATAGATCAAATGCCTTCACTTGTGAAACGATAGCTTTATATATAGCACTATTAAAAATAAAAAAAAGCATATCCTGACCAGGAGCACATGTGCTTTTTAAATTGCAGAGCGCCATCTAGTGAAACAGAAATCAACTAAACCTTCTAAACATATCATTATAAGGAGTTTAGAAGCTTTCGGACAAAGTTCTTATTAATCTAATTTTATATATAGCTTTTCTTTCATGCATATTTTTTATTATGTAAATTTTCACACTTCATTAGCATATATACAAAACAAATAGTTGGTTGTATATTGATAAAGATTGACGTTCATCAACAGAAATATTGGTTTATAAACTTTTTTTTAATCCAATATACCTGTTCACCAAGTCAATACGTTCTTATATTTCGCCGAAGAAGGGCTTGTTCGCGAAATTTTCTGTAATTCCTTTTAATGAAAAAAGAGTTTCTACGTAACGCTTTACCCTTTTATTACTTCGGATACTATTTCATAGTGAGAGCAGTCCGAGGTCGCTTTTAGATGGGTGTTAGTACTTTATAGTTTACATATAGATTATTGACGGAGACAGGTGTCGTACGTGGGACAGGACAGTGAATGTAGCACATCAAATCTGAATGTACTATATCTCTTATACGCCAGGAATGTGCTGTCTCCTCCACGTGTGAGACATCGCCCACAGATGTCCTGCCCGCTGGTGAATCAGTTGATGAGCTCGGTAAGTTGGCTCATTTGTGAGTCATACTCAGTTATTATCAGCTTTTCTACTTATCTCAACCATGTAGCCATCATAGTCACCGTGTTTAGGCTGCCAGTATTGAAAGGTTAGTGACGCTTGGTGATGATCCACCACATTACTATTACTTGGGGTGGGGGGATGAAAAAGAAAGAGGCTATTATTGCCATTGATGTATCAGTGTCAAGTTGTGCCAATCACCAATCAGAAATGACATTTTCCTATTGTAATATATACATTCACACAATGTCTATACAGGTATACTCATCACACATGCCATTGGATGTAAAGCGGCAAGACATAGTAGTGTCAAATTCTGTCAATCAACATTTCCGTATTGTAAGTTCTGACACAAAATGTTATCTCACAGCCACCGTAGTTGAGACAACCACCGCGACAAATATTGACTAAGAAGTAAAAAACCGTGCCGTGGTATTGGCAGCCCGCGCCGTCATGCCAACAATGGCATTTAGGTTTTGGCCAAGGAGAGTGCTGTATCATTGCTGTATCACTACGACCGCTTTTTAAAATAATATTATGGCGCCCATGTTGCTAGAAGACATCTTTCCGTGCTTTAGTAACTTCAAAATTCCGACATACAATCTTTCTTGGAAGTAAAAAATAGGCTATAAGTGAAACTTACTATCTGCAAGTTTGAAATTCTTTTTACAAGTATAACGTTAGTTATTTACAAGTAGTGTGATACGTATAGTATATTTACAAGTAGTGTGATACGTATAGTATATTTACAAGTAGAACGATATCTAGAATTTTGAATTTTATTTATCTAAAGAGGCGACCTTCACACAGGCAGAAATAAGAGAAGAGCTCAAGAAAAGGGAGGTTTGGCGTAACACGAGTCCAAGACCTGCTCATAGGGAGAGTAACTGAAGATTTATTAGAAGTATATACATAGTACAACAATGTATTAAGGTGAGAGTTTATCATTAATGGCCTTTATACCAATATTGTCACGTGGACATGTCGTTATATGTTCCCAACGCCACCCTGTGCAAGGAATGGCCAGGTTTGGTAGAGTTTCGTGTACAACATAAATCCACCAATATTTTACCTCAAACCCCTATTTCAGAACCCCCTTTGAACACATTGACGTTTTTTAAATATTACTTTCCCTTCGTTAAATAAACTTTATTTTTAGATATTTATTTTACACTGAATTTTTTCCTCTTTCAAAACGTTCTAATTGAGAAACCCACGATGATATATAACTTGCTTCACCGTAGGTTGTCCCTCTATCTTGGAATGTTTGACGGCTTAACCCGATATTGACGTAACCCTCTCTTTTACCTCATCTCTCCTACTTTTTTCTTCTCTCAATTCTACCATGAACACGACTCTGCTTGAATCTACCTTTTATTTATTTATTTCAATTTAAAGCGCTATGTCCCCCTAGGGACATTTGCGCTGTCATACATGTATGCTTTTACAATTGTATATACATATATATTTACTATAATTTTAGGCCGTAAAGAATAGTCATATGATATTAACAATGAGAAAGAGAGGAAAAAACGAGAACAGAGAATTTTCTATAAAAGAAAGGAATGTTTGGCAATATATCTACAATTAACATAATAAATTAGCAGTTTCTTTATGTACAACGCGAAATATCTGTTCAGTTGGAAAGTTTAGGATCCTATCTAATATAAATAAGGAACATAAAGAAAAAATATATTTTCTCAAAATTTATTTTCTGGATTGTTAGACATGTAAATTTACTAAAATAATTTCGACATACGGTGCAAGTCATCAGCAACTTTCAGTTACGCTATCAGTAGATGCCTTTTCTTTTAATGTAAATATATTGTTTCATTTTATAATATAATCATATTTATAAAATAAAAGGACTTAAAAGCGCGAATGTTTCCTTTATACATAAAACGAACTTCTACTGTCCTTACTGCGATGAAAAAATATATTGAGAGGGCTTGGCTCATCAGTGGTGAACCCTCCCAGCGGTTTCGCCAATTTAATCCACCAGACCGCTTCTCAGAGCTCTAATATTGCTTTGTGTTCATTTATTCCTAATGACCTTGTATTTATGGTTGGCTGAAGAGCATTGCTCGAAGCAAATATTTGAATATAATTCTACTGTCCTATAAGCTTATGTCCATAGTTTACTTGAAAACCATTTCTAAGATTCCATCCTTCAGTGTGGCATATAAAGGCAGAATGATCCAATACAATATTAGAGCTCTGAGAAGCGGTCTGGTGGATTAAATTGGCGAAACCGCTGGGAGGGTTCACCACTGATGAGCCAAGCCCTCCCAATATATTTTTTCATCGCAGTAAGGACAGTAGAAGTTCGTTTTATGTATAAAGGAAACATTCGCGCTTTTAAGTCCTTTTATTTTATATGTATAGATGGCGCGTTATTGCTTTGTGTTAAATAATCATATTTACATATAATATACAAAAAATATATATGTAAAATTGCAGAAGGTTGGTATTTATGTACTAAAAGGGGTTGAACTTCTCCCTTTAAAATGCATTACAACAGCAGCTCTGCTATAAACTGGTGTTGTGATATTCTTTAGCTGAATTTGTGAATTTTTCACAGAGAAGATCAGAAATCCATTGTTTTAATGCCTTTTAGAAGGAGAGGTGCCTCCCTTTGGCTATATAATAGGTTTCCATCTAGACATGTGGAAAACATGATAACGTTTATAATAAGATCAGGAAAATAATACAATAATATCTTCTGATGAATATTACGTTATAACTACTGCCAGCTAGAGAAAAAGTACAAACTAAATGTTTTGCTTTAGAATAGAAAGGCCCATCAAAATATCTTCTTTTTTTTTTTTTTTTAAACAGGTTATTTGAATGGTAGATTTATTCGAAAATCAATAAAATCATAACGTTTTGTTGATATTTATTCCGATAGATGGCGCTTTGCAAACTAAGATGATAATTTGATCAATTAGATATGCCTATTTACTGATATGTTGGTAATATGGGAATCTATTCAACTTGTATACATCCCGCTTTACAATTATTTAATAATAATTTAGAAATGTGAAAATAACTACCTTGCACGTTCAAATAAACTAACAGAAACATTTATTTACACCCAGAAGGGTGAAATATCATGAAACTTGACTGTACAAGCTATTATTAAATAAACTAAATGAGGAAAACGTGCCACATGAACTATTTTTAAAAGTGTTTTTCATAATAAAATTAATCATTCATTGCACGTAACAAGAACCTGATTTGAACCAAATTTCATGTTTTTAATTCAATTCTTTTTGGATGTACCACTTACCAATAGTGCAGTATTTCTACAATGTTTATTGACTATCTCTCTTATGGGAGAATCAACCGGAAGTTGTAGATTGAGGTGACACGAGCTGGCTGAAAGACTTAACATGATTTTCAATATAGCCACCGGGATGACCTTAGTTAGTCTAACAAGAGCTAATACTTCGTCTTCTCCTGAGAGTCCCAGCTCCAGTCAGATATTCCAGGCGGCAAATGGTGGACCATCACTGGATGACGATCGATTCGAAGCAGTTTTTTTTTACTTAACTCAATTAAACGTGACACGGGCCGTGTTAATCATGGTAGGTAGTTAGTAACTGCACTTTACTGTAGGTACACCACATGTCTACACAGGTAGAAAGCAGCTAGACGTTTTACATTTTCACAAGTTCCGTTTGGTTATTTTCAATCACAGATCACAGAGTTGGACATGGGAAAGAAACAGGAGGCCATTGAATCAGAAAAAAGTACTCAACTTGGGTTTCGATCTCAGTGTCAAAAATCGAAAGCGAGTATCACTCCTCCACCAACCTCCGGTATAAACATAAGATGGGTTAAGGTAGTTCAAATGTAATGAGAATGTTGAAAGAAGTTGTGCAGTAAGGGCAGCAATGAGATTTAAAAAGAAGAAAAAAAAAGATTTTGAATGGAAAAGTATAATTTAATTTAAAAAAATATATATACATTGATCCGTTTGTTACCTTTAGTTTACAAGATGCTGTGAATTGTATACAGGTTATTATAAATGTATTCTATAAATACTCTTAAGACGGTAGTACGACAATGTCTAATGACTAAAAAATTACTTGGAGATAGGTCAAAAGTCAACGCTACTAAGTGTCAAAGGTCAAATAGCGTTCAACATTAACCTCTTAAAATGATGACTCCTGGGCCTAGAGGGAAAAACTGCATTAAGAATAGAAGGATTTAAAGTTAACGATATATCTAATCCCGTCCGTCAATAAGTGCCGAGACTGGATGGATCAATTTGCATCCTCCCTTCCCTTATTTCCATACTGGATGCATCGATTCCCGTTGTATCGACCGGAAGTCTCGGTGCTCAACACTTCCGGTCCGTGGGATGTGCCAACTTGGCGACCTTTTTTTGGAGGCGTGGACTTTGGTGACTTCTTTAAGGTCGCGTAGGTGTGACATAAGAGATTCCTAAATAGGTGTTGGTAGAGAAAAACTTATTTTATTTACATTCCTATCATCGTAGGAACCTTTAGAAACTGCTGAGCTGATTCCCTTTCTCATTCAACAGCTTCTACGACTTCTTCCCCAGATTTTTCTCTCGTCTCATCTCGTTTTCTTAAACATCTATATATATAAAAATGAATGTTTGTATGTTTGTTTGTATGTCCGGTATACAAATTCGCAGTAGTTCACTAATTCAAACCAAAATTTCCATACATAGGTAAAAAATACGGGGAAAATGATAGGCTATTTTTAAAAATATATAAATCAATTATTAAAACTATATATTTTTAGTCAGAAAATCATGATGACGATATTGCTATATCATGTTTGATTATCAGATACAAAATTATATTGGGAAAAATTCCAAAAAGCAGAGACCACGGGTGAAACCAGTTCATTATTTTGTACGCAGGAACAAAATTCTAACAGAAAAACATTCATTCGAGCAGAAAACAAAAGCCAGATCATCTTTCTATAAAAATATCGCTTCTCAGACACAAAGTTTGGAGCGGGACGTTTCACAAAAGTGGCATCCACGGTGCCAATTTATGATTGTAACGAATAGTATTTGAATGAAAACATTTAATCGGGTAAAACCCGGGCGTTGCCCGGGACATTCGGCTAGTATATATATGAAAAAACAATAGAAAATATAAAAAATAAAAAGATCAGGTGTCGATATTAAAAACAAAGTATGTTTCTCTTTACCACCAAATATTGATTACCTTTGAATGACAATTAACCATTCCAAAACACAACCATTATACCACTTTCGGCATTTTTCCTTCTTCCCTGTTCTCAAATCACTATTTTATCGGTCCTACGTCAGCAGTAAATGTAAGAATTTTACTTCAATGAATAACATTTGAAAGATATACTAGTAAGAGATCTGTAGAAATATATTTTGATTATAAATATTTGAAAAGTATCGTTAAAAATATTTTTTCAAATTAAAATTTTCAAAATATTTTCTTAGATTTGAAACAAATCTGTCCCACACGAGCCCTATTGCAAAGCCAACCGAGATGTGTGATTTGATTGCAGCAAGGTAAACAAACTCAGAATATCGTTTTTAAAAAAAACTGAATTAAGAAGTATCTATGATCTTATAAATTTCAAATAAATAATTGAGAAGTCAAGACCAATTTCTCCTTATCATAAGAACCTGCTTCTCTTTTCAATTATTATTATCAATTTTCTCATTACTATATATTATTTATTTGAAATTTATAATATTATTTATTTACTATTAATAAATTTTTATTGATACTATTCGTTGATACTATTTCCGTGAACTACTATTCGCATTATTATCTTACTTTCCTCTTATTTCCAACTTCTTTCACACACATAGACATCATCATTATATTTATATATATATTACCCATTTTCACTATAAATTCATTCTAATATTCATACATTGGTTAATTAATCTTATAAGATTCTATGGGATTCATTTTAAAAATATTTCTCAGCACTTAAAGTTTAGGTCGGAAATTCTTAAGAGGTTGATTGGCTGTTTTATATCTTTGGGATTGTAAGGCTAGGCAGGTAAAGCGTAGGTGTTCTAAAGTTTGGCAAAATATCAGGTTCTGTGTCACTTTTATTGACTATTTGATTAACCTAGCAAGTTTATGGGGTATACAAACACACCTTGCTTAAATATCAGAGATAGAGCGAAGCATCAAACTAAATTATTTTATATTTATGAAATTTGATCCCGGTAGCACTTGTAAAACTCTGCATTTCACCTTGATGGTTGTCGTGGTGATATCGAAGGTCGCCATATGACGTCGATGATGTTTTCACATTGATTTCCGATTAGGCCAGCTTGTCACCAAATCTGTCATCAACCGTTTATAGCCTCGGGTTTCTAAAATAAGACACCACTTCTATTTGGGGACACTTTATCGGTGCTACAACTGGTCGAAGCCCGTAACACTAGTGGGAATAGAAAGTGTTACACCGAGCAGGGGTTTAGAAAACAAAGAAATTGGCTTAAATTAACTTCTTTTGGCGTGTATAAAATAAATGATTAGATTGTTTGATCCAAAACGCTTATAAAATATTTGATTTACACAGGAATCTGTATATAGAAAGGAAAGCAGGAGAATTCCTATAATCTGTGTATATTATAACAAAATTATTATAGCTCTATATATGCATATTTCCCCATATAACTTTATATATTCTAATTTATTTCTTTATTTTTCCCATTCGTTGGCTGTATCTATCAGGAGAATCTGTATAAACGACTAAAGGTGTTAATAAGGTATTGGTTGATTAATTGGAATTCTTTGTGTTTAAAAAAAATCATTTGGACTATGTAATAGCATGTATATTCAGGTTAAATTTCCTGATATTCCACTTTTATTTCTACTAGTGTACTTTCACAATGTTACCATAATTTAATTTACATAAAGATTTATTTTTATTTTACCAAGAGAAAAAATCATTTAAAATATAAAAACTCTTTTCTTTATAATGTTCCACATCTGAGATGTGGGCTGCGTGTGAAATAAAACACAATTGGGATAAAACTCATTTCTTTTAAATGAATTCCAAACACGGAAGTTTAGGATCGTCTCTCCCAAATCAGATAATGGTAAAACGGAGAAAAGAAACAATGGAAGATTGGATTTAGTGGTGTATTTAGATTAGATAGCCTATTTTCTCGCCTTTTCTTTTTGTGAAGCTATCTGGCCGGCTTAAACACCTGGCAACTTTCTCGCAGTTGCTGCTAGCCAACATCCCAACCATCACTTTCCGTCTAGCGTCACAACATCATTTAGGTATCGTCTCAACTTACCATCACAACCCTCCCTGGCTACTGTGTCCTCATGTCCACAGATTCATTGAATACCTTAACCAAAAAAATTATTTCTAGCGCTGGGTATAAGGGCGGGATAGCCCAATTATATGCATACATACAATATCACAACGGTCTGGTGGATTAAATTGCTCGGGGGGTTCACTGATTAGCCACAAGCCCTCCCTAAATATATATTTTATCACAGTAAAGACAGTAGGTAGATGTTTTATTTAAAAAAAAATTATGGAAACTATAAAATTATTATAAGGAAAAAATGGAGCTAAAATGGTATCTTTTCTTGTACAACATATCTTTGTTATCGTCCCAAGTTACCATCACGACCGTTCTGTCACAACACAGCCGTCCAGAACTGCCTGCCACATCGCCCATCTTCTACGGAAGGGTTGGGAAACTCAGCTGATGCAACTCGAGCGCGGCTTCTTTCCGGCTCGTTAGCCGGGTCAACCTTTGGACGGACTTACTCAACTGCCTGGGCGATGGATCTTCTATAGGACCTCGGACTTCCTGGTACTTCTTTGTGTTCTTGTTGAAACTGATGAGGTAGCTGTGTTGTATCGGATTAGTAAACTCATCAATTTTTACGTTGGTTTTCATTCTAGACGTTGATATATTAGAGCCGCATGTTGAAAACTGATGAGGTAGCTGTGTTGTATAGGATTGGTCAACTCATCAATTTTTACGTTTGTTTTCATTGTAGACGTTGATATAATTGATTTATGATCTAATTGATTCAGTGATTTATTTGTAGAGACGTTGATATATTAGAGCCACATGTTGAAAACTGGTGAGGTAGCCGTGTTGTTTCGGATTGGTAAACTCATCAATTTTTACGTTTGTTTTCATTGTAGACGTTGATTTAATTGATTTAATAATCTAATTGAATCAGTGATTTATGTGTTGAGGTTGATATATTAAGACCACTTGTTGAAAACCTTGGATTTTGGTATAGTGGTTATTGTGTTCTGGATCCTGAAGATGTTTTTGGGGGCTTTGATCTTGTACTTCTTCGTAGATAGTTATTTTTGTTTATTAAGATATATAAAAATAATAAACTTCCGTTACAATACTTCGTCTTAAGGTTGTTCTTTATGATTAATAAAGTATCGAAGTTTTTATTAATGTTCTTTCACTCACAATTAACTCATAAGTGCGATCCTCTTTATGACAGCATTTGTAGCAGTTTTGGGGCCTTCGCTTGGATTTCTCAGTATATTGGTTGAAATTTTGATGATTTTTTAAATATTTGTTCTGTATCGACCCTTGTTACTTAGGGACAAGAGGTTTTTTTTTTTACCTTGCACTTGAATTTTCTTTTTATTTGTTATATTTACCTTTGTTATTTTACGAAAACTAGAAACTTTTTATTGTTGTTGTTCCTTTGATTTAAAATTTCTTTAAAGATAGATTTGGTATTTTAATTTTCACAACAATAAAATCAAAATTCACAAGAGCTCAATATAATCATTTTCTAATATTTAACAAAATTCAGTTAGGGGTTTAAGATAACACGTGTCTTTTTAGGTTTTATTTTACAAAAATATAATGTTTTTTATCGTGTTTTTTTGGAAAGTAAAACTTGAGAGAAGGAGAAATATACTGGTGGAAATAATAAGTATTATATCCGAAAGGAGCTAAAGAAAAAAACATTTGGGCTCAAATTAATTCTTATGGAGTGTGATGAATCGTTAAATTTTAAATGCAAACGACTTTCTAATAGTTAAATGCAGCATATTCTCATTTTTAAATCATCTGGTCAATGTAATAGCCTGTGTACATTCATACCACGTTCAATAATATTCCATTTTTTTTCTTTCTGGGTATAACACTCTCTATTTCCACTAGTGTAGTTTTGAGAGAAGCAATGTTTGCTGACTGGAAACGTATTAAAACATTTTCTTTAGAATGCTAATGTACAATTTGGATAATTTGGGTATAACATTCTCTATTTCCACTAGTGTACTTTTGAGAGAAGCTGGTTAAATTTTTGCTGACTGGAAACGTATTAAAATATTTTCTTTACAATGCTAATGTACAATTTGGATAATAGACTGCAAAAAGGCCAAATAAGTGATCTCTATAACATTTCAGTATAGCAGCGAAGCTATCTTACTGGAATTCTGGGATTTCGAAACTTCACCTATAGATCATTTATTTATTCTTTACTCTGTTAGTTTTCTTGAGAAGAAAGCGAATGGGGGAGGGTGTCGAAAATGTGATGTAATAGTGAAGGGGATGTGTCAGAGATGTGTAGGCACCCCTGTTGACATCTGTCAAACTGTTGTTACATCACATGGGATGTTGACAATCGCTATTGAACGTTGGTTGTATCGTGGCCTTGAGGTGTTCGCTCCAACTGGTTTTGTTCCTGGTTCAACCTCAGGGTACTTTTCCCATGTTCACTTTAACTCCTTGGTGGGAATTAATGTGCGTATAAACCTTGTATAGACCCTTATATATATATTAAAATGAGATCATTAAATTTTATATTTATGCATTGTACAAAGAGGGCTTCTGCCCTGTTAAAAAATGCATCAAAACGAGGCATTTTGCCCATCACCCCAGTGCAGAACGGGAGAAGGATATGAAAGAATATGCCACAACACTATCTTACTTTATGTCTGAGCAGTTATTACCTTTCAGGTTTGTCCAGCAATCTATTGGAATATATTTTTTAAAGAAAAACTTCATCTCCTGTCAGAATTGATGCATAAACTATGCGACATCTATTGGCCGTCTCCGAAATCTGGTAGACTCTGGTCGTTGACAAAGCCTCAACACTAGATATGTATAGTTGGTATGGTGGCCATTTCACCATAAGGTGAGAAATAATCAATCCCAAGTGGATCTCACGAAATCAAAGCCCTTCCTGGACTCTGAGAGCTATAGTCTTAAATCATGTTCGCCAAGTAAACATTTTGAATTTGCTTTGTCAGACCGAATCAAGTTTTATAAATTAAAGACATAGTTATTAGATGTCTTAGTACTTAGTTTGCGTCTATTCTGACGGGAAAGGTAACTTCTTTTTTGAAATCCATTTTATCTTGGCAAAATTTCCATCCGTGTTGGAATTTGTTGCACATCCAACCTGAGTAGTTCAGGACTTCCAACGCTCAGTACGGTGGTCAGTAGTTTGGAGGAAGTCCAACTATGTACAGAATATTACTCTCCACATATAATTGATATAATGTTCTCGATCCATTTTGTTGAAAACCTATATTGACCTATATTCAAGATGATAAAAAGTGACAAGATATCTACCACGCTCTCCCCTTACCAAAATTGACCAATAAATCTTCATTGTTGGGAGCATGAAAAATTGGGTGATATGTTAGAGCGGTCTGGAACATTATATATCAAGTTGGTATTTACCTTTTCAAAAGTATGGTATGGTTTTTTAAAGTGGTATGAAACGGAAAATAATCACGATTATAAGTTTGTCATCATTACTAGATTAAAAAAAATTGAAATAATCTTACTATATATTGAAGATATTTTATATAACTTGAATATATAGAATTGATCAATTTTGCATATTTGAAATATTAGAAATAAATAATTGTCTAAAATTTGTTTGAGTTTTTCATAGCTCACCGCGGGTTATAGGATTGCATTAAATCAGATAACATTCCCCCGAATCCTTTCCTATTTATTGGATTTCTGAAAACCTGCGTATATTTTATACCTTGTGAGAGATACGTTTTAAAAATATATTCTACGAACTTTTTAATAGTAAGTTGAGAATGCGTAAGCAACTTTTACAATTGGTTGGCCAATAACATTGTGACTTTGAGATGCTAATACTTCACGAAGAAAGTTGGTGGGTAACATGACCCAATTTGAATTTGATGTGCCTTCCCCAGTTTATCATGAAATATTATATATTTTAAAAGTGTGTGCGGGAGGATATTATCCATTTGCAAAGAAGGCTATGTTAAAAGATAGTAAACGGATTTTTAAAGCGCAATCAAAACAATGCATCTATTGATCTTTCTCATTGTTCGGATTAAGATCAGTGAATTAAGCCACAAAAGCAGCTTTGGAAGATTTCAACAAAATCGTATTATTATTGTATATAGTGTTATATATTGCCCTCATCAATATATGCACTATCGGTCCTACCACTTCAACACTTCTTTGACAGATTCCATCACTCCAATCATTGCATGTTATGAAAAGGTAGTCACCGCTGTACTGATGAGAACCATAGCCCGAAAAACTATGATATATAGGTTGTTGGCTTTTGTTTGAATTTGACAAAACTGATGTTGGGGCTTATTCTTTAATCTGAATCTGAGCATCATGCATTTATTAAAAAGTGAGAAATGCTGTTTTTGGACATAAAATGCTATCACAATAAACAAAATATCTAAGAATGTTAGAAAGAATAGCTCCATCAATGAAAAAATCCTTTTCGTTTATTCCCTAAATTTTGTCCTAAATTCTTACTGCCATACGATTCTCGCATGTCGCCAAAAAGTTCTTCAACCTTAAAGTATGTCGCAAAGAAAATAGGTTGCGAACCAGTGGATTAGTTGAGTAATCTACGTGACCACCGCCGCAAGAAAGGCCTGCCTGGTATCTATCTACAAGTTTCCCGTCAGGAAAATCCTGCTGGAGTAGACGTAAACAATGACGTTCGATTCAATCTTTGTGAAAAACTCTTTCACAACTTTTCCTGTAAACTGATGCCATTGTTTTCATTCTACAAAGTTCACCAAAGTTGTTTAAACGTTTTTCTTCACAATTCTTTTACTTCGTATCTAATTTGAAATCAATATTGTTACTATTATTGGGTCAATAAAACCAGGCTTTCGCCCACCACAAACCACCTACTTTTAAAGACCCTCTCGTTATATGTCTTTGGTGATTTCACTCATAAATAAACTCCAATATTGATGAAGATTAATGTTCGAAAGCTCAATTTGCGATAATTGAATATTTCTCCCAGAAATCAATATTCAAGAGATTCCTCCACTAATCACTAACCATGATCACCGCCATTTTCTATTTCACTAGATCAGTGGGAGGTCGAAGTTCCCATCTAGATCTCCCCACAGTTGGGGGTCGCTATCTAAAAATACGACCCCTCAGCAAAAATTCGGGGAGGAGGGAGAAATGAGAACGCCCGGATGCCCCATCTCTTCGTTACGTTTATCAGTGAAATCCTTCACTTTTTCTGCAAGAATTCTTTAAACACATCCATTCCTTTCTTTCCGTTATTTCTCTAATCATCCTCTTAGAGTGGTTACAATATGATGACCAAATTCTTCTTTCAGGGTCTGTGGGAGTTTGTCCCTCTTACACTGTGACCTCAATAGCTTTGCGCGATCCATTGAATATAATTGTATATGAAAAAGGGCGTACCTGGATCTGTGTGTGTTTTATTTCACAGATCCAAGTATTATCTTTTTTATATACTCAATAGCTTTTGATTCTGACCAGACATACGAAAGACTCTTTCATCATTCTTTAATCCTTCTTTGTTGTGATTAGGTTAGCTAACACTGTCCTATCTCTGAGACCTTACACAACCATGGTCCACCCACCCACGTCTTATATTTGAAATGTTTCAAGACGACAATTTTTTTTTTTTCAATTATGAAATAGAATAAAAATATACTCGGAAAATGTTATTTTAATGCTACCATGAGGTGACTCTTTGCTTGGATCCTCGACCCGGAATCGAATCCTGCATTGGGCACTTTTTTTTAAATGTCTCTCGTTTATTGCCAAAGACGAATTCCATCAGTGAGTGTAAGTAACTGAACGGGGCCCTGGCACATTCATATGTCGAACTTCTTTCTACAGCAGTATAACTAACCACCCACCATAATTATCATGGCCTCTACCGCTTGAACTAATTAAATGATAATTTTTTAAAAAATACTATTATTTGTAACGTAAAATATGTGTGTAGTTAGTAAATTGGGCCATTTTCTGATGTACTCCATCCATGATCTTACCCTCTATTTCCCCTTGGAAAATTAATTGCAATAGCTGGTATTGATCTCTCATCACATGACACCAAATATTGACACTCAACATTTGTTCTGATAAGTTTACATTCCGTTCCTAATCGTTGTAAGACCTCGCTGTGTTGGGAATTCTATCTATCTCACAATGATAGTTTTTCCGCATTCTTCTGTAAAACTTCGATTTAAAAAAAAATGATTAGGGTTGTCTGAGTAAAATGCCATTTTTCATCTCTGTAAGAAAAAAATGGCTATAAAGAGAAAATTATTTTTTTTACTATTTAAGATTTTTAAAAAACTCAATGTTTATGTAAGTGCATCCCCACAAAGGTAACCATTTAGTTCCAATGTACAGTGAAGGTTGGCAGGCAATAGAATTGATGTTCCCAGCTTTTATGTGATGAAATTCAAAGTTTTACAAATTGGATTATGAAATCCATGCTAGTTATGTTTTAGTAATTTGCGTTTATTTTTTTCGGTTTGCTTCTTTCCAGGATACGGTTTCAAATGTTGGACCCGTCTATTAGCTGAAAGCAAAGAACTTTATTTTTTAATTTGTCATTTTTGGATTTAGATATGTGGCATGATTTGTTTTACCATACCATTATTTTAAAAGACGCTCGATTTTAATATTTTATGCCTTCTTTCTTAAAACACTTACTAAGTCCATCTTCTAACTTTTTTTACCGCATTTCCCAAAAACTCTTTCCACAAACATTTACCACTTTTTCTTTCCCTTCACAAATCTTTCAGGAGCAAAGTTCAATTATCTAAGAACTTCTCTTCTATCTAAAAAAATCTCTTTTAATTATCCCCTTTTTCATCTCAGATAAAAATTAGGTAGAGACGTTTTTTGATATATAGTATATGCTTGAATGCATCTTCTTTTATACATATGTATATTTAACTATATAACCTTATGCAGAAAATGAAAATGTTTCCTTTTATATAGCGGTTGGCCAAAATTAGGGAAATAAACACTACTAAGATAAACCATGTACATACTGGAGCTACAGGAGCTCCATCTATGCTTCCTTTCTTCCTGTGGTGAATCTGTATAAGACCGGTGGTCTTAATAAAACTTTGTGTATATACTAGAGCTATTCCCAACACTTTAAAGATTGAAGATAGTTTTCCTATATCTAACTGTGGATTCTGTACATTTATTACAAGTGAAGTGTACAATACAGTAGTCTTCGATGAGTCTAACCACCTCCAGGAGAACCAGTAGAGACACGCACGTTTTCTACGGCCTCTCAATGGAGGTGCTCCTGTAATCACTACCATTTGACCTCACTTTTGAAAACCAAATGTTTAATTTGGTAAATCGCCCTAGAGACCTCCGATGTGATATTCTAAATTCTGCTTTCCCTTTATCAGATCGAAAGATTCCAGGACAAATTACCAAAGAAAAATCCCACATTAATTCATATAAATTTATATATGAATTGTGTGTTTTTTGAAAATCAATGCTTGATTTAAGTTTTGTGCATAAATTTACTCTCTCCAAGCTCTATATATGTGTCCATAATTTCCTAAAATACCTTCACCGAATTCCTCGAATTCTTATACTACAAAGACAGAACAGACAATAGCAGACCAGTCTGGTAGATGGTGGAAATAAAGAGAGGCTCTCTCAAGATAGAGCAGCATGGCGCCGCTGGAGACCCAAACCTGCTCGAGAGCATAGAAACATCAGAAGACTATTTGTACCTTCTTAGACAAATAGACTTCTTAGAAAGATGTCTTCATCCTGGACTAGGGATGGGTGGAGTTACCCGGATGTAATGGACTTCATCGATCGCCTGCTAACTCAAGGTTGTCGTCTGCTTTGTAAAAATGTTTCTAAATTTTATCGATAGATGGCGTTGATTTTCGAAATGGTATACCTCCCATTACGTTATTTTATTAAAAAGATAGAGTTTAAATAAATAATACAACTCTTAAAATTGTTCTCATTTATTCGATCTTTTAGGCGTGCCAATATACTAGGGTTGAGCCCTCTAGGCTTTATCACTCGCGACCATTTAAAAAATACATATATTTATAACTGGGCAACTTTTTTTTTTAAGTAAGACTTTTGAAAAGTAAACAAAAATGATATTTTATCAGGTTTGAATATTTTGTTTCCTTTATTCAAAATGTGAACATTTTCGAAGTTGAGAAATATTGGGAATATTTCATCTTCTACTTAGTGGTTTGCCTTTTCGAAAAAAAAAAAAAAAAAACGAATTAGCGCTGATTATGATTTTTTAAAATGTCACAGAGAAATGGTTGTTGCGTTTAGTTTTTGAAAAGTGTCTTCTAACTTGTTGTTGTGGTAACAGGCATTTTATCATACGCACGATAATCATAGATATATTTTTTATTTACTCATAAAATCCAATGCAATGATTTGACTTCGAACATCATAACAGAATGTAATAATATATTCATTGAAGTCGCATTTCGCAATAAAGATGGTCACGAAAATAAGAAGTATTTCACTCCACAGAGTAGATTCTCTCAGATCCTACATCATCTGACATAAACTGCCTCTTCATAATTCTTTTCACTCTCTCTCTCTCTCTAGCTCATTTTTGCACAAATTTTCCCAATTTATTGGCACACCAGGCAAATGACTGGTTGACCGAGTGAATGTTTGCTCAACCCATATTTGTTTTAAAAAAGTAATAGCTGTGGTAGTGAAGACAAGGATCCATAAATATAGCATTATCTTAATTGATTTCCGGCTCCAAAATGTAAAATGTTGCATCTTCCGTGGTTGAAACAATGATGTCCCCACAAACCTAACTCATCAAAGTTCCATCGGGTAGGTCGTATATTGTGGAAGCGTATTCAGAGTGAACCTACAAATACTATTTCTCAAATATAGATTACCGTGTTTCATGTCTCAGTTTCAATTTTAGAAAAAAATATATGGAAATATATATTCAATTTATTGAAAGTACCACAAAAGTGAAATGGTTTTAAATTGATTGCCTTTACATCTCTATAGTAGAAAGTTGGTATTACCTGCTCAACATTTATATGTAATTCTACTGCCCTATTAGCTTATATCCATTGTTTGCTAAAATGTCATAACTTATAATTCCTTCCTTAATTGCCTTATATATAAGCAGAATCGTTTAAAACAGTATTAGAGCTCTAAAAACGGTCTAGTAGATTAAATTAGCGAAATCTCTGAAAGGGTTCGCCACTAATGAGCCATGCCCTCCCACTATTTCTCTTTGCAGTAAGGACAGTTTGTTTTATTTGTAAAATAAACATTCGTGCTTAATGGTTCTATTTATTGTTGTAGTGACTCTTGATAAATCGACACTGCTCTGAGCAAGGGATTTAAGAAAGAAAGTTAAATGTATTTACCTTAGAAGTCTCAAATAACTAAGCGCCAATTTTAGAACAATTTTATTGTTGTCTTGCACATCTAAACGCATATGAACAGAAGATTTCTTATTCAGGATCAGACTGCGGGTTTTGTCAATAACAAAAAAGTAAAAGGCGACTCTGGAACTTTTATTTTATTAAATATACATTAATCTGATGAAAGGATTACTCAAAAGTTTCTGTAATTCCTTTTAATAAAAAAGTTATGGCGTTACATTTTCCGCTTTTGGTATTTATTATTATCTTTTTGCAACACACAAAATAAACTTCAAGCAAAATAAATTAGTCCAAATAAAAACAAATATAAAGCCATTTGACGTTTAGTTTGATAAGTTTAGACAATTTGACAGATGGCCATGACCGAAATATCAAAGTAATTGACATTAAATAGCAAACGATCAAAAACAAAAATGGCGACCTAGCCCAGCAAACGACACAGCGAAAAGTATTTTCCTCAATCAGTGATAATCGATAATCAATCAGACAATTTATTACAATCGACTTGGGTCTTCGCCAGACATTCTTCTTCCAACTCTCGGACGGCGCCATCTATGAACAAGCAAAGAAAATATATCATGATACATTAGCGCGCCATCTGTTATGAAAATTCGAAACTATTATAGACGCGTATGATTCTTTTTTAAATCAAACAATTTCTACTGCCCTTACTGCAATGGAAAAATTAATGGGAGGGCCTGGCTCATCAGTGGTGAACCCTCCCAGCGGTTTCGCCAGTTTAATTTTTAAAATAATCATACGCGTCTATAATAGTTTCGAAAGAAAATATATGTTTTAATATATAAAACGGTAATATTTACTTGCTTCTCTCTACACAATAATATTAATAGTTTACATGAATTAATACATTTTCTAATATATATATTTTGTAACGATTTAACTTGAGAATATTTTGGAGAGAGAGGCCTGGCTCATCAGTGGTGAACCCTCTTAGCAGTTTCGCCACTCCAAGCAAATACAATTATTGCTTTAGCCATTCCGCTTACATTTTGACATATGAGTGGCATTTTATTTCCTTCGATTTTCTAAATAAACTGATGCGCAAAAGTTAAGGAACAAGAGATAATCTATAGATCATTCTATAATTCACGTTGGAAAAAATGCATATTATTTATATTCAATCATAATGAGAAGGATCAAATATTTCTCATTATAGTAATGAGGTGGTACATATCCCAAGTACACGTGGTATAAGCCATGATTATCATGGTTGGTATATATATATAAGGCGACTGCCTTTACTGAAAGTGCACCACATGTCTACATGTATACACATGTAGAAGCAGTTCAACTTTGCATTTACAAGTGTGCCAGTGCCCTGTTTGGTTATTTGCACTCACTAGTGGGTTTGGACCTCTGCAAAAATCGGGGAGAAATTGAAGCAATTAAAAAAAAAAAGTGTTCAGTGTGGGATTCTATCCTTGGAAAATGAACGGTTTATACCAGCCCTCCACTATTTCCCTCAACCCTTAGTAACTCGCAATAATCCTTCAAATCTAAATGCATAAATAGGAATCAAAATATTATGAAAAATTTCAGACGCGATATGTTTCTTTATTCTGTAATTTGGTTTGTAGTGATCTTTTAAGTTCTAATTATCCCAGAAAACAAAGGTTTCTATCTCAAACATTCAAATCAAATCAATTTTTCCAAGCGATTACTCAAGTCAGATGTGGCCTACGACGGTAGCAATGACCCGTGATGTCCTGGGAACAGCAGACAATTAGAAGAAGTTGGGGGTGGAGGGGGAGGGACTTTAATTGGCTGATAGCTACTTCCGGTGTGTGGTGGTCATTGTCCGTGTTGCCAGTCACACATCCGTGCACTTCTGCTGCTGCCTTTGTCGTTCGCCGCCATGTCTTCTTGTACAGTACCTTCCCCTTGCTAGACAAACCTTTCTTTTCATTTATATCAGACTTTGATCTCTTTTGTTGCCAAGTCTTTTTGCTTCTAACGAATTCTTATTGAGGACTTCTATTGTATGATTTTTAAAATTATTGTTGAATGTGTTTTGTTGTTTGTTATTGAATTGGTTATTGTTTTATCTATTTCCCCTGTTGAAATTATTAATATTGCTTTTAGTTTTAACAATTTTTCCATTCTTGTTTTTTAAAGGCATTTTCCTTTGCTTTTTATCAATCTTATATCTCTGTCGAAAGTTTTCTTGTGTATGTCAGACATCTTTATTTATTTTTCATTTTTTTTTATATACAAAAGAATTAAAGTAAAATAGGACCGATTTTTACTCGTATGTTTTTTTTTTTTTTAACTCTGCATTCTTGAAGTGGGATGCTGCTTTGTTTCAATCAAAATAACTAGAATCCCATTAGAATATTGAGAAATCAACTGGCAACTAGTCGAGCAAGAAGGGTTTGAATTTTTAAATGGTTGAGTTTTAATTGGACTCGATGCTCTACCTACTATTATTGATTTTAAAAAATAATAAAGCGCGTCTAATATCAATCTAAATTGTTTTAAATAAAGAACAGCAGCGCAAAAATTCGATAAGGCTTACAAAGCCAAACATCAGCTAACCTTTATTATCAGTGAACTGAAGAGTATTTGACTAGTTCACGGTGGTACAAATTCTAGAGTATTCTGATAGTGGCCTGATTAGGGTAAATAAATATTCCTTGAAAGACCATATCCGACAAACATGGGTTTTTAGTTTCTCCTGGAGGTAATCGATTATGAGAGGTTGGATTTTAAGACAAGATATTTTTTATTTAAAAAAGCGGTCGTTTAGAGAAGTGGTCGCTCATTGCAAGGTTTGCTATGGCTATTTGTCTTGTAGCGACAATTAATAGGAGCAAATAAATAATCACAAAGAAGGGTAAAATGACCCCACATTCAGCGTAATTGGTAAGGTATTCGACGTTTTAACTACATCTTGTCATTTATATGGTCGCATATAAGAGGGCAAGGCAATCACTGTTCGATCCCCATTTTCAGCAGTTGTCTTCAAACCAATCGCTTCTTTGACATCAAATTGAAACCCGAGAAGCCCAACAACAACCCGGGTTATTTATAGAGAGCGAAGGGGAAATAAAAAAATTATAAAAGTGCGTTCCGTCTTATGTCGCCATCAAGATGTCCTCAATATAGACGACCTGGGTGACAGTATGGGCGCGTACTCGGCCCCAAGTGTTGACTTATATAGATAAATATTGGGTGAGAACGTCTCTTGATCATACGACCAAAAATATCGCTATTACCATTTATTGCAGTAACTCTACACCACATACGTAGTTCCTAGACCAAATTGCCGGTTCTTCTAAGAAGATTAACCTGCGAGAAATCCGGGAAAGAGCCAAACACTGCCGCTTCTCCCATTCTCATGTTTACTTCATTAGCGAAAGCACCTAACCGCCAATTAGCTCTGGCTTTATTGATAGATGTAAAGATGAAAGATTAATCAATTAAAATCCGCCTTTTGCACTTACAAGTTACACTTTAATTTTAGTTGCACTCAATGGAATGGTTAGAGTTGTGTAAGAATCGACGGTCGTTAAGCAGAAAAATAGTTAATGCGGGATTTTTAATCCGAGTCTTCGTTGTCGCAAAACGACGGTACGTGTCCTTCCATCCTACATCAGATAAACTACACGTTTTATTTTAATTATAAAAATAGAGATGGATTCTTTTTTGAGTTTTGTAGGTTCTGTCCAGGTATAACGAGGTAGACCAAACCAGAAGTGCGGTCAGTAAGTCGCCGAGCACACAACCCTGGCCTGGTTGCACCAGACCGACGTGGGTGGATCTCGACCTACTTGGATCAATTCACTGTGGTTTTTATTTGGCCTTGGAACATTTATCTCTCGCAGCTTTATTGTGTTGTCACTTTTGGATGGAAGAAAGTTGGGAACTGTTTGGGGAGGGGAGGAGTTCCCATAGCATTGTAATCTATTCATTCAACAAGGATACTGACCATAAAAGACTGAGTGTATATTTCATAGAAGAGAAAGTAAACTTATACAAGTTTGAATAATTCTCGATATATGTGTCCTATATACACTTCTTTAACGAATTCTGTTAAGAACTTAAGATACCTCTTTTGTTCCTTATATAATATAAATTAATTTTAAAAGGTTTATGAGTGGCCATGCCACCGATGACCTTAGGTACACCAGGTACTGAAATCGCCATTTATTCACTTCTTTAACAAATTCTGAAGAACTTAAGCTACCCCTTTAGGAACCGTATTAGGCTCTAAGTTTTAAGATATCTTCCGTATTTTTTTAAAAGCTGGTCTTGTGTGGTTCTTGATATAAAAAATAACCATTAGTAGGAACCCTAATTGTAACGTGCCGTTTTTGAAAAGAAATAGGGAGTTTTTTATGGCATATTTTGATCGCAAAATATTGTAGCATGACACGCAATATACAGTGTCCTTATATTGGATTATCAATTAATTCATGAAGTTTACATGAGAAGTTTCATTTACATTGATATATATTCTTGAGATAGTATGTATATTATAATGGAAAAAACTTTTCATTTCCATTTTGGAAAATGTATCATTATAATGTGCATCTCTTTTTTTTTTTTTTTAATATCTTTTATCGAATTTGCTCCAATAGAAATTACCGCTCATGTCTCCTCTAAGTTTAAGCTTCAAACCTTTTTCTTAACTTTTTAAAATATCCATTTTAATTTTTAAAAAGTTAAAAGGATACTTAGAAGACAAAGTTTAATATTTCGTTTAAGATAATTCTTATAGAGAGATAATAAATAAAACGGCTTCCGAAGATGAGTTTCTTGTTTTATTTTATATCAATATAAAAAGAACAAGAAACTCTCTCTCTCTCTCTCTCATACTCGAAAGCCGTTTTGTTTATTATTTATATGTATTGAAGATGATTTTACATTTCCCATTTTATAAAAATAACCCATAATAATTTTAAATTGATGGGAAAATATCCTGTTATGCCAAATGGGGAGATTATAATTAAAATATATTCGTATAAAAAAAGCCACAAAGATATTACTTCTGCCATCTAACCGAATAAATGATTTTCAAAAGAAGTTAACATATCATAGAAATTATATCAGAATGGTACATGCTCTCGCGATAACCAATGGGCAAAAAAGAAAAAAAAGATATAATAATGATAATAGGCTTGTCAGGATTCGAACTTAAAATCTGATCCGTATTTAACCCCGTTATCCATATCTAGAGGCAAACAAGGCACAGTCAAGAATTATATAAACATATAGACAAGAAGTCTATAAATGAGGTATAGAAATAGACAATTCCAATTGACGCAGAGCAAGAACATGCACGACACTTTCAAACGTAGGTAAAAGAAGTAACCAGGGGTTGTCAAGGGGAGAGATCTTCCTCAGAATAATTTTCACCTATATACGACATCAGTTTTTCCTCTTAATTTGTTATTCCATTGCGGTTAACCTCAAAAGAAATAAAAAGACTACGTCGAAAAGTGAATTGTATTTTTTAAAGCATTTCTTGGAGAAAGTACAATAAAATACCACTTAGTACTCTGGCTCTTTGTTTAATAGTTGACCTTAATGGTCCAACAAAGTATTGAGGGCAGGTGGGGGTTGGGCAAGATGGCGGTGGGGAGAACAAAAGACAATACAATCAGGTTAGTCTAATAATTAGCCATGCCTGCTCCTTCGTGGTTGTTCATATTTAAATACCTTTATTGGGGTAGCTGGTTGGGATAGTGTTAGTTTGTCCTGTACTCTATACCCCCGTATTGGACAACCTGAGGTGGCAACTATGTGTTTTCTTTTTCTGAACTAATTATGAAGTCTCAAATCTTTTTTTTTTCTTTGGAACAATGCTCCAGATTTTAGAAATCAATATTGTCCTCCAAAGTTCTTCCTCCTATAACTCGTATGTCTTCATATATTTCTGGCCTTCCACCTGGTTTTTAAATTATTATCTATATTCCACCGTAGCGCAAATCTCAACTTGTATTTTTCCTTAGTATTTTTAAGCTGGTTGTTGAGACCTGACTGACCCATCTTACCTTCCAGAAATTTTCCAACCAGCCTTTCTATATCTTCTTCTTTAAAGTTCTTTTATTTTGTGAGTATGTTGACATGAGTAGCTTATTGAAATGATGTCATTTAGCCCGCATGAAGAATCAAACAGAAGTTCCTAATCACCAAAGGTCATTAACATAATTCCACAGTTTCCACATTTCCAAGCACTTTCGTTCTAAACCCAAGTGAAAGGAGAGCACATAGTGGAAACATTTTAAAGGAATACATCAGCGATCTCCTCTTAAACCTCCGTACGAAATAGTAGAAATAGCTAAGAGATCTCTGGGATTTCTTAAGTTACTTTTTCATTCAATAGATACCTAGTGTTACACTTTTATTCACTTATACATACTTTTTTTTTTTTTTTAAATATCCGTATATTTTACCTCTACATCATAGCACTTCTTGTTTCTCTAGTTGTGTTTCTCTGCCAATAAAATATAATGACGATATCCACATCATCACACTACTTTTATAGTGACAAACCTCAGATTGACCATTATAGGAATTTGAGTACTAATGCACATGTAAAATTTTCAGCAGCTAAAAGAATATCACACATTTATCTAATGCAATACTACCTGACATTTTTTTTAAAGCGACACACTTCGTGGTTAAATAAATTTTACGAAAAATTATAAATTGTATAGCAATATAGTGTGAAATTCGAACTAGGCCTTGTATGTGTATGTGCAACACGCCAAGCATTTCTCAACTCTCTAAATTAGACAATTTCGTAAAGTGAAGGATATTGTAATGGGACATCACTGGTACGATGGCAAGACATCGCCGTCTGGTGCATTACTGGTACGATGGTAACCTTCAGTCTGGTACTTTGCGACTTCACCAATATCACAAACTTTAGAACGTAAAGCCAGTGATATTTGAGGACAGAATTATCCACTCATCACTAAAGCTCCCGCCTCACCTTAACACATCTTAGACTGTATACGAGATCTTAAATATAAAGGAATACTTCCTAAACCAATTTTAATCCTCAAAAAGATATTATCAGTATTAATTGCATTATCGAGGATACAAATTCTTGAAATAGTACCACTCAAGATAACGAAACTTCGTATAACATATAGCGATTAAACTTAATGCATTATGCGAACATAAAAGGATTATGGTTATGACAAACCTCTCAAACATAACAAACGTGTGTTGAATAAAAATATATAGAAGTAACTATATACCCCAATTTCATATTAGATTATACTTTGGTATAGCTTTAAATTTTGGCATGGAGATAGACATGGAGCTTTGAATTGGTGTAACTTTACATTCGACGTACAGTACACGACCTGCGCATGCCTGCCGTCGACCAATTACGGAACAGATCCGCCTTTTGTTTGAAATCAGAATAATTAGCATATCCTGAGATATAAACTATGGCAGTGACTCTTTCCAAACCTCTCTCACAATGTAAATAATCTACAGTAGTATGATGTCCATCCCGGTCAGTAGATATTGTTGGAACCTATGCGGAACAAGCATTTCTTGTTTATCTAATCGTCGTAGATACTCAAGGTCATTTTGAAGACATCTTCCTACTCCAGTATTTGACACTTTGATAAACCTGTGATGCATTATAGCTCGCCATCTGTTATTGGAATTTGAATTAATTATGATTATTTTAAAATAAAATTATTCTTTACTGATACACCTTACTGTTTATCTTTGTTTACCAACTTGTAAGAAAGGAAGATAAAGAGGAGTCCCAGCACAATTACTAATTCTCATCGTCAAGACCAATTATCAGTATCCCATCTGGCTTGTCCGCAGGAAGTTGACGTCAGACCACTTCCGTCCGTATGACGTCACCACATGATTCAGTCTACAGAGGTTATCGGCTCTTAGTATTTATTTCCTGGAAAACTTGGCTTGGA
Source organism: Cordylochernes scorpioides (assembly GCA_030710605.1). NCBI lineage: Eukaryota > Metazoa > Arthropoda > Arachnida > Pseudoscorpiones > Chernetidae > Cordylochernes > Cordylochernes scorpioides. The sequence continues at coordinate 39,718,302 of CP092876.1, read as the reverse complement.
GGATTGCTCTTCCACGGAACTGTGGCGGAATTGAGTAAAAACATTATTTCAGGAATTTCTATCCAAATAAACAGAACTTTCACATGTCCAATCCACAGGTGAGTGATCAAACAGGACCCTAGCAATTTACAAGAGCAATGAGTGTGTATGTAGTGTACTTTATGAGAAGTCTCAAGTCCCACCATGATTGTAATACCCTGTACCATGTGAACATGGGGTATAATTTGAAAATTTCCCACAAACTCTGATCATAATTTCTACAATAATAATATAGCGCCAATACATTTACATGCTTTCGGGAGAAATATCCTATTTCAAGTAAAAAAAATATTGGCGAATATATTAATAAATTTCAAAATGAGCAATTTGATTTATTAATTTTCAATGTAATTTTACGTACACACATACAGCTTTATTAAGACCACCGGTCTTATACAGATTCACCACAGGAAGAAGGCATAGATGGAGCTCTTATACTCCAGGCAGCGCAGAGCCCAACAGCCTCCAGGTCCGAAGCATGTCAAGTGGCCATAGACTCCACCGTGCATAGGTTAGCGTATCACTGAAAAGGAGAGTGTGGAATCAGTCGCGATTTAGTCTTCGCTTTCCTCATCCAAATGGACCATGACGTTCGGAGATTCTATTAATCTCCGCGGCCTTCTAGAATTTATATAAACCAATGAGAAGACCTTGATCAAACACCATTGTATTCATCCAGTTATATATTTTTTCGCTGTCGGATTGAGACATGGATAAGTCGCCCAAGAGTTCTCTGTTTTTCCAAGCAAAAGCAACCAAAAATTATATGCATGATTTCATCTTGTATTCTGCTATTACATAGATCACAAGTTAAAGGACAATCAGTCTTCCAGCGCTTTTACATTATAAAAAGGATTCCTCGAAAGCTGGTAGTCAGAATAAAAGTTTCAGCGTCATAATTATTGTAGCAATTGAAATCAAGAAGCAAATATTTGTCAAACTGGGATAAAAGGCAAGCAGGGAGCGAGCGAATGGCCGGGAAGGGAGGGGTCCAAGGTCATCCGGACTGACCCGCCCTGGACAGGACGGGTTCTATTGTCGCCTTGTGGTGGAACTGGTAGCTTTCTCTTCTTGACTCATTCACACCTTATCACATTATACTTTTATCAAAAATATCGTAGAGAGTAATGATTCACTCTCCCTACTGTGAATGTCCATAGAGAAACGAAATGATCTTATAAACTGAGGACTCAACACTGATACATGTCTACCAGTCCCCAGAGCTCTATGGGCACAAAGTCAGTTGGAAGGCTGCGAGGGCAATTATCGAGCTCTTTAAATGGAAAGGACTAATCTCGGACCCCAGGGACCCTGTGTCTCTCTGCACAATTACTTACTTATCATCCAATCAGGATGCAGGATTATCCTGTCCTAAGTTGATCCAACTTATCGAACCGTTCTTATCAACGACTGTTTGGAATACCGAGCGTTCCTATATCTCAGCTTATGTATTGAAGAATTCTATCTTGGACGGCACCTCCCTTCGTTGGATGGGTGGGCTTTAGAGGGATTTTAGAAATTATTCTTTTTCAACTTGTATTTTAATTCTGACGATTTTTCAATTTTCCCAGTTAATTTTTTAATCTCATAATGTATTCAAATGATAATCAAAAATGTATTTAAATATATATCACAATTCAATTTTATCATTTAAAAATATGAGTAAAGAAAATATTCTGGCAGAAGTAACATCCTCGATGTAGGATGGTAAAAAGAGATGGGCCGGATACAGCCAGAATGAGAGATAACCGTTGGACTATCAGAGTCACTGACTGGTACACAAGGCATGTGGTGAGAAGACAGGGAAGGCCGTCAGTGAGATGGGCCCATGACCTGTGGCGGTTGCTGGAGAAGAATGGCGAGAGACAGTGGCGACCTGCAGAACCCACTCTGAAATGACAGGTCCGACAAGATGTGATGGAGAAAGGTTAAGACAAAATATTCTTAACATCCTTTGAAGGTGATCGTAAAAGAAAATTGCACATAATCCTACGCACATAAAAATGAATCAATAAAAAATAGTAGTATATATATATGTAGTGTAAATTTGTATATATACATTTTTTTTATGCCGGTGCTGATTTTTACGAAATCTATTCTTCAAATTAGTATATTTACAACATTGTATTTTTTAATATTACCGATATCTCTTTTGAACGTATGCAAATCTCAAATTAGAATTATTTGTTCATTTCCTCAATGACAAACAAGTTTAGGATATCCTCAAGTTTCCTTTTTCCTCAATAGGGGGCAGCACTTTCCTTCCATTGTCCTTTCTTTTGTACGTTGAGGAATATCCTGGAACTCAGAATGCTTCTGGTATTTAGGTTCTATGAGGTATTCACCTGAGTATTTGGCCATATAAAGGATATGTGATTTTTCATATATATTTCAGTATAATTTTTTTAGCATTAACTGAAAATATTCATTGATATAGTCACAAAAAAATACCCACAAAGAATTAAAAAATATATATATTTTAGTTATTGATAATTGTGATAACCAAGCTAGTCTATCTTCTTATAGAGCAGCAGAACCTTGTAAAATATGGCTGCTGTCATCTCCTATCAGTTTCAACGTTTAATTAACATTTTATCTGAGAGATGGCGCTGGCAATGTTCAGTTATATGATCAAGTCACTATTGTATTTTCACACCTATAAATCTATCAAAATACACAGTATATAAGTATATAACAAGCAAAATCCCAGCTAGATTCAGAAAATGGAACTCATTTGTTAAAATAGATTCAAATTGAGTTTCAAAAATATAATCACAGAACAATATTCTGTGTGAAGTTGAGAGCTCCCAGACGATAACATTACAGTTAGCTTGTGGTGAGTCACGTTGCTACTTCCGGTATCTGATGGCAACTTGTGACGTCTCTTGGTCATTCAACTTCTCGGTAGAACTCTTTATTCCGAAACTCGATCTCAATTTCTAGGAATTTTGTGACTAAGACATATTACAAAATAGTTGTTTTGCTCTAAACATTCATCTCCGTCTTTGTCTTTTTCTCATAGAAAAAAAAACCTTTTTAATTTTCTATTCTACGCGTTCTTAAAGACTTTCTCAGCCTTTTAAAATATTATTTTAATTGAAATTTTTATACCACTAATAACATGGTTCATTATTATGTATATATAGCTAAATGGTTAACTTGCACCATGTATATACAAATTTCTTTCTACATTCTATATATGAAATGACAATTTCGCATAAATCTTTTACATCCTTTTCAATTGACACCCGATTTTTCAGTGTCCTATGTCGACCTTTTCAAAGAGTTTTGTTATTTAAAACGAAAAAATGTGTTTTGAAATTTCCATCCTTTCCTCAAAATGACAATATATTTTGGCCTAAAATCGCCCTCACCACTTTACCAAATAACGAATTTTTTGGTTTCGACCTATTCAAATCCTCCCATAGCTTCTTTCGAAGGCTCAAAATCATACAGGTCGGCTTTCTTCCAGAATTTCTTAAAGGCTAGTAGTTGTGTGTACGATTTGAGCAAAGAAGATTATGAAAATTCTTTGTTTTATATTCATTTAAAACCAATAAATGTTTTTGGAATGGTAGACGTATTACTGACAGTTGTGTGTGTGTCTACAGGACCTGGGCGTCTACGTGTCTTCTCTAGAGATACTCCCACAGAGTATATGCACAGCCTAGCAACACTGGACCGGAAGTTAGCAATGAGTGAGATACTGGAGAAGAAACAACGGGCCTTGCTTCAACCTGAAGTCCGTCTTGACTGCGACGATGTCCTAGTAGATCTGGAACCCCGACCTCTGTAGTCGCCCTACTGTTCCAATCAATCTACGTTGTCCATATAATCTGTTATATCACTTTTCTCTTGTACAAATATCCTTTAATTACTTAATCATACTGACAGGGTATTCAATTCTTATTTGCATACCTCTTCTATACAAAATATGAAAACATAGTTTTAAAAATCCCTCCACGTTAGTCAAAATTGAAAAAAATTATCATTGATTCATTTTTTCCTATTATACTTTTAATAGTGAATATAATTAAATGTCTTATCATTTATCTAATTCTTACTTTTATATAAAAATATTGAACTATGTAATATCCATCCATGTAAAACAAATTATTTACTGAGCTTTTTTTAAAATAACAAAATTATTTCAACAAATATCATATGTATTCAATATTAAATGACCTTTTAAAAAATATACACCGTGTATATTTTTAAAATTTCGTATATTGAATATAAATTTATCAATATATTAATACTTATAAACACACAATGAATAAAGACCATTGCAATTAATCCAAATAAATGGCAACAATGAACAGAAAAATTGACATATAGGATCACAATTTACATTTATCTTTATTATTGCTATTTATAATTACAATATTTATTTTATCTTTTTTATTCAATGTTTATGTGTATTTACTAAGAAGAAAAACAGAATGGTCATTTCTAGTCCATCCTGAAATATTACAACGAAATATTTTTTCCCAACTATATTTTTTTCAAGTGCCAAAATAATAGGCCATTTATGAACTTTAAAATTGCAAGAAAGTAAGAAAAAATGCAACACTTTGAAAGGATTTTTGAATGGGACTTGCTAATTTTATTTTTCGGAAAACTTTGGTATATTTTATAATTTTTTTCTTCAATCATTAATTTAATAATTCCTAAGGTTGTATGTTGCAATTCCTAAGGGACCAGTTTAAAAAAAGTGTGCCTTAAACTTATTCTCTTGTAGCTACATTTTATGTGCCAGTCCCTTATTTTGTGAGTTACTTCATAGTTATGTGTTGTAGTGAGTATGTATATATTGTGTGTATATAGTAGGTTCTTTCAAAGTATGCTCTCCGACTGACTTAAAAATATCACAGCTATAAAATACTTATAATCTTCTCTTTAATATAAGCAATAATCATGTTTAACACTTATGCATACCATTTTTCCAACAAAAAAAAAATGTAGTGAAAAATATTTATGTTAAATTTAATGCATTTAAAACACTTACACATTTATTACTAATTTTCCTGCCATTTTCTTAACAATTTTCAAAAATATCGTCTGCTCTAATTTTATTTCAATCTGTGAAAAATGTAAATATATATTTTGGACTAATATTTCCTTCTGTGCGCTTTTAGAAATAATTGACAATGGGTCAAATGTTTGTTTCTTTCCTTTCATCTTTTGCTTTTATTTATAAATGCTGTTTGTAAATAAACATCTGGGCTTCTATATTTTTTATACCTGCAGTTATTGTTTTAGAGCTAATAAAACTATTTTAAAAACCTGTCTGTGGTTCTTTAATAATAAAAATGACGTTATCCTTTTTAATTAAAAAAAAATGAATTGAAACCTAATAATTATATGGATTTTAAACTAATTTGCATTTTTATTTAGTATTCATTTTACTAGGCCTGCAATCACATTATAAAGAAATGAATAAAATAATAAACAGGATAAAATAATTTTTAAAATGTAAATATTTTTAAAGTAGTATTGCATCTATATAGGGTAAGTATAGATACAGATTATATTATAAGGAATCAAAAAGGTTTTTATATTTTTAAAACAATTTTAGGGCTTTAACATGTTCACACGCTAAAGCCACGGAAGTTACGCGTCATATAAGCGGGGCATAAGATTTTCATTTTAAAATATAATGTACTCAAATGAGAATTTATATATATCAGAGCGCCATCTAGTGGAACAGAAATTAACTAAACGTTATTCCGTAATAGTTGGCCAACCTATTTTTTGATTAATCAAGAAAATCCAACCACGAACGCATTTCGGGCTATTGACCTTCATCAGCGTGTTGCAGGCTGTACCTCAACGAAACAAGCTTAAATCAATGTTTAGTTCTTTTTTGTTCCACTAGATGGCGCTCTGCTATCTAAAATGCTCATGTGAACGGTCAGGATACGCCTTTTTAATTTTTACACACATATATTTATGGAAATTTTGTCGACAGGAAATTGATCTACAAAAATAATGGTAGACTCTCCCGTCAAAATGACGCTAAAACTAAGAGCTATCTATTAATCGTCCCTTCAAACTAGCGGTGTCAGGTCGGTAACAAACCACTACACCAGCTTTGGCAAACTGGGAAGCGTTCACCTTGAAACCATGGTTTCGGGATAATGGCCCTTTTCAGCCCAGGACGGACCATTTTTCATGATATCCGCAAAGGGGATCAAATGAAATCTTAACAAACTGTCAAAGAGGCGTTAATCTGGTAGAGTGGCTAGGCCAAATCTATAGCCAGAATATAGATGGAAATTTTGTCGGGAGGAAATTGATCTATAAATATAAAGGCCGTCAAACTAAGCGCCATCTAGAAGAGAGCCATTAGCCCGAAACCATGGCCTCCTGGTGGAATTGTGTTGTGGCTTTGTCACCAAGTCCTGAGTCCGCTAGTTTTAGCGTCTATTTTTACGGGATTGGCGACTTTTTATTTTTATACACATATGTGTACCAAAAGAGTCACCTCTCACTCTAATTGTGCTTCAGAACAATGACACTGTGCATCACCCTGGTAGAAATCTTTACTAGTGTTAAGAAAAAATGAGCCACACAACACCAGTTTTGGCAAATTCAGACCATAGTCAACCTGTTTACCATGGTTTCGGGCTTTGTCTAGAAATATAATCAAATACATTTAAGCATATTTACAGAGATAAATCGAGGAGGCTCACCTACAGATACTTCCCAGACAATGAGGGTCTTCCTGGACTCCCCTCTACGTTTAAACATAATTTATAGATGCAAGCACTAGGCGATGCATGAAGGCTATGGCGTTATCACCCAGGCTTCGAGCTCTGCTGGATGAGTGGCTGGGCCAGTCACGGGGGTCAGCTAGCGACAGATAATCTCAAGACAAAGTTTTCTGTAACTAGGTGTAGAATTGTTTGAAAAAGAGGGAGAAATAGAACTACACACTAGCAGAAAGTTATAGTCGTGAGTTTAAAATATTTCTGAGGAGAAACAGCTAACTCTGTTAGCAAGAATTCTGGGATATAGGGTTGAAATGTCGCTTTCAAAAGGTTCCTTGAGCGCGCGCGCTATAAGAAAGAAAGTTTTAAATAATGCTATTTCAGGCAGTGAATACAGTTTATCTATAGTTTGTGGTTCTTCCAGGCGTTCAATTCAGGCTAATCCATCGTTTGCGAGTTTTTTCAAGCAGTGAATGCAGGTAAATATGTCGTTTTTGCTTTTTTCAGGAAGTGAATACAGTGTTATATTTTACAGGATGTGATCATGTCCAATGTGCATGAAGAAGGCATTCATTCCAAGACGCATGTTTAGACTTGGAAATGTATCTGCTCTTATATGGGTTATATAATTCCTCTTTGTGTGCATGGATATGCAAATCTACTACAAGATTGTGTGCTTAAAATTATTTATACAGTCGAACTTGGATATTTCGGAGTCCAAGGGACCAAAAAATATCGAATTAAAACGGAAATGCTATTTATAAGAAATTCTAGGGACCAAGATTCGAATTAAAGAGGTTCGAATTATCCAAGTTCTACTGTATTACTTTTTAAAATTATTTTATATAGTGTTTAGTAATCAAATGTTTCTTTATATTTCATTATTCTTTTAGCTTGCACGCCAAAAGGAATCGGCACCCCTGGAGAACAAGGAGGGTGTGACGTCTGGCGTGTTTTGTTTACCGCGACAATAAAGTTTGCCAGTCGTAGTCATGCCTTCTAAAAGTTAGAATAACGCATATTGGATAGGAAGATGTGGCTTGGAGTGGAAGCAAATATCCTGAGAGATATGTTTGAATATTCCTGGACATTCAGACACGGAGGAAGAAACACGCTAGTCGTTAGAAACTGCGGCAAATTTAAAGTTTCTTCCGGCAGTTATTTGCTTGTTTTGAATTTTTTTTCCATATCATTTTCTTAGTATACAATGTGTGTCCAATAAATAATGAGACTGGTCAAAAATAAAGAAAAAAATAGAATGATTAAACAAAATTTTATTAGTATTTTTCAAAATAGTCCCCTCCCGCATCTATACATAATTTCAAACTCTTCTCCCATGATTTAAAACATTTAGAAAAGGCATCTTTCGGGATTTTCTTCAAGACCTTTTTCGAATCCGCTATTATGGACTATCTAGTGTCAAATCTCCTTCCTTTTAGAGCCATTTTGAGTTTTGGAAAGAGAAAAAAAATCATTTGGAGCTAGGTCTGGGGAATATGGAGGTTGTTGAAGTATTTGGATGCCGTGTTTAGCCAAATAAGTCAGTACAGATGTAGCGGTGTGTGGTGGTGCATTTTCATGATAGATATTCCAATTTTTGGAACTCCACATTTCACTTCAGACGAATTGATTCACGTACACGTCTCATAATGTTTAAATAAGACTCCTTATTGATTGTTTGACCTTCCTCTAGATATTCATAATGCACAATTCCCTTTATGTCAAAGAAGGTGACCAATAAGGCTTTGTTTTTTGACTTGCAAAGTCGGGATTTATTCGTTCTTGGTTCATCTTTTCCACTCCATGGATTGGCGTTTTGTTTCCGGGTCATACCCGTAAACCCATGTCTCGTCTCTAGTTATTACTTTTTCCTTCCAAGTAGGGTTTTCTTCCACCATTTGAAGCATATTTTTTTTTGGTAACTTCAAAGCGATTCTCATTTGTTGGATTGTGAGCATTTTAGGGACAAATTTTGAAGGTGTCTTCTTTAACTGCAGGTCTTCTTTAATTATCGATCCAACTAATGATTTTGATATTCCTGTTTCTTTCTCAATGTCCCGTAACCCTCCCTATTCGTGGATTTTCTTTTATCAAATTTGAAATTTGGCTCACCTTTTCAGGGTTCTTGTGCAGAATTGGACGTCTAACACGCTTCTTATCTTTCACCGATTACATTCCATTTTTAAATCGTGAAAACCATCTAAATGTGGTGGGCTTATTTACATTTTCATTTCCAAATGCCAATTTCAACAAATCTAAAGTTTCTGAAGCCGATTTCCCAATTTTGTAGCAAAATTTAATACAAATTCGTTGTTCGAATTTTATATCCATTACAAATTAGAAGTTGTTATGCAAGGCGTTCTTTTTACAAGCTTACAATTTATTGACTGCGCGCGCAATCACGTGATGTGATATACCGCAGTGTAGCTGAAGCTTTCTATTTTTTTTAATAGACTTAAAAAAAAAGATCATGTCATTTTTCTTTGTTTTTGACCGGTCTCATTATTTATTGGACACACCTTGTATATTCTTTTCTCTTCGTTTGAAGTGATCGAGTCATATAGACACTAGTGTAAATAGAATGTGCTACACCCACACACAACACAGAAATAACTGGTTGAAGTTAATCCTGAAACTTGGTATGAATGTACACAAGTTATTGCATGTAATGAATAATTTAAAATTCGCTCTCATTTAACTATTTATAGGACTTTTTTTGCGTGTACGAAATTTACTCATTTATTACACGCCACAAGAAGGTTATTTAAGCCAAATCCCATGTTTTACTTAAACGCCTTCTGGGTGTAACACTTTTAATTTACTCTAGGTATTGTTAAAAAGTTAAAAATTTAACTTTCAATGTCATTAATGTATATAAGGGAAGGAATTTCTAACATACTTTTTATTTAGAAATTTACAATATTAGACAATAATTCTAAATTATTTTTGCTTGAAAAATGTATCTGCATTGCGTGAATCTGAGAATACAGGATTTCAACCCTACACCAATGGTTCTTCTTTGCCATCTATTCACTCCATGACTACAGCTATGTTAAAGCCTATAGTTGGGTCTGCATATTTGTCGCGATGCTCTCTTGGAGCTAAGGTAATATCTATTAATTCCTTTTTTGTATATGTAAACAATTTAATTTATTTCGAACAGGATAATTTGAAAAATAATATTTAAGTGAAAAAAATATGCTTATTAAAATGCCAATGAAAATATACATTAAGTGTGCAACTAAAGTAAAATACGTATATCGATATTAAGAAAATGTCGATATTAAAATCTAAAAGTGTGTTATCTAAATTTATGGTTTGGTGTGAATATAAAAATATCATGGTTTTTTACGTGAATGATTTCTTTATTTAAAAATAAAAGCGAACGCCTCTTTTGAAATAAATCTACAAAAGAGAGCCGCCAAATGCCAATGGAAAAGTCATCTTTCTATCATTTGGATGAGAAAGCCTTTAAAATAAATCTAAACGCGCTGTATTATTTTCTCAGAAAAATCAATTTTTGACCCGATTTGAATTTATTAAAAATATTACAAAACAACTGTTAAATATACTTAGCCATCAATATATCGACTTTTATTTAATCAACTTTCAATTAGTTTAGAAAATATCTTTTGAAATAATTCAAGTTTATATAATGGATTTAGTTTAGAAAATATTTAATTCAATTTTGTCGCCGTGAAAGAAAAAAAGGTTTTATATTAAAAAAGTTAAATACATTCTCTCTCTTTTTATATATATATTTTTTTCTTATATGCCTTTTTATTATATAATATATATATATAATTTATTTAAACTTTGTACGTGTGATTATATTAGAAGGTCTTTTGTAAATAATTAAGTTTGTCATTATTGTCAGTATAATTAATTTATTTAGTGTGTGTAGTTAAAAAAAATGTTTAATCACCAAAAATTCGAGTTAACGGTGATTTTATTTTGTTAACACAAATTAGTATTTTATATTTATTTATATATTTATACTAGCCGAATGACCCGGGCAACGCCCGTGTTTTACCCGATTGAATGTTTTTATTCAAATACTATTTGTTACAATTATAAATTGGAGCCGTGGATGTCACTCTTGTGAAACGTCCCGCTCCAAACTTTACATGTACATTAGGCCAGCTGGTATTACCCCTCATTTTCACCGCTAGAGGCGCGAGAGAATTGACTTTTTGTAAATATACATAATTATAAAGATAGAAGCTTCTATAGAAGATAATGATCATAATGATGATGCGTGCGCATCCGTGACAGCGGCCGATGAGGAATTGAGGAAAGACGGTCGTGACTATATATAGTAATATAGACACACCTTATTAGAGAGAGGTGGGTGGGGGGGGGGGGGGGAGTGAATATTTTATTTAAATATATTAAATACACATAAGACTTATAAAAATATATTATATATATAATTTATATATATATATATTTATATATATAGTGTAGAAACTATATAACAAAATTATAACAGTGATTCTACTTTTAAAACTTAAGGAGCAAACTGATAATAATGATAACTTATATCAATTAGATTTGATTAGATTAGCAAGCTAAATCTAAATTAATTATAATAATAAATAGTTATTTAATTTTATAGTCCAGTTTTGTATTAAGATTATCTTCATTATTATGATTATTTAAATTCAAATTATAAAATTTGTAAAATGTTATTAATTTGTAGATAGAGAGCGAAAAAAAAATCCTTTACTTCTAATACATCATCAAGTTAATTATATATTTATAATCAATAACAATAAAAATTAACAACGTAACGTCTTTTGCATCGGCTTTTACACGTCATTTAGACATACTCTAATCCTATATATAGAATAATCGAAGTGAGAATATATATAATAGTTAGAAAAAAGAGAGAAAGACAGAACCATGCACTTTTAATCAAACTAATAATAAGGAAAAAAAAAAGGTTTGTAAAGAAGGTAGATAAGATTGTTAATATATATATTTTTATAATTTTATATTTTATCCTTTTTTTTTTTAAAGATTTTTTAAGGTTTTTTTTATTTTATAATATGATTATAAATAGTTGTATTTAGTAATATATCTATAGTATGAATTAACATTTGTTATAAGTTTGGATATTATGTTTTGAAACCCTAATGGTAGACCAGACATACACAAAAAACTTTAAATTGAAATAAATTGGAAAAATAGATCTGCTGGACCGGGGATCTTCAGATAAAAGCCCAGCGACATTTCACCCCTTCTTTATTATGTCATAGATCTCTTTTAAACCGGATTTTATGTGTTAATATTAAGTTGTTTCATTGAAATATTTAAATGAACATATATAACAGATACAAGTGTTAACAAATTCAAACTGTAAACCTATCTCGACCGCGGCGTCCTCCATTGTGAATATCTATTTCTGGCTGACACATGTTGCGGGGGGGACATTTCAAATTTAGACCATTTATTCAGAATTTTTTTGAACAACAAGAAAATTAAAGAATAAAGGAAAAATAGTTAAGGGAAGAAAGCTGAATTTCATAATCTTTACAGCTAGTTATATCAAAATAACTGATTCAACACTTATTCATCTTTTAATATTCCTTTAAAAAGGCAAATTATAAGAGTTTAATAAAGCTATTAATTGTGCAAATTCACCTTTATTTAACTTCCATTTTCCTCCCCAGAAATTGGAGATTAAACAAAATGAACTATATACTATAACACTTTAAAAATCTTGTGAAAAAATCTTTTAATCATTTATTTAATCAAAGTTTAATTAACTGTTAAAGATTATAAATTTGTATTAGTTATTATTAAGAGAAATTATAGAAAGTTGATTTCATAAATGGATATTTCCATTTGTTTTTTTTAAATATTTTATAATTGATATACTGTTGAAATATTTTACTTGTCTGATACTAAATTTGTTTTTAATAAATTCCATGTTTAAATTTTTAACATCTTCTATGAAATTATCTAATATATTATTTATTCTATAAAATCTTAGAATCTGACCATAACATATACCCTTACAGCAATTTAATGATATATTAGAATTCATATTACAGTATTTTATAATATTGAAATTATAATTACTCTTTTTATTATAAACTCTAACAGTACTATTTGTAAGGTCTATATTCAAGTCTAAAAAGTTAACTTTTTTGTTTCTATAAATTTTTTCATTGTTCTTAAGTTTCAAGTATTTAGGATATATTTCAGGTATTAATTTTTTAAACTGTGGATTATTAAATATTATTATGTCATCTACATATCGGAATATTTGCCAATTAATATTATTTTGTAGAAAGTATTCTTTTTCGTACCAGAACAATATTATTTTGGCTAATAAAGGACTAGAAGAAGTTCCCATGGGAACGCCTTCTGATTGAATATATATTTTATTTTTAAATTCTATATAGTTAAAATTTAAAAATGTTTCCAGTAGAGTTTTTGCTGTTTTAAGATCTAATTTAATTGTTTTATATCTGTTATGAATAATTTTAATGTAGAAAGTTTTGTCATTAATGAATTCATTAAATAAATTGGTTATTTTATTATTTAGATCTCTTAAATTTATTTTAGAATATAGGTCCTCAAAGTCAAATGTGTGTACTGTTTCAATGTTTGTCCAATTGTTCATTAAATAATTAATGATTTTTTTATTTGAGTCGATAAATTTATAATTATATTTATTAGTTAATTTATTTATAATAAATTGTAGTGTTGAAGCTAATTGTATATCAATATTTTTTATGACTGAATTTATACCAGATGTGATTGTTCTGAAAGAAATAGGTTTTTTGTGTAGTTTAGGAATTATATAGAACTTTGGTATGTTTGGATTTTTGTGGTTATTATAAATTTTTAGTGAATTTTCAACGTTTTTGATGTCTTTTTTGATTTTTGTGGCTGTAGTTCTAGCAAAAGTGTATTTATGATTATTATCAATTTCCTTTTTTAGTATATCGTGGTATAGATTTTTACAAATTAAAGATAAGTTATTGGAACATTTATCTATAGGAGTGATAATATAGTCCTTCTGTAAATTAATTATATTTTCTTTAAAAGAAGGAATGTCTGAATTAGGTTTTGTGTATTTAAGTGTATTATTATATTAATTTATAATTTCCTTTTTAATATTATGTTTCCATTCCAGAAAAGTAAATTATGGAATACTGTATTTTATACTAGTTTTATTTATGAAAATATCTATATCTTTTAATATAGATTTAATTGTATTATTATAATTGTGTTTAATTTGAGGTATATATTTATACCCTTTATTTAAAATTTCCTGATATTCTGGATTTAAAAAAGAAAAATTGCTAGTTAATATATGACCTGAGAACTTATATTTATCAATATAGTTGTTGCAATTACATTTAATTTTTTTAAAATTTGCCAAATTATTAATAAATTGGTTATAATTGCAAACTAAATTACCTATATTTTTGTTGTATCTCCAGATTGTTTTGAAATTTAAATTTTTTATAGGGAAAAGATTATTGATGATTTGGTTATTAAAAATATCATTAAATTTAATATGATTAAATAAATTGTTATTAAATTTAATGATAATATTAATGTTATTAGTAGCTTGTTTAATTTTTCTGTATTTAAAGATGTCGTGTGTGATATCTATTAATCTGTTAGTCAGATTATGAATTTTAATATATTCTATGAGTTTGATAAATTTATTATTATTTAGTTTAAATAATGTTTTAATAAATTTATAGACGAAGTTGTTAGTGTACATTTGTTTTGGGTCCAGTAATTCTTCAAATTCAATGTAACCTAATTTATTGGTAGTTTTACCTCTAGTTTTATTAGGTTTAGTTTTAAATTCATTTTTTTTGTATTTGCAGCTGATTTCATAGGTTGAAATTTCTTCTGTTTGTGGTTTGTATGTGTAGTTTAATTCGTCGTTAAGTCCATAAGGGAATAATGTGTTGTGTTTATAAATGTAGTTGTTTTCTAATAATAGTCGTTGTTTTTTGTTTTGACATATGTCTAGTATTTCTATCTTAAAGTTGTTAAAAGTATGTAATTGATTGTGTTCTTTCATATATATATTACCAATTGATTTTTTAGCGTGGTTTCTATGTAGGTTTATTCGTATATTTAATGGATTACAAGTTTGTCCTATATATGATAGTTGACAAATTTGGCATGTTAATTTATAAATAGTATTCACTAATTTACAACTAGTTGTTTGAAAAGTGTCATGGTTCTTAAGAGAGGGACAAGTTTGACAATTTTTTCTTAGGCAATTCTTAGCGAGTTTAAATTAACATAAAAGAGGTGCTAACACTAATATGTTTGTAGTTTTTTTTAGTTTTTTTAGTTTGTTATTCTTATGAATTTTTAAATATATTTTTCTTAATTGTTTTTGTGGTGATAAAATTTGTAATAAATTGAATAATTAATCTATAAATATATATATATTACTGTTTGTTATCTGTTATATTTTTAAGAATAACTAATAAAAAACATCTTTAAACTAACTAAACACTGAAAAAAACAAAAGTTCTGAAGTTATTTTTTCTAAAATTACTTTTATAATTTACTTTTTAATAATCAAACAATGAAAGATAATTAAAATTTGTATGAAGATTTATTTATATTAGAATATCTAATATGATTTAATTTGTATATTATGTTATATATAAAAAATATATCATAGAGCAAGCTCATATGAATTAATATAGTGTAGAAACTATATAACAAAATTATAACAGTGATTCTACTTTTAAAACTAAAGGAGCAAACTGATAATAATGATAACTTATATCAATTAGATTTGATTAGATTAGCAAGCTAAATCTAAATTAATTATAATAATAAATAGTTATTTAATTTTATAGTCCAGTTTTGTATTAAGATTATCTTCATTATTATGATTATTTAAATTCAAATTATAAAATTTGTAAAATGTTATTAATTTGTAGATAGAGAGCGAAAAAAAAATCCTTTACTTCTAATACATCATCAAGTTAATTATATATTTATAATCAATAACAATAAAAATTAACAACGTAACGTCTTTTGCATCGGCTTTTACACGTCATTTAGACATACTCTAATCCTATATATAGAATAATCGAAGTGAGAATATATATAATAGTTAGAAAAAAGAGAGAAAGACAGAACCATGCACTTTTAATCAAACTAATAATAAGGAAAAAAAAAGGTTTGTAAAGAAGGTAGATAAGATTGTTAATATATATATTTTTATAATTTTATATTTTATCTTTTTTTTTTTTAAGATTTTTTAAGGTTTTTTTTATTTTATAATATGATTATAAATAGTTGTATTTAGTAATATATCTATAGTATGAATTAACATTTGTTATAAATTTGGATATTATGTTTTGAAACCCTAATGGTAGACCAGACATACACAAAAAACTTTAAATTGAAATAAATTGGAAAAAGAGATCTGCTGGACCGGGGATCTTCAGATAAAAGCCCAGCGACATTTCACCCCTTCTTTATTATGTCATAGATCTCTTTTAAACCGGATTTTATGTGTTAATATTAAGTTGTTTCATTGAAATATTTAAATGAACATATATAACAGATACAAGTGTTAACAAATTCAAACTGTAAACCTATCTCGACCGCGGCGTCCTCCATTGTGAATATCTATTTCTGGCTGACACATGTTGCGGGGGGGACATTTCAAATTTAGACCATTTATTCAGAATTTTTTTGAACAACAAGAAAATTAAAGAAGAAAGGAAAAATAGTTAAGGGAAGAAAGCTGAATTTCATAATCTTTACAGCTAGTTATATCAAAATAACTGATTCAACACTTATTCATCTTTTAATATTCCTTTAAAAAGGCAAATTATAAGAGTTTAATAAAGCTATTAATTGTGCAAATTCACCTTTATTTAACTTCCATTTTCCTCCCCAGAAATTGGAGATTAAACAAAATGAACTATATACTATAACACTTTAAAAATCTTGTGAAAAAATCTTTTAATCAGTTATTTAATCAAAGTTTAATTAACTGTTAAAGATTATAAATTTGTATTAGTTATTATTAAGAGAAATTATAGAAAGTTGATTTCATAAATGGATATTTCCATTTATTTTTTTTTTAATATTTTATAATTGATATACTGTTGAAATATTTTACTTGTCTGATACTAAATTTGTTTTTAATAAATTCCATGTTTAAATTTTTAACATCTTCTATGAAATTATCTAATATATTATTTATTCTATAAAATCTTAGAAACTGACCATAATATATACCCTTACAGCAATTTAATGATATATTAGAATTCATATTACAGTATTTTATAATATTGAAATTATAATTACTCTTTTTATTATAAACTCTAACAGTACTATTTGTAAGGTCTATATTCAAGTCTAAAAAGTTAACTTTTTTGTTTCTATAAATTTTTTCATTGTTCTTAAGTTTCAAGTATTTAGGATATATTTCAGGTATTAATTTTTTAAACTGTGGATTATTAAATATTGTCAAGCGGCACAGCGGTTCCAACTTCGAGAGGCCCCATGGGACGCCTGTCAATCATCCCTGGACACCAGGGGGGTGAGGGGTTCGCGGAATCTGGCCGGCGGGGGGAGCTGAGATCGCAAATGAGGATTAACTCTGGCTTGGGGTAAGTCGTACACTCTATCTCTAAGTCGTACACTCTATCTCTCCCTTATAATAAACTGATTATCCCCAAACTTCCCCTTGCTTTATTTATCTCCGCGACATATTTTGGCGGAGACGCTGGGTAGCGTGACGGAACTTCGAAGAAGTCGACGTCTACAGGGACGTGAACCAATTCTTCAACCTTTGCCACAACGAATAGAAATGGAAGACGACCACAGACCTACTGTTAGCGGATCCTACCTCCCTTGTCAGCGCCAACGAGATCCTTCTACCTTTTCTGGAGATGGAAATATAAACCCTGGACAGTGGTTGAAAGAGTACGAGAGAGTGTCAAAGTACAACAGATGGGACGAGACCATGAAGCTTGCCAACGTCGTATTTTACTTGAACGGAACTGCTGGAAGGTGGTTTGATAATAACGAAGAATCACTCAACTCGTGGAGAAGCTTTGAAGACGCATTCCGCGGTGTGTTCGGACTGCAAGAGGATTCTGCTCGACGCGCCGAGGAAGTTCTGAAGTCAAGAGCACAGAAGGCCGAGGAATCCAGCGAGTCATACATCCAGGAGATTCTTAGTCTCTGCCACCAGGTGAACCCTCGCATGGAAGAAGGTGAGATAGTTGCTCACATTATAAAGGGAATTTCGGAGGACACATACCAGGTATTGGTGGCGAAAGACATACAGACGGTAGATGAGATCCTGAAGTTCTGCCGTCATCTGACAACCGTCAAGCAGCGCCGGATCGGCCGTACGAAATTCGCCAGGTTGTCAAACGTAATGCCCATTTCGTGTGTTGACGACTCAGACGACTTGGCCGGCTTAATTCGCCGCATCGTTAGAGAAGAGATACAAAAGGTTTTCTCAGCACCTGAAGTGATCAATCCGCTCCGAGAGGTGAACGCCCTGGAACAGACTGTGAGGGAAGAGGTCAGCCGTGCTCTACAACCTACCAGACCACAAGTCAACGTGGTACAACAACAACCACGAACGCCCTATTATAATATCGACCGACCAACCCAACCCAGAAAGACGGAACATTGGAGAACCTACGACGACAAACCTATCTGCTTCCACTGCGGACGACCCGGACATGTCGTCCGTTATTGTAGGGAACGACGGCAGGTCTTTGCTGAAGCCAGGACAAGGAATGGCGGAGAAGGAAGAAATGTTGGATTTTCGAGTCGACCCCCGAGATATGACGCCGACGACGACTATGTAACGCCCCAAACCTCGACGTACTTCTACCGGAGCTCTTCCCCACATCCAAGCCGCGCAAGGTCGCCAGCCCGAAGACAATCCCAGTCGCCAGCCCGTCGTTTCAGCCGTTCTCCCATGCCTCAGAATGTGAAAAACTAAGTGGAGCGGCTTCTAACGGGGGTGAGGTCGCCATTGAGGAAAATCCTCCAGGGTACATCGCCGCTAAATTAAAAGAAAATTTTGTTATGGTCGAAATAAATGGACGCAAAATTAAAGCATTGGTGGATTCAGGAGCCGACTTTTCTGTTATTTCAGACAAATTTCGACACGAACTAAAGACACCTCTCTTCAAAGAACCAGGTCCCATTCTTAAAGCCGCAAACAAAAATTTAATAGAGACCCTAGGAAAATGTGTCCTGAACATAGAAGTTAATGGTCTGAATATCTCATTTGAATTCGTTGTTATGGTGGAATGCAGCCATGACATCATATTTGGATGGGACTTCTTCAAGGCCACCGAGGCCGTCATTGATTGTGGCAGAAATGAACTCCATCTCGGGGAAACCTCCGTCCTGGAATCTCGAGAGGAGGAAAACCAGAGATTGTTTGCTTCCGACGACTTTGTCATCCCGCCTAAATCAATAAAGAAGATCAGCGTGATAAACGAAGAAATATGTGGTGTTAGAGATGTTTTAGTCTCAACTTCTAAGGACTTATTATTAAGAAAGGAAGTTCTTATACCAAACTCATTGGTTACATTTCGACACGGCCGAGGTAGCATTTGGGTGGCGAATGGAGCGTCTTGGCCGCAACTGATTCCATCAGGAATGAATATGTGCACCATGGAAAGTTATGATAATGGGAATATCTGCAGTCTTATTGAATCCAGCGATAAGTTACAAGAAACGCAGCTAAAGTCACGTGAATGGTCACAGAAGATAAACCTTACTCTAGATCCAGGGCTGTCTGAAATTCAAAGGTTACAGCTTGTTTCATGCCTTGACGAGTTTATTGGCATATTTGACTTTGGGAGTACTCCTATTAAGCCCACCAGTACTGTGAAGCACAAGATAAACACAGGCGACCAGTCTCCTATCAAACAGCGGCCCTATAGAGTAGCACCAAGTGAACGACGACTAATTCAAGATGAAGTGAACAAGATGATTGAAAATCACATCGTGAAGCCCTCTGAAAGTCCTTGGTCATCTCCAGTTATTCTAGTTCGAAAGAAAGATGGGACCTGGAGATTCTGCGTTGATTACCGTCGATTAAATAAGACAACAAAAAAAGATGTTTACCCGCTGCCACGCATTGACGATGCCTTGGACAGTTTAGCTGGCTCTAGTTACTTCTCCACGATGGATCTTCGGTCCGGGTATTGGCAGATTGAAGTGGACGAAAAAGACAGGGAGAAAACTGCTTTCATCACTCCAGATGGGCTGTATGAATTCCAAGTAATGCCTTTCGGTCTTTGCAACGCTCCAGCAACGTTTGAAAGGATGATAGATAGTGTTCTGGGCAGTCTTAAATGGAACATGTGCCTTTGCTACCTGGACGACATCGTAGTTTACGCACCTACCTTTGAGGAACATCTACGTCGTCTACAACTTGTATTAAGCTGCATCCAGAAAGCTGGACTAAGCTTGAACCACAAAAAGTGTCTTTTTGGATCAAGGAGGATAAAGATTTTGGGACACCTTGTTGACGCCAATGGAATTCATCCAGATCCAGATAAAGTTGAAGCCGTCTCTAAATTTCCGAGGCCAAGGAATATCTCTGAACTGAGGAGCTTTCTTGGATTATGTTCCTATTACCGAAGATTTATTGAGAACTTTGCCGACAAAGCTAGATCTTTGCATGACCTACTGAAGACTGAAAAGCAATTCTATTGGGATGCAGCTCAAGAGAAAGCGTTTGAAGTCCTTAAAACAGCTCTAATTTCAGAGCCTGTCTTGGGACACTTTGATGAATCCGCTGATACCCATCTACACACGGATGCAAGCGGACATGGTATTGGAGCTGTTCTTCTACAAATACAAGGTGGGAAGGAGCGGCCTATAGCTTATGCATCTAGAAGCTTGACAAAGGCTGAAAATAACTATTCTACAACGGAAAAAGAATGCCTTGCTGTAGTCTGGTCTATTAGCAAATTCCGCCCATATTTGTTTGGTCGACCATTCACGGTTGTCACTGATCATCATTCTCTATGTTGGTTGGTAGGGCAGAAAGATCCTTCTGGCCGCTTGGCAAGATGGGCGCTGAAGTTGCAAGAATTTGACGTGACCGTTATCTACAAGAGCGGACGCAAACATAAGGATGCCGATTGTCTGTCAAGGAGCCCGCTTGAGAACGATCAATCAAGTGCTGTGATGTCACTAACCAACGCCGATATAGAGCAGACTAAAGACCCGGATTTAGCTAAAATAATCGATAATTTAAACTCGGGCTACACCAGAAAGGAATTCAGCATTATCGACGGCATCTTATACAAGAAAAACTATAGCACAACTGGAAGACCCTGGCTTATGATGATCCCTAAACACTTAAGATCGGAAGTTATGGCAGATTTACATGATGCTCCTACAGCTGGGCATTTGGGTTTCGCCCGAACGTATGACAAAGTCAAGAAGCGATTCTATTGGCCTGGCCTTTACAGAACTGTTCGCCAATATGTAAGCCATTGTCGGGAGTGTCAACGAAGGAAGAAATTGCCTCGACGTCCGGCTGGACAACTTGTATCCATACCGCCCGTAGAAAAACCATTCTATAAGATCGGGGTTGATCTCCTTGGAAGATTTCCAGTTTCTAAAGATGGAAACCGTTGGATCATTGTGTGCACCGATTATATGACAAGGTATGCCATAACGAAAGCGATCCCAAACGGAGGAGCAATCGAAACAGCTAAGTTCCTGGTTGAAGACGTCATCTTGAAGCATGGAGCTCCTAGAGAAATGATAACAGATCGCGGCAGAAATTTCATTTCTCAAGTAATAAAAGAGATCAATGCTCTGTGCGGAATTGTGCACAGATTTACAACGGCCTACCATCCCCAGACCAACGGCCTGACTGAAAGGTTCAACAAAACTCTGGGAGACATGTTGTCCATGTACACAGGTGTTGAGCAGAAGGACTGGGACCAAGTTTTGCCCTATGTAACTTTTGCTTACAACACTGCTAAACAGGAGGCGACCGGCTACACCCCGTTCTTTCTTGTCCACGCCCGCGAGGCCGAGACCTACATCGATGCCGTACTACCCTACCTACCAGATGAGATCTCTGACGACTATGTTGGAGAACTTGTGACCAGAGCTGAGGAAGCGCGTCAACTCTCCCGATCACGCCTTTTACGATCACAGGCGAAAGACCGTAGACTTTACGACCAGAAACATACTCCAGTCTATTACCAGAAGGATGATCTTGTGTGGGTTTTTACTCCCATCCGAAAAGTAGGACTATCAGAAAAGCTACTGAAGAGATACTTCGGTCCCTACAGGGTGACCAAGAAGCTTTCAGAAGTTACCTATGAAGTAGAGCCCGTGGACCCCTCTCCCCGATCACGGAAAGCCAAGGATATCGTCCATGTCATTCGGATGAAGCCCTACCTGGACCCTGAAGAACAACATTCTATTCTACTGGGGAACACCAGCCGTGATAGATTTCCTTCCAGAACAAGGGCTGAGACAAGCTAATCAGCGGGTCGCTGTTTCTCTAAGGAGGAAGTAATGTCAAGCGGCACAGCGGTTCCAACTTCGAGAGGCCCCATGGGACGCCTGTCAATCATCCCTGGACACCAGGGGGGTGAGGGGTTCGCGGAATCTGGCCGGCGGGGGGAGCTGAGATCGCAAATGAGGATTAACTCTGGCTTGGGGTAAGTCGTACACTCTATCTCTAAGTCGTACACTCTATCTCTCCCTTATAATAAACTGATTATCCCCAAACTTCCCCTTGCTTTATTTATCTCCGCGACAATATTATTATGTCATCTACATATCGGAATATTTGCCAATTAATATTATTTTGTAGAAAGTATTCTTTTTCGTACCAGAACAATATTAGATTGGCTAATAAAGGACTAGAAGAAGTTCCCATGGGAACGCCTTCTGATTGAATATATATTTTATTTTTAAATTCTATATAGTTAAAATTTAAAAATGTTTCCAGTAGAGTTTTTGCTGTTTTAAGATCTAATTTAATTGTTTTATATCTGTTATGAATAATTTTAATGTAGAAAGTTTTGTCATTAATGAATTCATTAAATAAATTGGTTATTTTATTATTTAGATCTCTTAAATTTATTTTAGAATATAGGTCCTCAAAGTCAAATGTGTGTACTGTTTCAATGTTTGTCCAATTGTTCATTAAATAATTAATGATTTTTTATTTGAGTCGATAAATTTATAATTATATTTATTAGTTAATTTATTTATAATAAATTGTAGTGTTGAAGCTAATTGTATATCAATATTTTTATGACTGAATTTATACCAGATGTGATTGTTCTGAAAGAAATAGGTTTTTTGTGTAGTTTAGGAATTATATAGAACTTTGGTATGTTTGGATTTTTGTGGTTATTATAAATTTTTAGTGAATTTTCAACGTTTTTGATGTCTTTTTTTATTTTTGTGGCTGTAGTTCTAGCAAAAGTGTATTTATGATTATTATCAATTTCCTTTTTTAGTATATCGTGGTATAGATTTTTACAAATTAAAGATAAGTTATTGGAACATTTATCTATAGGAGTGATAATATAGTCCTTCTGTAAATTAATTATATTTTCTTTAAAAGAAGGAATGTCTGAATTAGGTTTTGTGTATTTAAGTGTATTATTATAATAATTTATAATTTCCTTTTTAATATTATGTTTCCATTCCAGAAAAGTAAATTCTGGAATACTGTATTTTATACTAGTTTTATTTATGAAAATATCTATATCTTTTAATATAGATTTAATTGTATTATTATAATTGTGTTTAATTTGAGGTATATATTTATACCCTTTATTTAAAATTTCCTGATATTCTGGATTTAAAAAAGAAAAATTGCTAGTTAATATATGACCTGAGAACTTATATTTATCAATATAGTTGTTGCAATTACATTTAATTTTTTTAAAATTTGCCAAATTATTAATAAATTGGTTATAATTGCAAACTAAATTACCTATATTTTTGTTGTATCTCCAGATTGTTTTGAAATTTAAATTTTTTATAGGGAAAAGATTATTGATGATTTGGTTATTAAAAATATCATTAAATTTAATATGATTAAATAAATTGTTATTAAATTTAATGATAATATTAATGTTATTAGTAGCTTGTTTAAATTTTCTGTATTTAAAGATGTCGTGTGTGATATCTATTAATCTGTTAGTCAGATTATGAATTTTAATATATTCTATGAGTTTGATAAATTTATTATTATTTAGTTTAAATAATGTTTTAATAAATTTATCGACGAAGTTGTTAGTGTACATTTGTTTTGGGTCCAGTAATTCTTCAAATTCAATGTAACCTAATTTATTGGTAGTTTTACCTCTAGTTTTATTAGGTTTAGTTTTAAATTCATTTTTTTTGTATTTGCAGCTGATTTCATAGGTTGAAATTTCTTCTGTTTGTGGTTTGTATGTGTAGTTTAATTCGTCGTTAAGTCCATAAGGGAATAATGTGTTGTGTTTATAAATGTAGTTGTTTTCTAATAATAGTCGTTGTTTTTTGTTTTGACATATGTCTAGTATTTCTATCTTAAAGTTGTTAAAAGTATGTAATTGATTGTGTTCTTTCATATATATATTACCAATTGATTTTTTAGCGTGGTTTCTATGTAGGTTTATTCGTATATTTAATGGATTACAAGTTTGTCCTATATATGATAGTTGACAAATTTGGCATGTTAATTTATAAATAGTATTCACTAATTTACAACTAGTTGTTTGAAAAGTGTCATGGTTCTTAAGAGAGGGACAAGTTTGACAATTTTTTCTTAGGCAATTCTTAGCGAGTTTAAATTAACATAAAAGAGGTGCTAACACTAATATGTTTGTAGTTTTTTTTAGTTTTTTTAGTTTGTTATTCTTATGAATTTTTAAATATATTTTTCTTAATTGTTTTTGTGGTGATAAAATTTGTAATAAATTGAATAATTAATCTATAAATATATAGATATTACTGTTTGTTATCTGTTATATTTTTAAGAATAACTAATAAAAAACATCTTTAAACTAACTAAACACTGAAAAAAACAAAAGTTCTGAAGTTATTTTTTCTAAAATTACTTTTATAATTTACTTTTTAATAATCAAACAATGAAAGATAATTAAAATTTGTATGAAACGAAGATTTATTTATATTAGAATATCTAATATGATTTAATTTGTATATTATGTTATATATAAAAAATATATCATAGAGCAAGCTCATATGAATTAATATAGTGTAGAAACTATATAACAAAATTATAACAGTGATTCTACTTTTAAAACTTAAGGAGCAAACTGATAATAATGAAAACTTATATCAATTAGATTTGATTAGATTAGCAAGCTAAATCTAAATTAATTATAATAATAAATAGTTATTTAATTTTATAGTCCAGTTTTGTATTAAGATTATCTTCATTATTATGATTATTTAAATTCAAATTATAAAATTTGTAAAATGTTATTAATTTGTAGATAGAGAGCGAAAAAAAAAATCCTTTACTTCTAATACATCATCAAGTTAATTATATATTTATAATCAATAACAATAAAAATTAACAACGTAACGTCTTTTGCATCGGCTTTTACACGTCATTTAGACATACTCTAATCCTATATATAGAATAATCGAAGTGAGAATATATATAATAGTTAGAAAAAAGAGAGAAAGACAGAACCATGCACTTTTAATCAAACTAATAATAAGGAAAAAAAAAGGTTTGTAAAGAAGGTAGATAAGATTGTTAGTATATATATATATTTTTTATAATTTTATATTTTATCCTTTTTTTTTAAAAAGATTTTTTAAGGTTTTTTATTTTATAATATGATTATAAATAGTTGTATTTAGTAATATATCTATAGTATGAATTAACATTTATTATAAGTTTGGATATTATGTTTTGAAACCCTAATGGTAGACCAGACATACACAAAAAACTTTAAATTGAAATAAATTGGAAAAAGAGATCTGCTGGACCGGGGATCTTCAGATAAAAGCCCAGCGACATTTCACCCCTTCTTTATTATGTCATAGATCTCTTTTAAACCGGATTTTATGTGTTAATATTAAGTTGTTTCATTGAAATATTTAAATGAACATATATAACAGATACAAGTGTTAACAAATTCAAACTGTAAACCTATCTCGACCGCGGCGTCCTCCATTGTGAATATCTATTTCTGGCTGACACATGTTGCGGGGGGGACATTTCAAATTTAGACCATTTATTCAGAATTTTTTTGAACAACAAGAAAATTAAAGAAGAAAGGAAAAATAGTTAAGGGAAGAAAGCTGAATTTCATAATCTTTACAGCTAGTTATATCAAAATAACTGATTCAACACTTATTCATCTTTTAATATTCCTTTAAAAAGGCAAATTATAAGAGTTTAATAAAGCTATTAATTGTGCAAATTCACCTTTATTTAACTTCCATTTTCCTCCCCAGAAATTGGAGATTAAACAAAATGAACTATATACTATAACACTTTAAAAATCTTGTGAAAAAATCTTTTAATCAGTTATTTAATCAAAGTTTAATTAACTGTTAAAGATTATAAATTTGTATTAGTTATTATTAAGAGAAATTATAGAAAGTTGATTTCATAAATGGATATTTCCATTTATTTTTTTTTTAATATTTTATAATTGATATACTGTTGAAATATTTTACTTGTCTGATACTAAATTTGTTTTTAATAAATTCCATGTTTAAATTTTTAACATCTTCTATGAAATTATCTAATATATTATTTATTCTATAAAATCTTAGAAACTGACCATAATATATACCCTTACAGCAATTTAATGATATATTAGAATTCATATTACAGTATTTTATAATATTGAAATTATAATTACTCTTTTTATTATAAACTCTAACAGTACTATTTGTAAGGTCTATATTCAAGTCTAAAAAGTTAACTTTTTTGTTTCTATAAATTTTTTCATTGTTCTTAAGTTTCAAGTATTTAGGATATATTTCAGGTATTAATTTTTTAAACTGTGGATTATTAAATATTATTATGTCATCTACATATCGGAATATTTGCCAATTAATATTATTTTGTAGAAAGTATTCTTTTTCGTACCAGAACAATATTATTTTGGCTAATAAAGGACTAGAAGAAGTTCCCATGGGAACGCCTTCTGATTGAATATATATTTTATTTTTAAATTCTATATAGTTAAAATTTAAAAATGTTTCCAGTAGAGTTTTTGCTGTTTTAAGATCTAATTTAATTGTTTTATATCTGTTATGAATAATTTTAATGTAGAAAGTTTTGTCATTAATGAATTCATTAAATAAATTGGTTATTTTATTATTTAGATCTCTTAAATTTATTTTAGAATATAGGTCCTCAAAGTCAAATGTGTGTACTGTTTCAATGTTTGTCCAATTGTTCATTAAATAATTAATGATTTTTTTATTTGAGTCGATAAATTTATAATTATATTTATTAGTTAATTTATTTATAATAAATTGTAGTGTTGAAGCTAATTGTATATCAATATTTTTATGACTGAATTTATACCAGATGTGATTGTTCTGAAAGAAATAGGTTTTTTGTGTAGTTTAGGAATTATATAGAACTTTGGTATGTTTGGATTTTTGTGGTTATTATAAATTTTTAGTGAATTTTCAACGTTTTTGATGTCTTTTTTGATTTTTGTGGCTGTAGTTCTAGCAAAAGTGTATTTATGATTATTATCAATTTCCTTTTTTAGTATATCGTGGTATAGATTTTTACAAATTAAAGATAAGTTATTGGAACATTTATCTATAGGAGTGATAATATAGTCCTTCTGTAAATTAATTATATTTTCTTTAAAAGAAGGAATGTCTGAATTAGGTTTTGTGTATTTAAGTGTATTATTATAATAATTTATAATTTCCTTTTTAATATTATGTTTTCATTCCAGAAAAGTAAATTCTGGAATACTGTATTTTATACTAGTTTTATTTATGAAAATATCTATATCTTTTAATATAGATTTAATTGTATTATTATAATTGTGTTTAATTTGAGGTATATATTTATACCCTTTATTTAAAATTTCCTGATATTCTGGATTTAAAAAAGAAAAATTGCTAGTTAATATTGACCTGAGAACTTATATTTATCAATATAGTTGTTGCAATTACATTTAATTTTTTTAAAATTTGCCAAATTATTAATAAATTGGTTATAATTGCAAACTAAATTACCTATATTTTTGTTGTATCTCCAGATTGTTTTGAAATTTAAATTTTTTATAGGGAAAAGATCATTGATGATTTGGTTATTAAAAATATCATTAAATTTAATATGATTAAATAAATTGTTATTAAATTTAATGATAATATTAATGTTATTAGTAGCTTGTTTAATTTTTCTGTATTTAAAGATGTCGTGTGTGATATCTATTAATCTGTTAGTCAGATTATGAATTTTAATATATTCTATGAGTTTGATAAATTTATTATTATTTAGTTTAAATAATGTTTTAATAAATTTATCGGCGAAGTTGTTAGTGTACATTTGTTTTGGGAACTTCTTCTAGTCCTTTATTAGCCAATCTAATATTGTTCTGGTACGAAAAAGAATACTTTCTACAAAATAATATTAATTGGCAAATATTCCGATATGTAGATGACATAATAATATTTAGTAATCCACAGTTTAAAAAATTAATACCTGAAATATATCCTAAATACTTGAAACTTAAGAACAATGAAAAAATTTATAGAAACAAAAAAGTTAACTTTTTAGACTTGAATATAGACCTTACAAATAGTACTGTTAGAGTTTATAATAAAAAGAGTAATTATAATTTCAATATTATAAAATACTGTAATATGAATTCTAATATATCATTAAATTGCTGTAAGGGTATATATTATGGTCAGTTTCTAAGATTTTATAGAATAAATAATATATTAGATAATTTCATAGAAGATGTTAAAAATTTAAACATGGAATTTATTAAAAACAAATTTAGTATCAGACAAGTAAAATATTTCAACAGTATATCAATTATAAAATATTAAAAAAAAAATAAATGGAAATATCCATTTATGAAATCAACTTTCTATAATTTCTCTTAATAATAACTAATACAAATTTATAATCTTTAACAGTTAATTAAACTTTGATTAAATAACTGATTAAAAGATTTTTTCACAAGATTTTTAAAGTGTTATAGTATATAGTTCATTTTGTTTAATCTCCAATTTCTGGGGAGGAAAATGGAAGTTAAATAAAGGTGAATTTGCACAATTAATAGCTTTATTAAACTCTTATAATTTGCCTTTTTAAAGGAATATTAAAAGATGAATAAGTGTTGAATCAGTTATTTTGATATAACTAGCTGTAAAGATTATGAAATTCAGCTTTCTTCCCTTAACTATTTTTCCTTTCTTCTTTAATTTTCTTGTTGTTCAAAAAAATTCTGAATAAATGGTCTAAATTTGAAATGTCCCCCCCGCAACATGTGTCAGCCAGAAATAGATATTCACAATGGAGGACGCCGCGGTCGAGATAGGTTTACAGTTTGAATTTGTTAACACTTGTATCTGTTATATATGTTCATTTAAATATTTCAATGAAACAACTTAATATTAACACATAAAATCCGGTTTAAAAGAGATCTATGACATAATAAAGAAGGGGTGAAATGTCGCTGGGCTTTTATCTGAAGATCCCCGGTCCAGCAGATCTCTTTTTCCAATTTATTTCAATTTAAAGTTTTTTGTGTATGTCTGGTCTACCATTAGGGTTTCAAAACATAATATCCAAACTTATAACAAATGTTAATTCATACTATAGATATATTACTAAATACAACTATTTATAATCATATTATAAAATAAAAAAAACCTTAAAAAATCTTTAAAAAAAAAAAAAGGATAAAATATAAAATTATAAAAAAATATATATATATACTAACAATCTTATCTACCTTCTTTACAAACCTTTTTTTTTTCCTTATTATTAGTTTGATTAAAAGTGCATGGTTCTGTCTTTCTCTCTTTTTTCTAACTATTATATATATTCTCACTTCGATTATTCTATATATAGGATTAGAGTATGTCTAAATGACGTGTAAAAGCCGATGCAAAAGACGTTACGTTGTTAATTTTTATTGTTATTGATTATAAATATATAATTAACTTGATGATGTATTAGAAGTAAAGGATCTTTTTTTCGCTCTCTATCTACAAATTAATAACATTTTACAAATTTTATAATTTGAATTTAAATAATCATAATAATGAAGATAATATTAATACAAAACTGGACTATAAAATTAAATAACTATTTATTATTATATTTTTATATATATATATATATATATATATATATATATATATGTCGTAAACCCGGGTAAGACAACAAGTGTGTTGGAAGCAGTCGGGGTTGAGTGGCAAGGCATGCAGAGTGGAAAGTCCGCACGGGACAGTAACGACAAAGTTTGGGGTCAAAAGACGCTCTCCTAGTACGTATCACGTGGCACCAGGACCAGGGGAAAGTAGAGGATTAACTGAGGAAAAGCTCGGCGTCCAGCCTGAAACCGCGGGGACCGTCATGAGATGATGATGGCCTAGCCCTGAGCGGGGCTGTCCGAAAAATATCCCCTGTAACCTAACTAACTGTCAACATCTGGACCAACGCCATTTTCCCCCCCCCCACCTGGATCCCCCAGGTGTCCGGTCGCAAGCTGGTGTCACTTTGAGACGACTAGAAAGGACGTCACACTTTATTACTTACATATCACATTGTTTAAATTACGATATATATTAGCAATCGATAAATAATTTACGTTTTCATCAGCATTTATTTTATTACCAGTTGCAAATAAGATACGCAATATCCTATCTGGATAATTGCGCGTGAAACTATTTACAATAGTCCATACTGTAGTAGAGTAGAGGTAACAGAATTGTCAAAAAGAAAATATATAATTTAGAAAAATAGCAATAAACATATACATTAGAATAAGTGTTGAGATTAGTAAGCAAAATCTGTGAAATATGTTATGTTTTGACCAAGTAGTTGTTTGTTTTCAAAAATGGGTAATGACTTAAAGTAAAGGCTAAAACTTTTCTCGCATTTTTAGTTAGTTTGTTTAAACCTCTCTACGTATTTTTGAAGGCTGTTTTAGCTCATGAGTGTCTCTAGGAGGGGGTTGGAGGGATGTGATTCGCCGTCCTAGATTGTCCGATACATGCTCAATGGGATTTAGGTCTGGAGATCGAGCTGGGCAATTCATTCGAGCAATTGCATTGTTTTTGAGAAAAATGTCGACCACACCAGCCCTATGTGGACGGGCATTATCATTCATTAAAAGAAAGTTCTCCCCCATTTCCAATGCTTAAGGCATCACATATGCCGCCAAGATCTCGTCCCGACACCTCTGTTCAGTCAGGGTTCCTTGCTGAAAATATGGAGTGCTGTGCGATCGCCCAAGAAGATTCCAGCCCAGACCATTAAACCTTGGCTTCTGTAGAGATCCCTTTCAACCATATTCCGAGGATTATTTATTATTACTACCTCTCTCCAGACAAAGCCACGACGAGAATCGCTGTTTAAAGAGAATCTGGATTCATCAGTGAACACATTACACGTCTCCACTCATCTGGATTCCAGGCGACATGTTGTCTGCACCAAAGTTTCCTTGCTCTCTTTTGAGGTGGTCTCAATGGCAAACAAATTATGGGTCATCGAGCATAGAGGCCTTTCATGTGCAGCCTCCTGCGTATTGTATAAGTTGAAATGGGAGAAAACCTTCTAATGAAGAGTAATACCCGTCCACATAGGGCTGGTGTAGTCGACACTTTTTTCCAAAACCATGCAATTGCTCGGATGAATTGGCCAGCTCGATCTCCAGACCTAAATCCCATTGAGCATGTATAGGACAATCTATAGGACGGCGGATCTCATTCCTCCCCCCCCCCCCCAACCCCCTCCTAGAAATACCCATGAGCTAGAAACAGCCTTAACACAAGAGTGGGCGTTGATTCCACAGGAGCTGATAAAATCCCTAATTCTTAGTATGGGTCGCCGATGTAGAACCTGTCTATCAGTTAAAGGCGATCACACCCCATATTAACAACAAAGGTCATGCACTGACTGCAAGAAGATCATTGCTTGACCGACTAATTTGCATAAAATACGTGTTAGATTTCTTTGATTTCGGGTATTTTAATCAACAATGGAATAATAAATTTGGGTATAAAATTTCTTTGATAAATGTTCAACATAATTTGAGATAAATGAAAAAAAAAAGTTTTTCCTTTAATTTTGCGGGCCAGTGTATATTTTGAGAAAGGAACAGATAGAATTTATAATTGGAATGGAGAATTAGTAGTTGAGGGTAATGAAGAAGAAAGAATGTTTATCATTAAAACTTCACCTAGAAATTTTTCAAGCGCTAAAGACAATTGTTTAAAAGCAGAAAACAAATGTTCAGTCAAGACAATGTGGCATAGAAGACTAGGACACTTAAATGAAGAATACTTGGATAGAATTATGAATAATAGTATGGTTAAAGGACTTAATTTTGATTCTCAAAATCTCGAAAAATGTGAACCATGTATCCTTGGAAAACTAACCCAAAACCCTTTCAAAGCTATCGAGAATAATCATGCTGAAAGACCATTAGAACTTATACACATGGATCTCTGTGGCCCTATGCCAACCAAATCACTAGGTCGTGCAAAAAAGTCTGTACGTTATTGTGGATTCATATAGCAGACGTATCTTTGAATACTTCTTGAAATCAAAGGAGGATGCATTTGATTTTTTGTTGAATTTAAAAATCATCGAGAAAATGAAACTAATATTAAAATCAAAAAGGTTAGATCGGACAACGGGACTGAATTTTTCAATAAATGTTTTCATGAGTTTTTCAAGAATGAAGGAATATACAATCAGAGAACAGTTCCATATTCACCACAAAGCAACGGAATTGCAGATCGAACCAATTGCACCCTTCTAGACTGGGCTAGAACTATGTTATTTGATGCGAAGTTACCAAATGAATTTTGAGCGGAAGCCATTGCAACAGCCGCTTATTTGAAGAATTGCACATCGACCAAGAATGATAACATGAAGACTCCCATATAGAAATGGAGTGGACACAACCCATCAGTAGCACATTTTAAAATCTTTGGTAGTCTTGCCTACTATTACATTTATAAAAATCAAAGAAATACATTTGATTCTAGAGCAAGAAAAGGAATATTCACCGGTTACTCCAGAATTAGGAAAGCTTATAGAATACTAGCCGAATGACCCGGGCAACGCCGGATTTTACCCAATTAAGTGTTTTTATTCAAATACTATTCGTTACAATTATGAATTGGCGCCGTGGATGTCACTTGTGAAACGTCCCGCTCCAAACTTTGTGTATGAGAAGCGATTTTTTATAGAGAGATGATCTGGCTTTATGTCTTCTGCTCGAATGAATGTTTTTCTGTTAGAATTTTGTTCCTGCTTTTTAGAATTTTTCACGATATAATTTTGTATCTGATAACCAAACATGGTACAGCAATATTGTCATCATCATTTTCTGACTGAAAAAAACAACAACTATTTTTGCCCAGAGAGAACCTGTCAATTTCAATTTTTCTTGGCTAAAAATGCGACAAATATCACTTCCAGATTTTTCTCTATGTCCTGTTAAAACACCTTTTACATGTTAATTAGGTCAGCTGATATTGCCTCCCATCTTCACCGCTAGAGGCGCTGCGTGCGAACGAAAGGGCAAATTTACAACGCAAATTTACAAATAACTCGAAGAATATTCGGGATAGATACCAGGGATTTTCTCTATAAGTCTTTCCAGACTCTACTATATATACTGGTAAAATTTCAGTCAGATTAGTTACGTATTGTGGACGTGTATAGCCGACAAACGTACACACATACATACATACATACACTGGCATTTATATATATAGGGATATGATTCACAAGATGGAAAATTACATGAAGTTCAAACTGTCAAAATCGATGAAAATTCAAAAGGTTCTGGTCTCTTGAATTCTAGTGTTTTTGACCAACATGTCCAAGATCAAATTATCTATAGAAATGAACAACATGAATCATATTTTTTTTCCGAATTACACCTATGGGCTCTACTCCAGAAGAACCGAATACTCCAGACAACCTAGAACCAATACCTGGATCACCAGGATTACCCCGAAAACCCGGACTTATTGCAGGAAGAACGAATGAAGATATTCAGGAACAGCATCCCATCAATCTACGAGAGCAGGAAGTAAGGCTGATAGCTTGCGGTGTAAGACGATCTGAAAGAATAAAAGAAAGAAACGCAGCCAATGTAACCGAACTATCATCAACTTCAATGGACATACCTAAAACATATCGGGAAGCCATGAACACTCCATTTTCAGACCAATGGAAGAGGAGTTCGATTCCGTAACTTCACATAATGTTTGGACTCTTGTACCCAAACCAGATAATAAAAACGTGATAAAAATGAATTTTTAATATAAAAATGAATCCAGATGGAAGCATTGACAAAGGAAAGGCTAGATTTGTTGCAATGAGGCACAATCAAAAACCTGGCATCGACTATGAATAATCCTTTGCTCCTGTGATGAAACTGGAGTATTTAAGAACATTGATTGCCATTGCGTCACAACAAAACATGAAATTGAGAAATATGATGTCAAAACTGCGTATCTCAATGCAGAAGTAAAAGACGATGTGTACCTGGAACAACCTGGTGTGTGTGTGAAGGATTTGTTCAAGCAAGACAGGAAAATAAAGTGTGTAAACTAAACAGAAGTTTATATGGTTTACCGCAATCCGGAAGATGCTGGAATGAAAGAGTTAACCAAATTTTCAATGATATTGGACTCAGACGTTTAGAAAGCGAACCATGCGCATACATCCTTCAAGAAGAGGAGAAAACTCTAATAATTGGAATTTATGTAGATGATTTCTCATTATTGGATCGGATAGTACCATAATTAACAGAATAGTTGAGCAATTGGAGATGCAAATTCTCATTGTTCGAAAAGAAAAAACAATTTTTTTCTTGGAATCAAAGTCGAAGAAAAGGAAAATTGTTTTGAACTTTCACAAGAAGCCTATGTGGAAAAGATTTTTAAAAATTTAACCTTGCAGAATATAATCCAGTAAAAACTCCTGGTGATCTTAATCAAGATCTGGATAATCACTCAGATACTTCTCCTGTGGACCCTAAACTTTACCAAGAAATGATAGGTTCCTTGATGTACCTATCAGTGGGAACAAGGCCGGATATAACATTTTATCTTAGTCAACTCTCCCAATACAATAAAGATCCCAATGTCATTAACCTTACTGCACTTAAAAGAATATATAGATACTTGAAGGGAACAAAAATCTACAAACTATGCTTTGACAGAATAACTTTTACAGATGCTAGCTGGTCCTCAACTAAGGACTCAAAATAATTTTTAGGATATTTACCTAAATTAGAATATTCACTACTCAGTTGGATATCTCAAAAACAGCCACTGGTAGCCCTGTCAACATGCGAAGCAGAAATAATGGCTATCTGTGAGGGCACTAAAGAGATGAAGTGGTTTATGAACTTTCTTTCTGAAATAGGTCAGCAATCTTGTGTTGAAATACCACTCGTTCTGAATACAGATAGTAAATCAGCAATAGATTGGATTAAAGGAACGTCTCATCATTGTAGAACCAAGCACATCAATAGAAAACATTTCTTCGTGAAAGATGAAGTCTCAAAAGGAAATTTGAGGATCTCCTTCGTGAACTCAGAAGCTCAAGAAGCGGACCTTCTCACCAAAAGACTGCAGGGAGACAGAATTCAGAGACTGCTTGTAAATATGGGACTTCTTTTTGGACCTAATTTAGATTTGCTTACTAAAGGGGGGAAGTTGTTATATGTATGTAATATGTTATATGTTGTTGTATGTAATATGTTATGTTTTGACCAAGTAGTTATTTGTTTATAAAAGGGCAATGACTTAAAGTAAAGGCTAAAATTTTTCGCATTTTTAATTAGTTTGTTTAAACCTCTCTTTGTATTTGAATAATAAATTTGTTCAAATTTTATGAAGCTGCATTAATGTAAAATTGAAATTACCCTACAACAATAAGCAACAACATAAGCCGATAAACGAAACCACAAGGTAGCTATTTACAATATGTTGCGCAATGATAGAAGTTGATTTATTGAAGTTATCTGAAACAATTAGTATCGTGGAGAAGGAAGTTGATAAAGTTGATCTATTTACAAAGAATTATATTCTAAAATAACTTATTAATTATTTAAATTGATGTAAATCAAGTCGCATAGTAGTGTAGTTGCCCCGTCTTCCAAGAGCATAGAATAAACAATAGACTGTATCAAACCCGTTTGATCAATTTCAACAAAAGAAAAATATATAAATTTCAATTCATTTTGCAGATTTATTTTGAATTTTATAGAAAATTACAAAATTTCTTTAGAACGCTTTTATTCAGAAATTAACTCTGTTTTGCATAGTTTTAATTGAATAATTCTCTAATATCTTGCTCATTTTCATTCTAAAATATTCCTTAAAACTTTCTTCAATCTGTAAATTGTTTTCCTCGAATACATACAATACGAGTACTTTACAATTTGATTTCATTTAACTAAATTTGCATACTAACCCTTTGTACATATTTCAATTGTGTTTATAATTTTTCTCCTTTCATCTAACTTGCATACTATTTCTTGTACATATTTCAAATATCCTTTTATTTCAATGGTTTTTTTTTTTTACATTTGAAGTGCAAGTGTTTCTAGGGGGACATGGCGCTCAAAGTCGAAATAAAATAAAAATAGTAGTGTAGTTCCTCGAACTGCATGAAGCTGTCTATTTATGATCAAAAGTCTGCAGAACCTATTAAATTTCGTATATCTTTTCCTATTATAAACTATTTTACCCAGATTTGTTCTTTCCATCTTGCTCTGCTGTCTTAGGTTTGACACCAGTGGGTATGAATTCAGAATGTGTTCAGGGGTTTCTTCTTCCGCTCCACATGAGCATCTAGGCGAATCTATTTTTCTAATTTTTGAATAGATATGATTTGAAGTTGCCATGACCCGTAAATAATTGATAATTGTAGAAATTTGGTTTAACAAAATTTGGTATTTTAGAGGAGTTGAAAAAACGTTTGAAATTATTTTTGAATTCTTCATAGTATTCCTGTAATTTTCTTTCATTATTTTCTCTCTCTATTTGATAAATTATATCTATTGTAGCCTATTTCATTTTTCAATATGTTGGATTCTATGTAATCTGTGAGTTTTGGTATTTGTGTTGATATATGTGTACAGTTTGACGATGTAGTATAGGCCTGTGTATGCAGTGTTTTAGAATATAATATTGCAGGAAATTTAGTTTACAGAACTGACTGGGATGAGGTAAAAAGATTCCCAAAATAAATTTCTAACTATCAAATGAAGAAAAATGTTATTTTTTAATATCAATTTCCAAAGCTAAAACTAAGCGCGACTAAGAGGTCTATCAATTGGTCAATTGGATATAACGTTATTTTTTTTAATTATAAAATTTTTCGCATGAAATGCCGTGTGTCTTTATCCGTATGTCTTAAAACAATGTCATAATTTATTCCAAAACTATAGGTAATACCAACATAACACCTAGCCGGGATATCGCGTTTTGTGTGTTGAAATAAATAAATAGATAAGACCAATTATTAAGATAAAAAGTGTATTTAATGGAACCAATCCCAGGTTAACACCCCCCGACCACATTTATTGGCGCCAAGTTGGCAAAAGCAACGGAAGTGGAGATCAACATCTCCCGCCAAATTTCGTTGCTGAACTGTAACGGGAATGCGGACGTCCATTGTCGTCTGGGTTAAATGGGAAAACTTAGTCTGCTCTACTCCTTTTTACAAATTCGTCGCCATTCTTAGAAACCTTTTATTCCTTATTTCTTAAGAAAAAGTATTTTTTAAAAATAAAAATAAAGCTTTTTTTTAGTTAATAAGACACTAAAATACATAAAAACTATCAATATAAATTGTAAGGCAGTAAAGCTTTTATAGTAAAATGTATTTAATATGGATTATATATCTGTGGTTTATATCAGTAAATATTTTAACCACCCCGCAACCTTGTAGAACTCAATTTCGCAAATAAAATATGAATTAAGCCGTCTTTAAAATAAAACAAAATATTATGATTGCTTCACATATTTTTAAATTTGTAAATTTTTATTTGCTGACAGAAGATAAATTAAGGAAGAATATTAGGACGATCCATTCAATAACAAAAAAAAAAACATCATGCATCGTAAAATTGGTTTCTGCCAGATATCGGAAAACAGAATGTCTTAGTTTTATTTATTTTTTAATTCTAAATAACTGAACTAAAAAATATTTAGTTTAGGTACCAGGCCTGCACCGTGCTGTCGCGCGCGAAATCCAGAAAGGTAATTATGTTTTGCTTTTGAATATATTTTTTTTCAGGGGAGATATTGATCTATAATCCCGTCTAACAATAGAGGCTAAAACTAAGCGCCATCTATTGAGCGTCCCCACACACTAGCGGAATCAGTGATAAAACCACTACTCCAGCTTTGGCAAATTCAGAACGCCCACCTAGAGACCGTGGTTTCGGGCTAATGACCCTCGTCAGTTCAAGGCGGGCCAAAAGAAATCAAATGAAATCTTCGGAATTTTTCAAAGAGGTATTTAGCTGGAAAAGTGACTAGGCGGCCATTTTGATATATTTTGCGGTTATTAATTGAATGGCAATAAAAATACTTTAAATTCGTATTATATTTTATTGGAATAAAAAGAATCATAGTCTCTATAGATGGCAGTGGTCATGATTAAATCGTTAAGCTATCTAGATCGCAAGACTTTTGAAAACAAAGTCAGTAAATGTTTAAGTTCGATTGGGCTGCCGTGATCCAGCTGGTACAAGCATATGTTGGTACAGGAATTATCATAGCGCTGGATAGATTTATAAGTTATTCTTGAAGGACACTGGAAATTTTCTTCTGAAATATCTTTTATCAATTTTTCTTATAAAGTTCTTTATGGGTCACACTTTATTGTTTTCTTTATTAAAAAGAATCCCGAACGAAAGGAGACTCGTGGATGATCCATTTCAAAAGTCAAAGGATTGTAGGTTTGATTGTGCTGCCGTTATCCAGCTGAATCGAGCATATGTAAATATGAACCTTATTGTAGTGTGTGTGATATTTAAGATTTTCAAGATTCCATGAGCTTCTCCCAAATAAAATCTATTAGTCTGATCCTGGAAAGATTGCTTTTTTGATTTATGTTTTGTTGCGATCCCTGAAGCTATAATGTCGATGATTCTTAGATAGATGACCTGCCTGCCTCTCATTGAACCTAGTGGCCGATGAAGTTCATCATGTGAATTGATGGGGCGTTGAACCTTTTATCTTTTCTGTTCTTAGATAAAATTGTCCGCGTCTTTTCGAGCTCATTCTAATTCTCCAGATGTGATGAAAATTCTCTATTTAATCACTCGATGATTTCAATATCTTCTTGATGCTCACATTGGACCGACACTGCAGTATCATCTACCTAAAGTAGACTTCACATCTGAAGAGACATGCCATTTATGAAATGTTAAACATGTAGGCCCTGTAGACTGAAACTTAGGGGACTCCTCTTATCCCATTTTAAATGAATATATCTTCTTACTTATATCTACTTATATATTTGCCTTATTCTGTCTGTTTGTTTGTCTGTTTGTCTGAAGCTCACGGATAGAATGCGCGCCCATTGGCTGCCAGCGAACACGTGGCCTCCCTGCCCCCCTCTAGACAACCCTGTTATCAGCTGTGCGATACATACACCTGTCTATAGCGGCCACTCTAGACAACCCTGTTATCAGCTGTGTGATACATCCACCTGTCTATACAGACCACCCTGTCTATGGCGGTCACCTTAGGCAACCCTGTTATCAGCTGTGTGATACATCCACCTGTCTATACAGACCACCCTGTCTATAGCGGTCACCTTAGGCAACCCTGTTATCAGCTGTGTGATACATCCACCTGTCTATACAGACCACCCTGTCTATAGCGGTCACCTTAGGCAACCCTGTTATCATCAGTGTGTTACATTCATCTGTCTATACAGAACACCCTGTCTATAGCGGTCACCTTAGGCAACCCTGTTATCAGCAGTGTGATACATCCACCTGTCTATACAGACCACCCTGTCTATAGCGGCCACTCTAGACAACCCTGTTATCGGCTGTGTGATACATCCACCTGTCTATACAGACCACCCTGTCAATAGCGACCACCCAAGACAACGTTTTTAAAATATATTCGCACTCGGGTAAACCCCGGGCGTTGCCCGGGCCTTTCGTCTAGTTTGTTATAAGCGAATATTATAAATAATTTTGAACATAAAACACACTATTGTAGTAAAACTATTTAAGAGGTCGCATATAAAGAAATTAAACCTTTTTTATTTACTAAGAAGTATTTTTTTTTATTAATATAAATTAAAAATTAAACGAGAAAATAATAAGGAAAGTTTTTAAGAAGAAAAATATATTTCTAGAATCCAAACACAGATCCCGTTATAAAAATAATTGCCTTATATAACCGCTGAGCTAAGAAAACATTGCGATCTGCCTAGATTATTAATTCTATACGATAAAATTCAAGAATCAAGGCACGAGTTTCTTTTATACGACGATTTATTACAAAACGCTCAAGCTTTCGGGCTGGCCGGCCCTTCTACAGGAGAACTGTGAAAACATATGGAACATTGAACAATATATAGTGATGAGACTATTTACATATTTAAAAACTATAGGGACTTTGCATATCTATCAAACGTTGAGATAACTAATTAGCATACCAGGAAATTATGGAAAGGAGCAAATAACATGCATGATAATAGCTATTGAATGTAGTAGAGTTAAGAATATTTTCTAATATATATGAGGGAGGAGAGGGGGATACGCTCAGATGGAGGATACAAGGCTATGGGAACAGGGATCGGTAGGATTCAGGGAGGTCGATGTGTCTATTGATGGCATGGAAGCCCTGGGAAACGAGAGCTTCCAAGGTGAGGCGCTGCTGCTTGTTGTATATGCGGCTATAGTGCACAGATGGATTGGCCAGATCGAAAGAGTGGTTGGAGGTTCGGATGTGTTGATATATAGCTGATTTCTCATCTTGTCTGGAGATGTTTTTGCTGTGCTCCTCGAGTCTTGTCCCCTCGAGGAGCACAGCAAAAACATCTCCAGACAAGATGAGAAATCAGCTATATATCAACACATCCGGACCTCCAACCACTCTTTCGATCTGGCCAATCCATCTGTGCACTATAGCCGCATATACAACAAGCAGCAGCGCCTCACCTTGGAAGCTTTCGTTTCCCAGGGCTTCCATGCCATCAATGGACACATCGACCTTCCTGAATCCTACCGATCCCTGTTCCCATAGCCTTGTATCCTCCATCTGTGCGCATCCCCCTCTCCTCCCTCATAGATATTAGAAAATATTCCTAACTCTACTATATTCAATAGCTATTATCATGCATGTTAATTGCTCCTTTCCCTAATTTCCTGGTATGCTAATTAGTTATCTCAACGTTTCATAGATATGCAAAGTCCCTATAGTTTTTAAATATGTAAATAGTCTCATCACTATATATTGTTCAATGTTCCATATGTTTTCACAGTTCTCCTGTAGAAGGGCCGGCCAGCCCGAAAGCTTGAGCGTTTTGTAATAAATCATCGTATAAAAGAAACTCGTCCCTTGATTCTTGAATTTTATCGTACTTTATTGAAGGGATTCCAGTACTTATAATTATTAATTCTAGCCCTTTGGCTGCTTTAGGCTATTAGACATATTTACAAACAAACAAAACAAACAACAAAAGCCTTTATTTAGGGCATTACGCCCCATACAGGATTCGCCGTATTTACGCGTCAACAAGAGGAGAGGGAAGAGGAAACATTTACAACAAAATAAAGTTTGTCTCACATTCAGTTACCTATTTA
Source organism: Cordylochernes scorpioides (assembly GCA_030710605.1). Classification (NCBI taxonomy): domain Eukaryota; kingdom Metazoa; phylum Arthropoda; class Arachnida; order Pseudoscorpiones; family Chernetidae; genus Cordylochernes; species Cordylochernes scorpioides. Next base: position 39,676,496 of record CP092876.1, on the reverse strand, counting down.
CAGATAGGTCATCCTCCAGTATCCTTTGCCCTGCATTCTTTCTCATGCGCCCAGCTTCTGTGCAGAACTTAAAGTATCTAACAATCAGTAATTCATCATTCAGAGCTGAAGAGAGAAGTTGACATATGCGATGGTATCTAAATTGACCAGAGTTAGGGCTTGGGAAAATTTCAGTACGTTTTTCTGTTAAGAGAGGGCATTGGAAGAAATAGTGAACCAAATTATCTTCCATGAGATCCTTACAAAGTAAACAGTTCCGGTAATTTTCTTTCCAGAAGTCTTTTCTTTCTTCCCTGAAAAATTGCCATAAAACTCTATGTTGTGCAACTAGTCTTTTGTTGGGAAGCGAGATATTTAATCGTAGGTACTCCTCTGTCATGAATGATTCACTCAAAAATTTGTAGTGAGCAAAGTGGGTTGAATCAATGATTTTCATCTGATCGTTTTGAATTAGTTGTTCTGTTGTGGTTCTAATTATGCCTGGCAGTTCTTTCTGTATGGCTAAGTAGTCTTCGCAGCCCTTAAGAAAGGAATATCCCTTAGAGTCTAGAATTTTTATTAAATTTTAATATTAGACATATTTATGATGTTTACAATTTTTAGTTTTTGAATATAAATTTAACTATAGAAAATATTAATAGAAATATAGCCTAAATAGGTTGAAACCGATTGGTTCAGACATTTAGTAGTTCACAAATATTTAACACTATATAAGCAAATTGGTGTATACTATAGCGCTATTTACAATGCTCCTTTCTGCGGTGAACCTATATAAGACCGGTAGTGTAAATAAAGTTGTGTGTATAGTGCTATATACAAATATTTATTCCTATTTTAACCATGCGTTCTCGTGGTTAGTTATGTGGGCATAAAATGGACACCTCTCTTTATAGTTGCAATAAAATTCCTTTTTTTGTTGTTGTTGTTGATCTATCCACGAAAGACGCGCATTCGGATATGTGAATACACGACCACACTAAAGTCTCTCCTCTAAAATAATTAAATGTATTTTGACTAGACAATCAGCCCTAACGGGCTAAAACCACCTTTTGGCAGATTAGGTTTATTTCTTAAATCCACCGTTGGATCTCAAAAAGAAAGACTGAATCTTTGGTTAAATTGACGCAAAATCGTCTCCTCAAACAACCAGCCGGTGGCAAGGTCACAATACCAGTTGGCACATTCAAAACTCCCAGCAGCTGGAGACCATGGCCTTCGTTTGTTCAAGGAATTCATCAAATCTTCAGAAGGCGCATATACTATTTGCGTTTATTTTGAGCGGAGAGCTAGTCTTTCTTCTTAGATAAATTTACTCCAGGTGAAATTGTCATCTCTATCCACTGTAGAATGTTATAAAATTATAGCTACCCCAGTACTGATGAAAGCCATATATCGAAACCATGGTATGCAGTTTGTTATCTTTTGTCTGAAATTTCCAAAACTGATTTTCAAGGATCTCAATCCGCACTATATATTGTTCTAAGGTATTGTATTTAAGAAATAAAACGGGGCATTTGTTAAAAGTGAGAGGTGCTTTTTGACGCTCATATTAACAAATTTTCTTTAAATATTTCAATCTATAGAGTATACGTTTATTAAAGAAGGAGCAGTTGTATATATATATATTTACGGACTAAACCTATAAAATTTCATTTTTCTATTTCCAAGATAAAATTATTGGAAAGAAAATCAATATAGACAATATAAAATGATGTAAAGGTATTTTAAGAAATTATGGGAAACTCTCTCTCTCTCTCTCTTATTTTAGGGAAGTATAAATATTTACAACTGATATTCCGAGAGTTCTTTCTTTTAATTTTTTTTCTGGTTTAAATTGCTAAAATACTTCAGATATACAACAGTTGGATTACAAAATTCATAATGCGCGCCATCTCGAATTATAGAGAGTATAGGATTAAATCGAACAAGAATCGCTGATGATAATTTAACAATTTAACGATTCGTTTCTTCATTTCGATAAATTTTGGCGAGCTTTAAAGCAAAGGGTTTTTCTCATGACCCTAATACGATGTATTAGATGGTATTGGGGTCGTGAAGCCTTTTGGCTTTAAAACTCGCCCAGATTTATCAGAAAGAAAGAAACGAATCGTTTTAGATCAAATGATTAAACTGGTGCGTTAGCCAGGTAGCCTTGCGACTAGGGTGAGTGGTTGATTAGGCTCAAGGTGAGGTAGGGTTCAAGGGTCATCGCGCGACGTCGCGTGAAGCGGATGCTGTGACAATTTGAGATTGGCATCACTCGCCGTCACGGAGATATGATTATGGCATTCCTCGGATAAGGATTTAGGGGTTAGGATGGTAACCCTATGTTTATACATGAGTGGAAATAGAAAGTGTTACACCAAGAAAGAGTTGAAGAAAAATTGGAACTTGATTCAAATTAATTTCTTATGGCGTTTTTAACGAATGATTACATTTTGGATCCAAAACGTCTAAAATATAGTTACGTTTAAATAATTCCAAATGTTTGATTATTTGGTCTATATAAAAGTTTGTACATTCATGTCAAGTTTCACAATATTCTACCAGTTTCCTCTAGGATGTAAGCACTTTTTTTATTTCTACCCCAGTGTAAATACGTAATTTCACCGATATAATTAGATAAACTCGTACTTCGTTCTAACGTGGTTGTTTGGAATTCTTATCCAAAGGCTTATATGTCGAATAACGTTATATACGGGGTGAAAAAAAAGCAATTTGGGAACTGGGCCATAAAAACAGCTCGAAAAATGAGCTAGCCTTTTATGAGTGATAACTTTATAACGAAGTCTTAGTGCAAACAGAAGAGTCAATTGTCTTAATTAGGTTTTCTTATATATACATTTCTTTATTAATATTAAATGTGATTGGCTTCCACTTTTTTCTCTTCATTATATTCTCTTCAATCCATATATAAGAAATTTATTTTCCTTCAATTTACCCAGACTAACCTATTTATTAGCTTGATTGTCATAATCAAGTCTTCCTCTGTATATAAATTTCATATTACCATTAAATGTAATTGGCCTTAAAATAATAATAACATTGCTTATTAAATCTATTACTATTACTGTAATTCCTGCATGTATCCTACAATTCTGCTTGGAGAATCTGTATGAGACTAAAATATCTTAATAAAGCTTTTTGTTGTTGTAAATTCAAACAATAGAGATTTGGAGATCAAATTGTCGAAACTGCTTGGAATGCTCACCACTGAGATGGGCCAAGTCTTCACATTACTATTCATTTTGAAGTAGTAAGTTTCCTTTTTTAGATAACGATTAAAATTGTCCCGCCCCCCTCTTAATTTACAATATTCCTTTATTTTCTGAGGAGCAACATGAAAATTCAAAATGTCTAGAGACACTTGTACAAAAAAAAAAAAAAAAAAACCATAAATTCACCTCAAAATATGGAGTATATATAAAGACTAAGCCAGTATACACGCTCTCTCTCCCATAATGCTATTTATAAACTAGTTAATTGTGATGAGAGGGTTGTTTAAAGGTGTTAGGACTTAACGTCGGTATAGTTGAAGAAGAGAGATCGAGATAATAATTGATTTAATTAGATTCTCCACATGTGAATGTATCACCACAAATGTATGAGATTTATCAATTATCATCTCCATTTTTCACTTATTATTATTATTATGATCATTGAACCATTAATAATGAATTTCATCCAAATTACAACCGTCCACTATCAGCAACCGACTATGTAAAACCAAGCTATTGCAAGTATCTTTTAATAAATAATTATTTTAATTTTTTAAGGGCTTTCGGGATTTTTTTTTCATATATTAGAATATATACGTATATAGAGGATTATTAGTAAATTAAAGTTAATTGCCATCTATCGCTAAAATTTTACACTAATAAATTTACTGGCAATGCGCTTCTTTCAAATAGAGGATTATAATTACATCTCGGGAATTTTTGTGAAAAAAAGGGAAATTTCCTTAACGCTTAAAAAAAGTTTAAATAAAATAATTGGCGATTTAAAAATACAAGAGCATACTTAGAATTGCTTGGTTCTATAAAGTTCATATGTACTAAGATACCCTGATAACCGAACAAGACCGAACTAGAATCGCTCCACCATATTTAAAAACCAGAATGGGGAGAGGCAATCTTGATCCAAGGGGGATACAGTAATGGCACACTTACCGGATTCTAAAGTACTTCTCTAGAGTAAAGGGTAAAGTATTCAAATACCAGAAATATCATAGACCAATATACAGGGTGATCCAAAAGTCCCGCACTATTTTAAAAATTAATAACTCCGCGAATATTTGCGCTAAAGCAATGCGGTAAACACCATTGTGTTCAGGATGCAATGGGATTTTTATGGCAAATAATGAAAAATTCGAAATTGATTTTAGTTACAATTTTATTTGCCAGATGGCGCACTACCAGAATCAGAGATTCAGCGGCCAAATTGTTTGATAAATTGAAAAATATAACTGATCGACACGGATTTTTCCTTTTTGAATACCAGGAAAGAACCCTAATAACATCAAATAACAAATTAATAAAACACCACTTCGCAAAAAGTATGAAGAATTGGTTAACAATTTTTAAATACAATCAGAGATATGTAAAATAGGTAAATGCAAATTAAACATGTAGCAAAAAAAATGATATTTTAGATACGGTTTGTTTCCGAAGATAATAAATTTCTAATATTTTTAATTCAACTCTCTCTCAGTATCGATTATATTTATTTTATTTCATATGAAAAATATGTATCTATCTCTGATAATTTATTTTACTCTGGAATGCCGTTGTTGTTGTCGTGTCCAATAAAAAGCCTCAGATGTCTCCATGCATCTCCATCACAGCAGCAGCAATGTCCACTATCTTGGGTGTGTAAAGCTTCTGCTCTGGGTCTATGTCAATTTTCTGCAAGGCTGCGGCCATTGCTGGCTATGAGAATATATGGGTAGGTGTAAGTTCCACACCAGGACAATTGTTGCATGCCCTATAAGTTATTGTGCCATCTGGATGTATTATTATTCCTTTATAGTGTTTTGTTTTAAGTTTTGTTATAGTTTTTGTCATTTTTCTCTCGGAGTTTATTTCGCATTTTGATCTTTTCTTATTTATTGTTTAATTATCTTGTATTTTGACAAAGAATCAGCGTCAAATAATGACATTTGTTCTTTCCTTTGGCTCAACTTTCTGGCTTCCTTTGCCAATTCAAATGCCATTCCATTACCCCCGATCCCAGCATGGGCAGGGATCCATTGTAGAATGTAGTTATTCTCCAATGGTTCCAGTTGGGTAAGTAACGAGTGTATTTTCTGTGTGATTTTAGTATTGCCCTTCTGAATTGCTTCTAGAGCGGATATGGAGTCACTGTATATTAAATTTCCTTCTGCTTGATGCAGGGATGGTTGGTTAAGGCATACATCAAGGGCTTTCCAGATAGCTGTCAGTTCACAAGTGAAGTTTGACGAAATCTGTCCTGCTCCTTCTTTGATTTTGATGTGCGTTCCATCTTGCAGTATTATGTTAATTCCGGCCCCTCCATAACTCAGGGTAAGGTCTGAAGATCCATCTGTATATGCTGTTGAAGGGGGTGGCCTAGCATTTTTAATCAAGAATTTGTACTATGAGGACATAGCCGTTAATATTTCAAACACATTAGACCTCGAAGCCCAAGATATCAAAGTCTACCTCAATCAAAACAAAGCCATCAACATATACAATATGTATCACCCTCCAAACAATACACATATTGACGATGGAACAATGGCTCGATTTCTTACAGACAACACTATTATTGTAGGTGACCTTAATGGCAAACATCAACTATAGGGATGTTCCACGCCAAACCCAAGAGGCAAAATACTTTCAAACATATTTGACGACAATGCCATCATGTGCTTAAATGATGGGAATTCTACCCATCATTCCTACATCTATAATACTGCACAAGCCCTTGATATAAGTTTTTACTATCCTGACATTTTCCACAAATGCAAATAGCAAATATTAAAAAGTATTGGAAGTGATCATTTGCCTAATTTGATAGAAATTAGCACCAAGACCAAAACCAGCTCAATTTAAAAAAATTCTGGAACTTCGAAAAGGCTAATTGGATATCTTTCGAAAACACCATTATTAAAGCAGCTACAGTTTCAATACCAAGAGGTAATATTAAGAAATGGATTCCAAATTATACACACCAGGCAAAAAATATTCAAACACATATAACTAAAAGAAATGAACTACAAAAAAGAGCACCCAAAACCAAACAAATTGTAGAACTGAACTGAACATTGTGAATGCAAAAATAAAAAGATTATACGTAAATGTGAAAAGGGAAAAATGGAAACAAATTTGTGAAAACCTGAACCCAAGAAACCCAAATACAAAACTTTGGAATTTGGCAAAACAAATTGACAGATCCCAGTCACAAACTGAAAAAAACTAATATGATTAAGAATACAGATGGTACACCAGCAACTAATGACAAAATTGCTGCCAATCTTTTAGGTAATTCATATCAAATAAGTAGTAAAATCAAGGTTGAAACAAAGGCCCAAAGGATTATTCATGACTGTAAAAATGTCACCAGCGCTCATAATATTTTCCATGAAAAAAATAAATATGAAAGAGCTAGCTTATGCATTAGAAAACACTGACCTAAACAAGACTCCTGGGCCAGATGGAATCCATGGCCGAATGATATCAAACTTGGGCAAAATTGGCAAAGAAAGACTTTTTAATATTTTCAATAACTACTGGAAAACTGGAAAATTGCTTCAAGACTGTAAAAATGCAACAATAATTCCCATTTAAAAACTTTACAAATCTGCTGATGACCCAAAAAACTACCGGCCTATCTCTCTCACAAGTATTTGCTGAAAATTAATGGAAAAATTATACTCAGACGACTCACCTACCACCCCGACACAAGAAATCTCTGACCAGAAGAACAATATGGATTTAGGAAAGGACATGGGACAATAGACCAACCCTTATTTTTCACACAAAAGGTAAAAGATGCACAAAACAGAAAACCAACTAACCACACAATAGCTGCTTTTTAGACCTTACACAAGCTTTTGATAAGGTATGGAAAAACAAGTTAATTACAAAATTATACAAACATTTCAAAATTGATGGAAAAGCTATCATTTGGATGAATGATTCCCTTAAAAATAGATGCATCAGGGTCAAATATAATGGCACTTTATCTAAAACCTTCAAATTGTATCAAGGATTACCACAAGGATCAGTCCTTAGCCCAAATCTCTTCACCCAATTTATTGCAGGCATAGAAGAATTTTTTCTCATAAAACCAATATTGGACTTTTCGCTGATGACATTATTATATGGAGCAGCAACACTAACTGGAAAAAAGCTGAAAGAGATTTGAACAAGACTCTTCTCCACCTAGAAAAATTTGCTAATAAACATAAATTAGAATTTAACCCCCAAAAATCTGAAACCTGTCTTTTTACTACCGTTAAGAAACTATACAAAATAAGACCAAATATTATTCTGAAAGAACAACAATTGCAATATAAAAAACATCCTAAATATCTCGGCTACACCCTGGATCCAGAAATTAACTTCGTAATATGTTTAATATTGAAGGAGTTGTTAGAAAAGGAAGAGACCTACTAAAAATCTTGAAATATATTTCAGGAAGAGTGGGGAGCTGAAGCAACAACACTAAAATTAACTTACACATCTCTAATGAGACCTATCTTGGAATATGGATATCAAATCTATGGTACAGCATCTGAAACAAATCTAAAATAACTGGAAAGGATACAACTAAATGCAGCTAGAATTATTACAGGTCTTCGAAATACCTGCCCTAATAATATTATACTTTACGAGGCAGACATTATGCCCTTAAAGGGTAGAAGAAGCTTCAATCTGCCAAAATATATAAACAAAATCAAGAGTTATGAAAACAAACACAGAACATCCAATTGCATACTTAATTGGGAATCCAATATGAGACTCAAAAAAGAAGGCCCTCTCCACCTGGCCAAAATAAATAGATTTTTAAAATATAAAGTGGAAAAATATTATTTAGCAGAAAAAATATCCCCATGCGAATCACTAACAAAATGTTATTTTTAATGCCACTTTAAATGAACCCACTAACAAACAATACCAAAATCCAGAATACTTAAAACAATTATCATTAGAAATAATTAATAAAATTCCTAAAAATGTAATAACTATCTATACCGATGGTAGCAGAGACGAGTTGGGACACACTGACAGTGACTCTCTCATTAAAACCACAAATGGCAATGAGAAAATAAACAGAAGAAACCCGGATTTTTGCTCAGTCTTCAGATCAGAACTTATAGCCATCTATGAAGCCTTAAAATCCATCAGAAACACTAAACATCACGATATATGGATTCTTACTGATAGTAGAAGTGCAATACAACACTTGAGTCACACAAGGGAACTTAGAGACAAAGTAAGCAGGAACATAATTGGTTATCTCCAAAAACTCTCAATACCTCAAAAATTCACCTTCAATGGATACCCTTACATGTTAGCATTGAAGGCAATGAAGCTGCTGATGCGCTAGCGAAAAAAGGCACAAAAGAAACCTTGCTACAGAAAAATAAACTTACTTTTAAAGAAATAGAAACAGTAGCCAAAACAAAAATAAACAAGAACTGGAGGATCCCAGCTAAGCACAGTTGGTACACCCTAGAAGCAGATGGCCACCCAGACCTTTCGGTCCACAAGCCGGCATCCGAAGCATGCACTTCGCTGCTATTCTGTTCAACTCATAAGCCAAGTAACGATATCCAAGCTAGTGCTTGGACATTGTACCTGGAAACACCACCTCCCAGACAACGTGTCTGGAAGGATTTCTATACCGGTGGCCTTTAATCACAGCAAAAGAGGACACTATCTACTGTGTCCAGCAGGGACCGCGGGGAGGCGGCCCCCGGTCGACTCTGTTCACTAATAGCTGAGGAAAAGCTCAGCTGCCACGTCGTGGGCTTTCTCAAGAAGCTTGCTGTGATTTCTCAGCAGCTTACTCTCGATCGCGCCCCTCGCCCTCCTTCTCTCTTCCTGCACACCCACTACCCTTGGACAATCCAAGACGTAGTGGCGTGCATCCACATCCCTTTCTTCATAGACGCAATCAGGGTTTCTCTTAATTTTAAATCTGTGGAGACTCCTGGGAAAGGGCCCATGTCCCGAACTACCCTAATGAATTTGTGGGACATTACCTTACAGAGGTACTTGGGTGTTGTTACCCAATTGAATATACCACTCTCCCCTTCACACTGTTCCTCCATCTGCCCAACCATAAGTCCTGGACGTGCCCCCTGATCCTCCTATAAACTTCTTTCTTGGTCACTGGGGTCCTCAGTGATCTATCTCTAAAGCATCCTGCCTTAGTGAGCCTGTCTGCGAACTCATTACCTTCGATGAGGCTGTGTCTCCCAACCCAATAGAGCTCCGGAGCCCGCGTTGTCATCTCCAGCTCCTGGATTATTTGATGCGCGAGTTGCCCTTTCACCAGATTGATGGCGACGAGGGCCGACATACAATCTGAATAGAGGCGGTCGGGGTGAAGTTCCTTCTCGGCACACACTCTGAGGGCTACCCTGATCGCAACCAGCTCGGCTGAAAAGACCAATTCGTCCACTCTGAGTGTTAAGCTTTCTTGGAAGATCAGCTCTCCATTAGTGAAAATCACTACTTCAGCTCCAGTATTGGTTCCAGACTTACTACCATCAGTGAAAACCACCGTGCCAATCCCTGTCGGCCTTCCAGGACTCCAATTCCACTTTGGCAACCACTGAGGAGGCTTCCTTGGGTCCCTCTTCCATTCCAGGGCACCCGCTTCAAGTCCCAGGGCATCTTCCCTGTTCTCCCAGATCTTCTGTCTGATGGTCTCCTCCTCTAGTTTAAATCACAGGGGAATAAGCCCAGCGAGGACCAAAAAGGCCTCACTGCTGGTAGTGCGATATCCCCCTGTGATTCTGAGTGCCGCTGTCCTCTGCACGCTCTCTAGAGTTTTTGCCACTTTCTGATCCCTGTTATAGCAGGATTGGCTCGACACAGGAGAGGCAGAGGTTCCTAAAAATAGTACCCTCCTTCTCCCCCCCCCCCTGTTGAGAGCCAACCAGGACAGGCCTGCACAACGCCTCCCTGCCTCTCGCCACCATCTCCTCCGCCTGGTATTGCCAACCCATCTTGTCATCAATGACCACCCCCATGACTACCCTCCGTCCTTTCATCCGGATAGCCGGCTTGTGCTCCCATTTGATCCCTTTCCTTTTAGTTCTTATGTCCCTAGGTTTAAAGCTGAGGGCTTTAGTTTTGGAGACATTGAACTTAAGGCCAGAGTCATGGGCCCAATTCGAGAGGATTTGGAGAGAAGCTTCAACACACTTCTCAGCTTTCGCTCTTGCGGCAGCCTCAATGATGAGGAACTGGTCGTCAGCATAGATAACCAGCCTGGCTCCCTCAGGGAGCTCCTCCTGGAAAACGGTGTTTACCAGGATATTCCACAGAATAGGTCCGCAGCAAGAGCCCTGGGGGCAACCCCTAGCACAGTTTCTTTCCAACTTCCGCCCACCAAAACTGAGGCTAATCCGTCTATCCCTCAGGAAGTCACGAACCAAGCTGCACAAATTATCAGGACAACCCATGTCCATCAAATTTCTCATCAGCTTGTTCCAGCTTATGGAGTTGAACGCACCATCAATGTCCAGGGCCACGAAAAGAACCCAAGCACCCTTATTTAAGCCCATCTCAACCCCCTCTAACACCTCGTTCAGAGCTGTGGTTGTGGAGTTCCCTTCCCTAAAACCATGTTGGAAAGAGGAAAGGAGCTCATTACTCTCTAGCCAGTGCTTCAGTCGCTAAGCTAGTAGGCTATCCAGGACCATACCTAGACACACTAGTAAAGAAAGCGGACGATAATCATTAGGAGAATTACCCTTTCTACCAGACTTTTCGAGAAGCACTACTCGAGCAACCTTCCATGCCTCAGGAAAAGTACCAGTGTCCAGACACCTATTGAAAAACCTGGCAAGAAGTGATGGGTGCATTCTTAACAGGGCTTTCACGACCGTGTTATCGATCCCTTCGGGACCAGGAGGTTTCCTTTTCCCGAACTTGAAAGCCGTCAGTTTCACCTCGTTCTCAGAAAAGGGCGGATCCACCAAACCACAAGTGTTCAGAGAGATCTCGTCCTCTGGTTCCTCGTTTCCGAAGGGCCGATCCAAGTTGTTTTTATTTTATCTTCTGCTTTCGAGCGAGAAGGTCTAGAACACATTCTCTCTGAATTTTCTCATTGTTGGTGGATGAAACAGCACCAGTGATTATTTTGGCCGCTTTTGCTTGAACACTGTCTAGTCTTACTTTTAGTGATGAGCTTGAGGGAGCCCAGACCGGTGTTGCATATTCCATTATCGGCCTTATTAAGGTGATATATGTTGTTCTGTAAATTCTGGGTTTTTTTTCCCAATTTGTTCCACATAGCCATCTCAGAATGTTTAGTTTTCTGGTAGCTATATTTGAGGTGCTAATTATGTGTTTTGAAAATTCCAATTCCTCATCAATGACAGTTAAAATAATTTTATTGCCATCTTGTCAATACATGCAAAGTGCACAGTCTGCACTATTTAAAAAAGATAATATGCATTATATACACTATGTACAATGAAAATGGCGCCTCTGCCAGCGCTGCAGAGTTTGGTGGAGAATCGCCAGTGGGTCTCCAGCAACACCACGCATTTTGCGATCTACGATGAAAACGTAGATCGCGGACTTCGCCGCTTAGGAGATGGTGATGGCGTGGTCCTCGAGACCAACTGGAAAGATCCAGGACTGCAGTATCACACCTAGGTATTTTGGATTTCTAATTTTATCAATTATTTGTTTGTTTATGCTTATTTTGTGGTTATTTATGCCTTTTTTCCTGTCAGTGGAGAAGACGCATAGGTTTGGTTTTATTGGGTTTATGGTCATTTGGAGTTCCATTGCCCACTTCTCCAGTCCTCTCATTGATGTGTTCAGTATTTTTTACGATTTTTCTATTTTGCTACATGCAACCTTTGAGTCTTCAGTGAGGTAAGGATGGATGTCGTTAATATATAGCAGATAGAGTAGAGGACTGAGCACAGATCCCTGAGTTACACCAGCCCATGTTCTTCCTTCCTTGGAAAATTCTCCATTGACCCAAACCTTTAACCTTCTTCCCCTTAAGAAGTCTGCAATCCAGGTTAAGGTTTTTCCTCTTACTCCGATGTTGTGCAGCTTTTCACGTAATTTCTCCCTCCATACTCGATCAAAAGCTGAGGTCATATCAAGGAATATAGCCGTGGTCTTCTTTGGCGGTTTTTCCTGGAAAGAATCTATTATTGATTTACAGAGGTAGAACAGTTGATCAGTCGTACAGTGCTGGGATCTATAGGCAGTTTGGTAGAAGTTTATTTTATTATTGTTAGTGAGCCAGACTATGAGCCTAGAGTGGATAATTCGTTCTGTTATTTTACAAAGTATGCTGAGGAGAGCAATTGGCCGATAGTTCTTGGATTCCTTGGCATCTTTGTTTGGTTTCAGTATTGGCACAGTAATTGATATCTTCTATTCCTTTGGTAGTTTACCAGTTTACCATGAAATGTTTAGTATTCGTAGGAGTTGTTTATTAGCTTTGTCTTCAAAGTGTTTAATCATTTGACCAAACATTAGATTATCTCTTGGTGACCTCTTGGATTTTTTTATTGATGAGTTTAGCTCATTCAGTGTGAAGTCTTTCGAGAAAATATCTTCTTGATGGAAGTTTCTTGCTTGTGTGTTTAACTAACTGGTTTATATTATTTTTAGAGTCCTGTCTTCATTCGTATATTTGAGTATGGAAGTGCTTGAAAGATATTTAGCAATTATGTTAGCCATCTGTTTGTTCTAGTTTTCTCGCTGTTCTATTCATATCGGTTAGAGTATTGGAGGATTGGTGTTGGTTTTGATTGTTTTCTAACACTCTAATCATATTCCAGTGTTGGCTGTCCTTTCTTGGATCCATTTTTTCGCAGAAATCTGCCATTTTTCTTGTTTGCATATCCAAATTTCTTGTTCTATTTTGTGACTAATTTCAATGTGTTCCTTTCTCTTTTCTTCTGTTTTATTTTTTAAAGAAGTTCATTGATATTGTCTCTCTCTGAAATCATTGCCTCGATGTTGTGGTTCTTCCAGTGAGGTATCCGCAGGTCTTTACGTCTACCTCTAGGTATCGATGCTTTTGCAGCTTTTGATATATTCGAAGAGAAGTTTTCCAAGTTTTTGCCAAGCGTTCTGTAATTCAATTTTTCGTTGCACAGTTCTTCAAGCTTTTCTGTGATTTTTTTCAAGTCAGCTTTCCTAAAGTTCCATGTTATTTTATTCTATTGGACATTCTCAATTTTGAAGTTTAGGGTTGTTAAAATTCGTCTGTGGTCACTGATTGCACCTCTCAGGATTTTCCATTGTGTTGTGGATGCGATGTTGAAATTTATCGCTGTGATGTCTATTGCGGATTCTGTGCCTGTGGACTTGAATAGATAGGTGTTCTCTCCCTTATTTAATGGTGTAAGGTCGAGGTCGGTGACCTTTTTTATCCTGGACAGATGATCCCCAAGTTGAACTTTTGGCGTTAAAATCGCCGTGTATGATTGTGATATCCGAAGAGGCTTCACTTAATGTCTCTATTGTGTGTACCCATACAAAATTCAAAGATATAACGAGCTGAAAGTTGGCGATTTTGAGATGCGTCAAGAATTCGCTGCATGGGTTTTCCGGCAAATTGATAGTGATGAAAACTGGCTGTCGAATGTTCTGTGGACAGATGATGCTCACTTTTCTCTAAACGGAGAATTTAACATTCAAAACAGCCGCTTTTGGGCAACAGAAAACCCTAGGAATTTTACAGAAATGCCACTTTATCAGCCTAGAGTTACAGTTTTGTGTGGATTCACTTCTTCTTTTATTATTGGGCCATTTTTCTTTGAAAAATCAATGGAAGAACTTTTAAAACCGTTTTTGTAACTGCTGAACGTTATGTTCAACTTTTGAGAGAAAAGGGTATTCCCATATTGCAGGGAAAAAGCACTAAGCGAAATAACATTCATGAAAGTTGGAGGACCTCCTCATATCTCCCGTGGTGCCAAACAATTGCTGAAGGATACGTTCGGTGAAATTCGTGGGATAAGTCGCCATATACCAGTGGCCTCCAAGATCACCAGACTTGACGCCTTGCGATTTTTGTTTATGGGGGTACATTAAATCGTGTGTTTATCGATGCTGGCCTACCATATTGGCCATGTTGAAGGCTCCTATCAGATGGAACGTTTTATCAATTTCAACAGATATGTTATTTAATGCTGTCCATTCTGTCATTTATCGTCTGCAGGCGGTGATTGAGAATGAAGGGTGCTACATTGAGCAAGGATTGTGACCTAATACAAGAGAGAAGGCAGTTACCTCATGTGTTATATAAGCTGCCATGTATTATATTATCTACCAAAATTTTGCAGCTCTTTGTGTTGGGATATGGGGATAATAAATGCTGTCCTCACATCTTGACTTTTTTTTTTTTTTGTGAACAGTAATTTTTTGTTTGTCATTTGCTCACATATTATGTCGTGCAAACCAGAGTGTTATAACTTCTCGAATAACACTGGTACACACAATTTTTCTCCTTATGTTTAGTTTTTCGCTTTTCGCTCATTAGAAGAAATAGCATAAGGAATATTTTCTGTACACCAATAACTTTAGAAATTTTGTGCAAAAAAATAATACAAAATGATTTTACTAACACGTTTTTCAACGCAAAAGGTCGATTCAAAAAATATTTTTATTTGAGGGGACACATTCTTTAAAATTGTGTACAGTATGAGAGAGAGTTGAATTAAAAATATTAGAAATTTATTATCTTCGGAAACAAACCGTATCTAAAATATCATTTTTTTTTGCTACATGTTTTAATTTGCATTTACCTATTTTACATATCTCTGATTGTATTTAAAAATTGTTAACCAATTCTTCATACTTTTTGCGAAGTGGTGTTTTATTAATTTGTTATTTGATGTTATTAGGGTTCTTTCCTGGTATTCAAAAAGGAAAAATACGTGTCGATCAGTTATATTTTTCAATTTATCAAACAATTTGGCCGCTGAATCTCTGATTCTGGTAGTGCGCCATCTGGCGAATAAAATTGTAACTAAAATCAATTTCGAAATTTTCATTATTTGCCATAAAAAATCCCATTGCATCCTGAACACAATGGTGTTTACCGCATTGCTCTAGCGCAAATATTCGCGGAGTTATTAATTTTTAAAATAGTGCGGGACTTTTGGATCACCCTGTATATTAACTTCAGAATCAGTGTGTGTATGTCCTTTATGCCTGACCAAACCACTCATTGGAACGCCATGAAACTTTGAGAAGTTATTTAGTATAGTACTGGGAAGGTTTCTAGCAAATACAATTTTTGAAATAACTTTTCGCCTAAAAATAATCAAGATAAATATTCTAATTTATCTGTTATAATTCAACAATCTGCTCTAAATATTATCATGATGATGCGATGATTTTGTAATGTAGAAAATTAGGAAAGACAAAATTCAGGATGACACGGCAAATTATTTGAGACAAGAATAATGATACAATTCCAAGGCAAGATACAATTCCTTTAACTTCCAATTACCGAGGGAACCAATTAATATTGATTTTATTCAACTTATCGAGTATTTTTTTTTCAAGGGACCGGGAAAAATGTTCATTTTATCGAGAGATTCGTTAGACAAACCTTTACTCGGGTAAAACCCGGGCGAAGCCGGGTACATCCGCTAGTTAACTATAAAATAAGGCGAGCTTCCGAGAAACCACTGAGAGGCTTTCTACCCTCTCTCTCGACGCGTGAGCTCAGTCTTTTATCAGAAGGGAGACGGAGATCATGAAGCTAAAAAACCCATATAATTTGTATTTATTTATTTTTGGCAATGTTTATTTTCACATATATAATCAAATATTTTCTCTACAGACCTTACTATAATGATAAAAGTTATTGGAAGAGAAGACTTGGCTCATCAGTGGTGAACCCTCTCAGCGGTTTCGCCAAATTAATCTCCAGACCGCTCTACTATTGTATTGGATTGGATTTCTTATATATCATGCATTTACTATGGAAGGCAGCTTAGGGGTGTTTAGGGAGCCTATGGACATAAGCTTATAGGTCTGTTGTTCTCTTAGTAAATACATATAATTGCATAAAGACCTATAATTTTTTGTCCATAGGTTCCCTCAACACCCCTAAGCTGCCTTCCATAGTAAATGCATGATATATGAGAAATCCAATACAATACAATAGAAGAGCGGTCTGGAGATTAATTTGGCGAAACCTCTGCGACGGTTCACCCCTGATGATCCAAGCCCTCCCATTCAATAACTTTTATCATTGTAGTAAGGTCTGTAGGGATCATATTTGATGACATATGTGAAAAGAAATACATTGCCAAAATAATTATTTCAAATTTTAGAGATAAATGGCAATTGAATTTATTTATTAATACCAAAAACATCCAATTCGGGCTAACATGTCCTTCAACATGAGCAACTAGTAGCATAACTTAATAGTTACACGCCGAAAATTAAATATCTATATGCTGAAACCTATTTTATTTTTATATTTTAGAAAACGTATATATGACTATATGTCATTGAAATGTGTTTGTTCACAGTTTTTAACTACTGAAAATATAATGATAAGTTTTCACAACTTTATATAAAAACATCTGACCAAGGCTCTACACATACAACACACTCATAAAATTCTCCGATAGCAAAATTAAACGTCGGCTCAGCTATGGAATTTTAATTATATCTATTGCTTTGACAATTTGACAATTGAAACAAATTTTATTGACTTCTTGTCAATAATTTACATTAAAAATGGAAATAAAACTAAAATATAGATTATCATGCGGGGGATGTGCCCCGGCGAGTGAGCCTTCTTTCCCAGGCGATGAGCGGGTCTTCTGCTCCTCCGGTCAGCCCAACCTGTACGAAGTACCGGTAGATGATGGATGTGGCAAACGCTAGAATGGCCAAGTCGTCATCTTCGAGGCCAGACCCGAAAATCCAGGCTCGCAAGTCAGGGGATCGCCCGAGGACACTGAAGGCTTCGATGATGAGGAGCCTGATACGACTGCAGCTCCAGTAGCGATGGTCAAGGGAGCGATCTACGAACCGCAGGCCTGGCATGATGAACTGGTCGAGGCCGGATGGTTCGGGTGGGGAAGGGCATGGAGGGCCAACCTAAGCGCAATGTCGGTAACGTGGCCCGAAAAGGCGCAGCGCCGCAGTGAAGTCCAGTCGAGCCTGGCCGGCGCGTCAACCACAGATTTCCATCTGGAGAGAAGCCTGGTGATCGGCTGTGCCGCGAGGCGCGGAAGCTCCAAGGCGCGACGGGCCGAGCGGGTGGTGAGCCCCGAGAAGGGCCTGTTCGTCCCGCGCAGGACCACAGCCTCAACCAGGCAGGCAGCCCTGGTGCTCTCCCGGAGGTTCTCCTCTAACTTCCTCCGGCAGAAGGCAACAAGGGCAACGGCGTCCGCGAGAGAGGAGCGAGTAGGGCGGATGTCGGGGGCATCCCTCAGGTCCGCGACACGGACCCCGGACCAGCGTGCAGGGGCCAGGAGGTTGGGAGGGCGAAGGAACCGGCAGCCACCAATGATGGGGAGCTCCAATAGCTGGGATGTGGGAACAGCCCGGTGGTCGAGGCCAAGGATCTTGGAGGCCTCCTCCCAGAGCCTTAGTAGCCGTAAGCGACGGGGCCAGAGCGGAGTACCGTCGGGAGGGGGACGGAGCCAGACGCCGCCCAACACCAGCCAGGAGAAGCCATTCTTTCTCCCACGGAGCGCAGCTTGAACGCCCTTGAGGCAGGTCAGATGGAGTTGGGCGCCAATGTCCAGAAGCCCGAGGCCCCCGAGGGTAACAGGCCTTGATACGATGTCTGCGGGAAGCCAAGCCGTGCGGTCAGGGCCCCCGATAAACCTTCGCAAGCGGGCCTGTAGCTTGGTGATGGTAGCCTCTCCGGGCAGGTACCCATGAAGGTGGTGCTGGGTGGTTGAGAGTACCAGGGTATTGGCGCCTTTGGCTCGGCCGACAAGAGAGAGGCCGCGCGTGAAAGGCGTCCACTTCCTGCAGGCAGAATCCAGCAGGGTCAGAAGATGCTGTTCCTGGCGGGCGACAGATCTGAAGGGGGCAATATCCGTCTCCAGGACTTTGATGGAAGATGTCGACCAGGAGACACCTAGGGGAGAGTCACCGCGAGCGCGCCACGCACCGCACCAAAGGCCGGCACTCTTCTCGAAGTTCACAGCTATGCCCGAAGCCCGACGGAAGTCCCGAAGAACGGCCTCCACCCGCTCAAACTGCTCGCCGCGGCGAATCAGGAGGGTGATGTCGTCGGCGTAAGCGATGACATTGCTCACGCCGAGGGAGGACTTGAGGCGACGAAGCAGCGGCCCTGTCGCGATGCTGAAGAGTGGGGCACTGACGGTGCAGCACTGCCTAAGGCCGTTTAGTAGGTGGAAGGCAGTGGTGTGGAAGTCTCCGGCCCTGATTCTGTCTTTTTATTTGTCTGTTTCTGGCAGATCAATACCACGGTTTATACTGTTAGCCCGTTTAAATATTATTGGATTCTATAATTAATCTTTGGTGCTTATTATGGATGTTACTGTAATGTACTGTGGGTTTTGGTAAATTGAAAGTATGACCTGCTTCATTGATATGTGGCACTATTAATCCTAAGGGGCTTTACTTTTGTGTTACTTTACTTTTTGTGTGTTTTTTATTATCCTGTTATGTACTCTTCTTCCTAAACGAACACAATATGAATATTTAAAAAAAAAATGGTAACCCCTTGTTCTTAATAGTGCCACATATCAATGAAGCAGCTCATACATTCTATTTACCAGAACCCACAGTACATTATAGTAACATCCATAACTAGCGGTCAGGGGAGTGAGTCTTCCACGGCCTTTCCGAGGCATGACAGAAGACGCTCAAAAAAAAAAGGTAAAATAAGAACCAAGCAGAGGAAATCTATAAAACTGAAAGCCAGGACAGGCATAAAAAGAAAATTCCAAGCATGTGAGGAAACAATTGATGAAAAAAAAAAAGGATTCAAAAAAAATACTGCAAAAAAGAAACCAGACACAAAAAGCAACAATTGAGTACACAAATACAGCATCAGCCTATTTATGAGATGAAAAAAAAAAGACAGACACAAAAATGGAGCTAAATTCAAATGAAAAACTATAACAAATTAATAAAAGAAAATAAGACCTAATCCAAATAATTTAATAAAAAAAAAGCAACAATTGAGTACACAAATACAGCATCAGCCTATTTATGAGAAGAAAAAAAAAGACAGACACAAAAATGGAGCTAAATTCAAATGAAAAACTATAACAAATTAATAAAAGAAAATAAGACCTAATCCAAATAATTTAATTTAAAAAAAAGTCACACACTATTAAATTATTTGGATTAGGTCTTATTAATGAGAAAAAAAAGATGCCAAAAAAGATACAAAAATTGTGCTAAATTCAAATGAAAAACTATAACAAACACTTATAAAAGATAGAATAAAAGTAATAATTCAATCTACAATTCGAAAAATAATATAACCTGGTGAGTTCCCAGAAAAGGTTAACTTTGGTAGGCGGCGCTGTACGTTGACACCGCCGTACCTTCGAGCCGAACCAACGGCTTAGACCATCCTTCCACCAACCCCCAGTAAAATAAGTAAATAAAAAGAAGACCAAAAATAAGTGATAATAGTTTATTGAATAACAAATAAAAAAAATCTTTCAGGTGAAAAATTATAGGCATTGGTAAAAAAGTAAACAAGAGAAATAGCCTAGCGGTCAGGGGAGTGAGTCTTCCACGGCCTTTCCGAGGCATGACAGAAGACGCTCAAAAAAAAAAAGGTAAAATAAGAACCAAGCAGAGGAAATCTATAAAACTGAAAGCCAGGACAGGCATAAAAAGAAAATTCCAAGCATGTGAGGAAACAATTGATGAAAAAAAAAAGGATTCAAAAAAAATACTGCAAAAAAGAAACCAGACACAAAAAGCAACAATTGAGTACACAAATACAGCATCAGCCTATTTATGAGATGAAAAAAAAAGACAGACACAAAAATGGAGCTAAATTCAAATGAAAAACTATAACAAATTAATAAAAGAAAATAAGACCTAATCCAAATAATTTAATAAAAAAAAAAGCAACAATTGAGTACACAAATACAGCATCAGCCTATTTATGAGAAGAAAAAATAAGACAGACACAAAAATGGAGCTAAATTCAAATGAAAAACTATAACAAATTAATAAAAGAAAATAAGACCTAATCCAAATAATTTAATTTAAAAAAAAGTCACACACTATTAAATTATTTGGATTAGGTCTTATTAATGAGAAAAAAAGATGCCAAAAAAGATAACCAGATACAAAAATTGTGCTAAATTCAAATGAAAAACTATAACAAACACTTATAAAAGATAGAATAAAAGTAATAATTCAATCTACAATTCGAAAAATAATATAACCTGGTGAGTTCCCAGAAAAGGGTAACTTTGGTAGGCGGCGCTGTACGTTGACACCGCCGTACCTTCGAGCCGTTTTACACGAGTTAAAGCGAAGATTTTGGACATAGTGATTTTTACATTTCGATCTTTTATATTAATATATATACTTACTATTGCGAATTATTTTTCTAAAAACGAACATTATTTTTTTTTAATTATCTGAAACTAACCCAATTCAACTTATCTAAAACTAACCTTATTTAGCGATTAAACTAACATAATTAAACCTATTTGAATCTAACCTCATATACACTTTTACACTACCTTTTCATTTCAAAATTAAATTAAAATAAGTTTATATTAAATAATAACATTTTTAAAAATCGACTTTCTGGTTCACACTTTTGTATCTAATCAATTATGTATTTCTTTATTTCTCTCTATAAAAGTTACGCAATTGTAAACAAAAGAATTGATGATGATAAATGCAAAAAATCTACGATTGTAAAATAGATTAAATTAAAAAATAAAAATAACTGTTAACATTAGGAAAATAAAAACAGGCCTATGACACGAAGAAAAAAATAACGAAAATTTAGGTATATAGATTGTTATGTGTAGTTCAGAATCTTCGGAGGAGATAGCTCAGGACTTTACAATGGAAAACTCTGTTACGGTATTATCTATATAGATAAGCACCAAAGATTAATTATAGAATCCAATAATATCTAAACGGGCTAACTGTATGAACTGTAGTATTGATCTGCCAGAAACAGACAAAGCAATAGATATAATTAAAATTCCATAGTTGAACCGACGTTTCATTTTGTTATCGAAGAATTTTATGAGTGTGGTGTATGTGTAGAGCCCTGGTCAGATGTTTTTATATAAAGTTGTGAAAACTTATCATTATATTTTCATAAGTTAAAAACTGTGAACAAAACAAATTTCAATGGCATAGAGCCATGTATACGATTTCTGAAATCTATATTAATAAAATGGAAATTTCATAAGTGGACATCACTAAAAACTTTCGTTACAATGCATCAATTTCAACCAAATTTTCAACATTTATGTAAAACGAGATGGAGCAGGTTTTGCTTAACATCAAAATATATTTCCTAACATTAACATGCGTAACTTCGCTGTTATCGATTAAATACAACAGAGTTAATTTTATTTATATATAAATACAAAATTAAATTTCAACAGAGTTAATTTTTTTACATACTAGCTAATAATCTCAATCTAAAAAATATTCAAAACAAGCAATTTTTAAGATTAAGATAACACCATATGTAAAACAGTCGGCCAAGAAAACAACAACGATATTACATCTTTCTCACATATTCACACACAATCTTGATTAATAATTAAAACTAATCTTTAACATTGTTATTATACTTCAACTTTTATTTCTACATTTGTTTTTAAATACCCAATTGTTTTATCATGTTTCTAATTACGCCTAACAAATATACAAATTTATAGTGACCAACATATGCAAATTTTATCTTTGTTTTTATTTAACTTGATATCGTAAACATAACATCCATTGTAAGCATTTTTCTGTTCACCTTCAGTGGTTTCTCTTTTCTCTGATAGTTTTTAGGTGTAGTATATTTTCTTATTACTAGACCACAAACATTCCCTCGAGAAAAACCTGGGCGAAGCCGGGTACATCCGCTAGTATAAAAATAAAATACCTTTTATAATACTCGTATAGATATTTAATTTTCGGCGTGTAACTAGAAGTTATGCTACTAGTTGCTCATGTTGAAGGACATGTTAGCCCGAAAGCTAGAGAAATAAAATTGTGATAGAAACTTAGCTCTGGATGCTTTTTGATATTATTAAATTATTTCAGGGAATGAACGTTTATAAATGAATTTATGAACCCATATGATATATTGGCGGTGTGTGTGTCAGGAAGACGATGAATATGACGATGCTGCTCTCATGGAGAAGTGAACCTTGCCAATTCAGTAAATTTAGCAGAAAATCTAAAGTTGCTTTAAAAAGTTCAATATTAAACAATTAGGCAAGTCGCGGATATGAAAATTAAGCCGCGGAAAAAATTCAAACTGATGCATATTGGGCAGACAGGGTAAAGGATCCGAAAAGGAATCGGCTTATCAGGGTTTTCAAAGGCCTAAGACGTCCAAAAGAAAAGGCCGTAAATCTCCGACCCAGTCTACAAAATTTTCAGAGGCTGAATCTATCGTAGCCTGACCACTTTACAACTAAGAAATGAAAGAAGAGATTATGTCACGCAGATCAGAAGCAACACACAACAGCAGGAGCCAGTCAAGGCTAGGTCGGCAGCGGCAACATTCGACCACTGCTGCTTCGTCGAGGGAAGCCCGTACTTCCACCCAATCCAGTACATGAAGCCACTGGAACAAATGATGAGCAAATATTCAGTGTAACAGATTATGTAGATGTCCGGCCATGTTCTGGTGGGGCTATGCAGCAGTACTGAGAAGGCAGAGCGCCTAGTCGAGAAAGGTCTCACAATCGGCAGCACCATCCTGAGAGTCTTCCCATACAGGAAGAGGGTAAAGAAGATTATTATAGAAAATATTCCTATCGCCGCCAAAAACAAAGACTTTCATTGCGATACTACGGCCTTTTTGCAAAGTGGTCTCAATGGCTTACGAAGTGGTAATTCGTTAAGGTTACTTATGGACCAGCAAGGAGGCCTTCATATTTATAAATGAAGTTCTGAAGATTCACCAGCTCCCGGTGAAATTGTAAATCAAGTCCAGGAGTGAAATGTTACCGCCGAGGACATTGGCGTGCCAGCTGTCGCAGAAGGGACATAGATAAGTTCTCTACTCGACAACCAGCCTCCCAGCATGGATCTCTCCCTCCGTACACCCAGACATCGCCCTCGTCAGAACCTGCTGCAACCTCACCATCTGCAGTTAGCTATACAAAGCTTGAGGAGATCCTGCCGAAAAAACTCTTATTCCTGCGAAGACGCCTTCTGCCAATATTATTAACGAGACAGCAACTTCATCAGCTGCAGGAGAGGCTTTACCTAGTAGAGTCTGCCTCCTATATCCCAGGTGCAAGAGAAAACACTCTAAAAAATCAGGAGGAAGTATCATCTGGGACAAAATATAAAGCCCTCACACAATTAAAAAGCGGTCTTTGGGCAGCTCTTTGACACATTTAAAAGGACACGGAGGACACGGACAGCGGGCTTGAGGAGAGAAAAGATTTTGGAGGAAACCTGCCACAAAATGGCACAAAAAATGAACTGATTCCTGTCCTAAATCCGAGTAGCTGGGCAGTCTGATCCGTGGGAAGATAATTCCCCGTGTAGAGGATAAAACCTGCCACCTCTGAAAGCGGCTCACCATCACCGGGGCTGCAGCAGTTGAGTTTCCGCACGGCACGCCTCAATCAATGTGCGCGGCATTGCCGTTCGCGCAATGAGTGTGAAGATGTACTGCTTATTGAATGAGGCGAACGTTCTGGCTCTGAATAAATTCCGGGATATCTGCTTCGGATACAGCGCCGTCTATGCGCCAACGTCGACTCCCAGGGGATCCGGCTTCTCCGTCTTCGTAGCGCCTTGAGTCACCGTCCTCTGGCATCACGTTCTGTGGCCAGGCAAGATCGTCATCGCCAGCACCAACATTCGGAGTCTCGAAACCTCTTACATCAACTACTACCTGTCCCACACCCCTGAAGAACGGCATCTCCAACTGCAGGTCATCGCAGAGGAAGCCATGAAGGATGATGCATGGGTCCTCGGCAACTTCAACATCTCCGAGGAATCTTCGAGCGACATCGGGTCTGGACCCATGGAAGTCTTCGCAGACTTCTAGACAAGGCTGCCTTTGTCAACACCGCCACCATCTTCGATGCCGTGCACCTACCTACGAGGGTTACGGAAGCCGGGTAGACGCCGCCCGTTTGGATCGAGTTTTAATACCATCCATACTCTCCGGACGCGTCACCAGTTACTCGACCCTCCAATACTGCTGTTTGGACCAGTGTACCATCCTCCTTCAAGTGGGGGACCCCACTTCACCATCTGTGCCATCCATCTCCGCGCTACTTCTATCAGCGCCATTCATCGAGAGAGTTGAGGCGCTTCTTGGCGAAACTTCTCTGAATATCGGAGTTCCAGTTCAAAAAAAAAAAAAAAACTATATTAGGTGCCGCTCAAAAGATCAGCCCAGTTTATCATATTTAAAATAATGTGGAGGGTGGGTATATACAATGTACAATGATAGTATCAGTGTCTTTCGGGCTTTGGGGATCTTGTTTTTGGAGAGGTTTTTCCTGGCTTGCTTGATATTTAAAAGGCATTTATTTTTTTCTCTTATTTTCCACTTTTCATCGTTCTGGCCTAATTAAAATAAAATTTGTTTCGGTCTTAAGTTAATTTTTTTCTTGTCTCGCCTTTGTAGTTGGTGGCATCCTTGAAAGTAGAGCTTTCAAAATTTTCGGATCATTCGTACAAGTTAAAATATTGTTTTATTATGTATTCTTTGATATTTTTAAAATATTGAGATCGTTTCTTAGTATTTCTTTTCTGATAAACCATGGTGCGCCTGTAATTTTCTAATTAATCTATATAAAATGTTTCTAGTCTTTTTTAGATGGTTTCAGTAATGAAGATTGGATGGCCATAGATGAGAATAGGTCTCAGTACCGATGTGTAAATTGTTCTTTTGAAGTTTAGAAATAGTTTGCTCTTTCGGCCAAGAAGTAGAGCTAATTTGTGTTGTGCAGCCTTTGCCAAATTTATTCTTCTTTCAATATGTTTTTGGTTGTTAGATGTTGGTCCAGGGTTGCCCCTAGTTACCAAACATTGTACTTATATTTAACATCGATATATGAAAATACTAGCTCGACCATAGGTTCTTTAATTTAGTTTTTTTTTTAAAGAAGATTACGGCATCGAACTTTTGGGGATTCATTGTGACGCGCCATTTTCCACACCATATACTGGTTAAGATGCTGGCCTCCTGGAGCTTTAGATGGACTCTTTCAAAAGTTTATAAAATACAATATCTAAAGTAAAAATAACATTTCGTTATTGTGGCTGGAAGCACGCAAGCGTCTGTGGGACAATTAGAGAACCACGTGGGAGATTTTGATTTTTAAATAATTGATTCCAAGCGCGGCAAGCACATCATGGTAATTGTGCGTGCAAATAAATAAAACATGAGACTTTAGGAAATGAACTGGTGGCCTATTCACTCTATGAAGGTTTTTAGGTCGAAAATTAACTATTAATATGTTGGTCAATTTACATGATTGTGTTTAGTAAATATATTTATGTAAGGCTTTTTTTTCGGTAATGTAATCATTGCGTGCGCAATGCCGCCCAAATAATGTAAATAAAAATTTCTCCATTTTGTTGTCTGCCTAGTACATAGGTTCCCAAAATAGGACCGTTCAGCGAATTTACATCAAGTAATGCGTGGTAAAAAACCACTGACTGTGAGGAGGCAATCTGTGAGATCCCTTGACCAAGACTTGTGGTGGAGAAGGATGGCGAGGAGAGGCGACATGAAGTGGAGAGCCTATTCTAAAATTACAAGTCCATGAAGATGATCAAAGTAATGTGTGACAGCCAAATGAATTCTTTGAACTTTATAGAAGAATAGAAAATAACATAGTTGTAGGTAGGACTGTGCTCTATTCAAGATGTAGATGAATAAACTATTTTTTAAAAGTTTATTCTCTAAAAAAAAAGTTTCGGCAACCCACTATCGTTCTTTCAAAGGTGTAAAGATTTTAAGCGAAGTTTGTCTGACAAAGGGGCGACAGTGGGACACCGAAATGTCAGAAAATAAAGTTTTTGACGGTTTCAGGAGAATGTTCACAGCTCATGACACTGACAATTTTCGACAGCCAGTGCTTGTGTTGAATCCCGAGAATTGAAAACTTTTTATTTTAAATAATTAAATTTTTTTGAAAATGATAAAATAAATATTTCAGCTTCAGTCATTGAACAATTAGAATTATATGAGGCAAAATATGTATAGGGGCGGGCGATGTCATCGTATATTGAGGGAAGAGGTAACATATTTAATGAAACATACTCTTTCTATTCAGTTGCTTCCTATTAAATCACGGTAAGTTAGAAATCCAGGATAATCGTCCCCTGCCGCTTTTGTCTCATATATCGAATTGTTCAATGGCGGTAGCTGGAATATTTATTTTCTCCCCTTTAGCGTGCATTTTAACAAGAGCTTTTTCACAAAAACTATTTTCATTAATTAATTATTCATTTAAATTTTAGCCATTAATTCTAAATTTGCCAAAAAATATTACAAATATCATATATATGATGCTATATTTTAAATTTTTAAATTAATAAAAATTTTGTACTCGAATATTTTAAATTTTTATATATTTCTGGCAACATCCTCACAATTATTTATTATAGCTCTAGTTTATATACTAATGATTTATTTCTATCTTAATAAAATAATATTTCTAATCTTAATAAAATTCTGCTCGACTGCTTCGCGAATTCTTTGAACTTGTAAGCGAATCATCTCACAGTCCTTGATATAACCATACACACCTGGTGGAATATCCCAGACAGACAACAGATACTGCTGGTCTCTTCTTGAAGTGATCTCTCACTGGATGTTGGGGTATGTCAGTCAAAGTTACTTTTATTTCACCAAGTTTGTCGCACGTGTAGTCGATGATTTATCAGCCGAGTCTCTCACTCTAGAATTAACTATATCTAAATTACATATTTTCCTTTTTTTAGAAAATGATAAAGTTTTTAGCCTCCTCCTCCGAGTTCAACACGTGACTGTGACGTCAGGAGATACAGGAATAGCTGCCAATGACGTCATGTCGCGTGAGAAACGGACATCCCAGACCTCATTCCCTCCACCCAACCTGACCTTTGGCCACTTCAATCAATACCCCCTCGGTGGAGAATTAGTTTGTTTTCATACAATTGTTCCATTCTGTGTGTTGCTTTCACACCTGCTCCACACACACACATCTTCCTTACCTTTGTATAAATTGACTTACGAATCCATAAACGATCGCTAAAACTTTATGGCAAAGTGTTTCTTTAGTGTAACATATATTTCCGTATTTATCCCTAAGTCACGATAATATTGGTTGATCATCGCACTTCAACATAAATATTTCAAATTTTAGGCATTTAGTTTCCTTATGATATAAATAATCTATTTATATATAAAAATAGTTTTGATGCTTTTATATAGTAAGAAACCTAAATCCCTAAACATTGTCAATTCAATCGATAGATGAAATTATCAATAAATATAATTCGACATAAATAGCATGTAAAATTACATTATTCATATTATATAGAACTCATTTTGTCTTTTAATATAAAAAGCATAGAAAATAAATTATGTTTTTACATGTTTTCGGGTTCTACCATTTATGAATTATATTTCTTTTGGAATTAGTTCCGATTTGTGTATATACAGAATATAATTATGAGGCGTATGTTACAATTTGTATTTTATTAAATTGAAATATGCATACAAAAAATATATAAATTGAAATTTAAATAACTTTTAAGGATCGTTTGTAGTGTATGTTCGCGGCCCAGGAGGATGCTTCCTACTCAATGTTCTGGTTGGATAACAAGTGCTAAAGGACAGGGCAGCGAAGAACAAGGATCCTGCGGGCCGAAGTATGTAACAGAATCCTGTAGATATGTAAATAGAGTTGTGAATAAGATGGATAACCCGATATATAAACACGAGGAGCGCACATAAATATGAGAGGATCGAAGGAGTTACTTATGAGAGATATGGAAGGTGGCGATGACACCTGATCTCTGACGTGGATCATCGGCCCAGTTGATGACTGCGGACAAATCCTTTCAAACAACAAAAAGTGAGAGACAACACTGGAAGACTTCCAGCAGCGGTGCCAGACTCAGGTTTCCTGTTGGCGCAGTGTCAAGGTTCCCAGGTGTCGCTGTCAACTGTTCTAGCCTTATGAAATAGAGCGATCTGCTATATTTAGATAGTTTCTCTAGAGTAGGGATACTTGGTAGGTTGCTGGAAGAGTGAGCCACACCGTTTAAATTCGACAAATACAACACGGGATCGAATCTCTTATTGGACTTTTTTTTTACTTCAATGGTCCCCAATTCTTGCACAAGTCTATCGCAACCTGGGGGTGCAAGTAGCCAAACACAACACTTGGCATCTCGCAAGTGAAAAAATCGAACTGCTTTCTTACATATGTAAACATGTGGCGCACTCAGAGTAAAAAGGCAATTATACACTCTGATTATCATGGCCTGTACAAGTGCATTTTCGATTGGTAAATCAATAAAAAGGAAGCGCCTCAATCTAGCTACAGATAGAGTGGCCCTTCTTATGATCCCTCTAACTTTATAAAGTGAAATAAGAAAACAAATTACAAAGCGATTCTCGGCTAGCTTTCGAGCATTTACTCTACCCCAGGCTACTTGAGGATTTTCGACTTTTTCCTTAATTGAGCGGGTTAATTTAGTTTAAATTAGCATGTTTTACCTAGAACGTTCTTTTTTCATGTCCATTGACCCGTTATTGGAACCTTATTTAGCTATACAGAAGAACCTCTCAGAAGCAACCACCTCCCTGAGAGACCTCTTATATACAAATGTATACATATGTAAAATAAAAAACGGCGTGTTTTAATTAAAGCCAACCAGCAAAGAACAACCACCTCCAGGAGAGACCAGGATAAAACCAGAATGTTTTAGGGCGTTCTATCACAGAAGGTATGCAGCTTTTTTATGATAATATAGTTTAAATATCTAGTATCACGATATAGAGGCACAAATCTTAATAACAATTTTTATATAAGGAAGGGAATAACAAACAGCTTCCTACTCTCTTTACTCCAATGTAAAGATATTGGATGTGCCTGGGTCGTACAACAGTGGTGAGCCCTCCTGGTGGTTTCGCCAGTTTAAACTTGTTGGGCTATTAGTTGAAGCTGGACTAGATGATGTAATAGTATAAGGAAGTAGTCAATTATCCCACTACATCTGCCGATTGAAGTGGATATATAGAAGCACGCGGAGGCGACGCGAACAACAGGAAAGTATCTTTTATTTTAGACTAAAGGGGGAGGGAGGAGGGACTGCCCGCTGGGCAGCTCGGTAATTGGCTGGCCGTGACGTAGTGGTGACGTAGGTCCTCTCAGGCGGAAGTGGGCATATTCAACATGCCTTCATTCCCCCACTTTGGATATGTCGGGTAGTATGCCAGTATCCAGACAATTCATAGCTGCACAAGCATTCTGATGTGCAGTCCTTTTGAGGCCCTTGGTGAAGATGTCGGCCAGGTTGTCGTTGGTAGAGATGTAATTCACATGGATGTCTCCACTGTTGACCTTTTCTCTTATATAATGATACCGTATGTCAATGTGCTTCGACCTATTGTTTTCTATGTTGTTTTTAGAAAACTCGATGGCAGCTCTATTATCACAGAATATTGTTATTGGGCGTGAGGCGTTAGTCAGGCATTTCAAATTCTCTAATATTTGTGCTATCCACAATATTTCCTTAGTGGTCTGGGCGAGAGCAATGTACTCAGACTCCATTGTAGATAATGACACGCAATTTTGCTTTTTAGATCTCCATGACACTAAACAACCATTAATAGTAACAGCTGACCCGCTAGTTGATCGTCTATCATCTATGTCATTAGCCCAATCTGAGTCGCTAAATGCTAGTATATCATCAGACCCTCTTTTATAGATGAGTGAAACATTCTTAGTAGCTTGAAGATATCTTAGTATATGTTTAGCAGCTTGCCAGTGTCGTTCGCCTGGGTTACTACAGAATTGTGCTAATTTAGTTACGGCAAACGTCATATCAGGTTTCGATGAGTTTGCAAGATATAGCAGAGACCCTATAAGTTCTCTGTAAGGGACGTGTTTTATCTCATCCTTTTCCTT
Source organism: Cordylochernes scorpioides (assembly GCA_030710605.1). Lineage (NCBI taxonomy): Eukaryota > Metazoa > Arthropoda > Arachnida > Pseudoscorpiones > Chernetidae > Cordylochernes > Cordylochernes scorpioides. The sequence goes on along the minus strand of CP092876.1, from coordinate 39,645,976 downwards.
ATCAGTTGTTGGACTGTCTTTCTTTGTAATCGGGATGGAGTTATCTAATGGAGTAGAAACGCCCCTACATTCCATCATATTAAATCGTTCGAGGATCGACATGGTGTATTTTCCTTGTGAGAGGATTATTGTGTTTTCATCTGGATAACCTATTTCTACACCTAAGAAATATTTGATGGGTCCTAAGTTCTTGATCTTAAATTTTTCTCTAATCTTTTCCTCAATATTTGTCAGAATGTCCTCGCTTTCCGCGAACAAAGCTAGATCGTCGACATATACTGCGATAACCGCCTTATCTTCAAAAGTGTATAAACAATTACAAGCGGCTAAACGACGAAATCCAATATCTTCAAGAGCTTTATCTAGTGTGCAGTACCATTCGAGACCGGACTGACGTAAACCATATATTGGACGGTTTAGTTTAAGAACTTTGCCCTCACATTTCTCGTCGTTAGATCCATCTGGTGGGCTCATATAGATTTCTTCATTCAGTTCGCCGTACAGATATGCATTGTCGACGTCGAGGTGTCGATTGTACCAATTTTTATTTATCGTCAATGCAAAGATCATTCTGATGACCGAAACATTTATTACTGGCGAATATGTCTAAAAAAAGTCAACGTTTCGTTTTTGAGAAAAACCTCTCGCAACTAGTCGCGCTTTAAATCTTTCAACGTCCCCTTTTGAGTTAGTCTTTATTTTAAATACCCATCTACTGCTAATTAGGCGCTTGCCAAGTGGTAGGTCGGACAACGTCCACGTATTTCTATCCTCAAGACTTCTCAATTCATCCTTCATGGCCCTTCTCCAGTACGGTGCCTCTTTGCTGTTTATGGCTTGTTCGAAAGTTGTGGGTTCGATGATATCTAGGAAATGCAGTTCTGCTTTTGGCTTTCCAGCACGTCCATAAGGGTTTCGTGCAATTCTTTTAGGCCTAGTTTGAACAATGTCGTCGTTGTTTACCCCCACTAAATCCTGATCACTCGTATTATCATTGCGTTCTCTTTCTGCTTCAGGTTTTAGATCTATATCTCCTTCAAGCTGGTTATCGGGTTCTATCCAAATATGGTTGTATCTTTCAGGTTCATCCTCAACCTTAGTCCACTTCAGTCCTATCTTGGATTCGTCAAATTTGACATGCTTCGTTTGGATTACGTGTTGAGTTTCTGGACACCAAAGACGATAGCCTTTAGTCTGGGAAGAATAACCAACAAGAATGCACCTATTTGCTCGATTGTCCAGTTTCTTTCGCCTTTCTGTGGGGATATGGCTATATGCTAAGCACCCGAAAGCTTTTAAGTGGCGAACACTCGGTTTTCTTGATGACCAAAGTGTTTAATGCTTGGTATTTAAGATTTAGAATACATTTATAATTTAAATATTTTTATTCAATTAAGATTATAATTACACAAGCATAACATTTAAATATTTATATATCCTGCCTAACCATTCTCTATACTATCTAACTAACATTAAACGATCTATTTACAGCCTTTTTGGTCACTGGTCCAATATATTTATTTTCACAGACCAAATTATAAGATAAATTCAAAGATGAAAAATATGCAAAATAAATGAACAATTATATACATCATTTTATATTTATTTAAAACAAATGAACAACTATATACATCATTTTATATTTATCTAAAACAAATGAACAATTATATACATCAATTCCCCCTTCTTAGGCTTGGCCCCCCTTATTTATCTATTTACTCTCCATATCTCTGCGGACATCTGCGCTCCCTCTGAGGATACCTGGGGGTTGTAATACTTTTCTCCTCCGAGATTGGAGTTGGCACTCGTTCAGCATCATTCATATTAGTGGGATGTGATTTACCAGGCAACATTTTTCTAATGTAGTTTTGATGAACCTTTTTTATACTGTCACCTTGTTTAATTAAATAAACATTCCTTCCTAGTATTTTAATTATCTTTCCTGTATACCAAGATGGATGCCCATTAGTAATCCATCTAAACTTCACAGTCTCATCCACTTTAAATTTACCGCTAACATATTGACTATTGAATTTGGAGGCTTTTACATCAAGATGGCATTTGATACCTTTAATAGGGTCAGATTTGCATTCAAAAATGGACCCGTAATCATTTAAAAGTGAATCTATACTAAAAGAGTCCAATTTATGCAAATAATTGAATGAGATATTGAAAAGATTAAGGAAATCTCTTCCTAAGAGAAATTTAGAACAATTTAAATTAGTTATTAGTATTTCAATGGTTCTAGAAACATTTCTTAATTTTATATCAAATTTAGCCTTGCCCAAAATAGGTATTTTAGAGCCACTATATCCGGTCAAGACTGTATTACATTTATTTAATTTAACATTTTTGAAATATTTAAAGTACTCATATTTAGTTAATGTAGTAATGGCTGCTCCAGTATCAATTTCAGCCAACAATTTTATATTATTTACATATACTGTTTCAGTCAAAGGAGGATGTAAATTTATATTATTCAATGATAAATTATTTTGAGATCCCGAAGGATTATTATCATTAACATGCTTTTTAAATTTATTAAAAGTATTTTTGGGATTTCTGGGCAATTTACGGGCAAAACTATCTTTTTTATAACATATAGTAGAAATATGCCCTACTCTACCACAAACTCTACAATTAGCTGATTTAAAAAAACAATTATAGTGTAGATGGTTGGTCTTACCACAGTGTTTGCAGGGATTATTGATGGCATGAAGATGCTGTGGGGACAGATGGGCATCTTCGGATCTCTTGAGGTTGTGTAGGTCATTATCTGCAGACTCCGCAGACAGCGCGATGTCTAATGCTCCCTCAAAAGTCAATCCTTCTTCCTGTAGTAGCTTCTTTTGGGTTGGTGTATCAATGATGCCCGCCACAAATCTGTCTCGCAGGGATTCTTGCAGAACATCTCCAAAGTTACACCTTTGAGCCTGTTCCTTAAGGCGTATTATGTATTTAGATATTGTTTCGCCTGATTTCTGATCCATTTTCTGGAATACAAATCTTTCATATATTATATTGGTCTTAGGATTGAAATGTTTCAATAAGATCCTGCACAATTTATCAAAGGGAACTTGATCAACTTCTTCTGGAAAAACTAAGTTTCGCAAAATCCCGAAGTATTTAGGCCCGATGCATGATATCAGAAATGGCGTCTTAAAGTCTTCTTTTGTTTTAGAAATTAGCATGAATTGCTTCAATCGATAAATATAATTTTCAACATTCTCTAGATTTTCGTCGAATCTTTCAAACATACTTGAAGACATTTTTAAAGTATAATTTCTTTTCACTATTTAAATTCTTTTTTCTTTACAAAATTTGCTTTTCCTCGTCGCCAGTTGTTTTAATGCTTGGTATTTAAGATTTAGAATACATTTATAATTTAAATATTTTTATTCAATTAAGATTATAATTACACAAGCATAACATTTAAATATTTATATATCCTGCCTAACCATTCTCTATACTATCTAACTAACATTAAACGATCTATTTACAGCCTTTTTGGTCACTGGTCCAATATATTTATTTTCACAGACCAAATTATAAGATAAATTCAAAGATGAAAAATATGCAAAATAAATGAACAATTATATACATCATTTTATATTTATTTAAAACAAATGAACAACTATATACATCATTTTATATTTATCTAAAACAAATGAACAATTATATACATCACAAAGTTCATCGGGTACTTTATCTCCTAGGGCGCTATTGTAGCACTTGTTTCTTATATAAGCTGCAGTGTTTACTGCCTCTGCCCAGAATCTCTGAGGGAGATCGGCGCTATGTAAACAAGATCGGGTTATGTCCAACAACACTCGATTAGCTCTTTCTGCAACGCCGTTCATAGGTGGCGAGTATGTGTTCGTTAGCTCGTGTTTGATGCCAAGTTGCTCTAGCCTAGTTTTAAATTCATGGTTGCAATATTCGAGTCCATTGTCGGATCTTAGCACTTTTAGCTTATGTCCGGTTTCTCTCTCAGCTCTAGCGAGATACGAGTCGAAGTGTTTCAGCACTTCGTTTTTATGTTTAAGGCAAAACAGGGTTATCTTTCTAGAATAATCATCAATGAATGTTAGAAAATATGCGCTTCCTCCAATAGATCTAACAGGCATTGGACCACAAATATCAGTGTGAACTAATTCTAACGGCCTTTTAGGTCTTATATTCCTAATGGGTTTGTGTGGCTCTTTTGTGGACTTTGCTACACAACAATCATCACACAGACTTCTATCCATGGAGGAGATCTCTAACCCCTTAACTAATTCCCCCTTTGCCATTCTCTCAATTGCGTCATTGTTTACATGACAGAATCTCTGATGCCATAGTTCTAATGTTTGTTTTTGTGAACTCTTTTGACTGTTAAACAACTCAGCGTTTGGTAAAATGACTCTACCCTTCATCACATATAATCCATTTTCATCATGTGCTATTGCAACAATTCGGTTCTCCGAATCGAAAACTTGCGCTCTTCTGTTCGCAAAATTAACTATCTTGCCCTTATTTTCCATGCTCGAGACTGACAATAGGTTTCGTCGCACATTAGGAACATACAGCACATTACATAGTTTTAGGTCAACGTGGTGCTTACCCACATAGGCCTTGAACTTGATGTCGCCGCATCCTTCCGCTCGTGTAGTCCCGCTCGCTGTTAGGATCGGATCCGACGTTATTCCTTGGAAGTTGGTGAACCACTCCCTTTTGTTACACACGTGGTGAGTCGCGCCGCTGTCGATCACCAAAGAGTTGTCAGGGATGGTGCAGGATAGGGCTGTTAGCATTTCGCTTCCCGTTATCTCGTGAGTGCTACATCTCGGTGGTTGGAAATTTGGAGTTGGAGTTTTAGCCTTTCCTCTGCATGATCTCGCGATATGTCCTTCCTTGCCGCACTTGTAGCAGGTGAAATTTTTCTTCTTCTTGTCTTCCTTCCTGGTCGTTGTCCCGAACTGCAAAGCTTCATTTGTGTTATTCACACGTCGGGCCATCCGTCTCTCGTATTCTGCTAGCAGCACATGTTTTACCTTGCTAGAGGTGAATTCCTTGTCTTCTACGTTGCTGAAGGTCATGATGATTCCGTCGTATGACTCCGGTAGGCCAGCAAGCATTGAATAGGCGAGGTCTTGATCCTACATTTCTGCGCCTGCCTCTCTTAAGTGATCCGAACAGATCTTCAGTCTCCCCAAATAGTTCGTCATCGTCTCTTGTTCTTCGAATCTTATGGAGATGAACTGCTTCTTCAGTTGGAGGATTCTTGACCTTGACTTGGGTTCGTATACTTGTTCCAAGGTATCCCATGCTTCTCGTGCAGTGGTACAGTCCATTATATGAATCTGTTGGCTCGGTGAGATCGTCAGTGCTATCATAGTCAACGCCTTTTCTTGCTTCATGTTGAAGATTGTTCTTGAGGCTTCTTCATCGGGGGTGTTGGCTCCGTAACATACTTCCAGAGTTCTCTTTCGATTAGCATCATCTTCGTATTATACTTCCAGCTTCTGTAGTTCTGATCATTGAGTTTCTCGAGGGGCGTGTTGATCATCGTCGAGGTCATCTTGCACGTGGTGTCTCGAATTAACCACGCTCTGCTACCAGATGTTGGGCTATTAGTTGAAGCTGGACTAGATGATGTAATAGTATAAGGAAGTAGTCAATTATCCCACTACATCTGCCGATTGAAGTGAATATATAGAAGCACGCGGAGGCGACGCGAACAACAGGAAAGCATCTTTTATTTTAGACCAAAGGGGGAGGGAGGAGGGACTGCCCGCTGGGCAGCTCGGTAATTGGCTGGCCGTGACGTAGTGGTGACGTAGGTCCTCTCAGGCGGAAGTGGGCATATTCAACATGCCTTCAAAACTACTAGATCGATATTCTGAATATAGAGCAATCCATAATATAAATATTTAAAAATAAGGCTTATTTTGGATTTAATAAGTTTTATTTATCCAATATTTCGATGGACCAATCGTTCATCTTTTACGAGGTTCATCGAAATATTGGATAAATAAAACTTATTAAATCCAAAGTAAGCCTTATTTTTAAATATATGATGTATATACAGTTAGACAGTAAGAACTTGTTTAATTTGGAAAAATCGCGCTCTAAATAGTTTATTAATTTACATATGACGCTTTAATGTCTTAAATTCTTAAATATCGACGAGAAAGATTCACCAATTTTATGCAATTAACTAACTAGTTTAAAAAGAAAGTAAGGTAGAATTAATCTCCTGATCGTCGGCGGGGTGCAGGCTGTACCTCAACGACCAAAAAACTGGTCCCTGAGGAGATACTTTTTTCTTAATTTATCTATCTGATCCCAGTACAATTTCGATTCTATATTATGTTTTCATTAAGTTATAAGAGAGTTTATTAAGATAATAACACGAAGATTGTGGCAAGATTAAAATAAAACTTTAAACAATGCTCTGCCACAGAAGAAGTATTTAGAAATCGTATATATATATAATTAAAAGCAGACAGTCGTCTATGCCGGGCCCCCGCACATGCGCACTCCCGCCGGGCCCCCATTGGTGGAGGATGATGGCCACCGGTACTTTGCTTGTCCCACCAATAAGAAAAACCTTATTAAGTTTTAAGTTTATAAAGATATTAAGTTTATAAAGGAATTGTTGAAGAAAAGAGGGTAGAAAAAAAATCAGTCAGAACCACAAACATCCATATATATTTTTATTTAACACAACATTCTATATATAGTTAATAACTTGCATATAGATTTCAACACTCTATTTGTGACTAGGCCAAACAAATCATAAAAATAAATTGGAAATACAAAACATCAAGATAAAATACTTTTAAAAAAAATCACTTTTGACAATGATTAAGTAGAGGGACACTAGTAGGTATATATAGCACAGAGAGTTTTCACGTGAGTGAATGTGCAGGGTCAGGCGCACGTGGGCGGGTTGAGCTGGCCGAACATGTTCAGCTCACACATGCAGGCCACCACGAGGAAGACCATGTAGAAGGCCAGGCAGATGCCGCCCACGCGGGAGTTGAGGCGCCAGCCGGAGAGACACAGGGTGAGGTAGAGGAGCAGCACCGTGGTGAGCAGGGTGAGCGAGGTGTAGGTCAGGGCGGCGCTGTAGATCACCAGCTCCCCCACGGCAGACATGCTGGTCTTCACCAGCCACGGCACCCCCAGGCAGAACAGGATGTCGAAGATGTTGCTTCCGATCAGGTTGGAGAGGGCCATGTTGGCTTTGCCTGCACATGGGCATGTTGTTAGTCATGTAATGGTCGTTTATTGGCTGGTTGTTAGCTAGATTGGGTTTGTGCTTAGATTTCCTGCACATGCATGTTATCATGTTCACAGTCGTTCATTGGCTGTTTGATTATAAAGATTCACTTATACCGCAATAGGTTTCTTCAATAATTCATGGAAATTCGCAAGCAATCGAGTCAAGTACTCTTATATAGGTTCTGAAGATCATTTGCTGGTTGGAAGTTGATTCAGAGAAAACAGCCTCATCAACCAATAATTTATTTTAACTCCCGACGTTTCAGTGACTCTCCTCAGGGGAATGATTATTTTGAATCCTAATTTAACGTCAGCACAACTATTTATTTGGATTTGGTCTTATTACCTTATAAGTCTCACATATATAGTTTATTACAACTCTCTGTAAAGGACAACACCTAGTTGCAGACCCAAAGTTTCCTTTAATGAGAGAGAGAAGAGAGGTGCCCTCTTTTCAAAGTTGTTAATAGTAAAAAGGGTACATTTGGCAATAAAAACTGTCCTTTGTAGAGAGGTATCCTCTCATAGAGGTTCTACTGAACAAAGTTTCAAGGGGATGGTGCCTACTTGTCTTCTTCAATTCAACACCCCAAGAAATCAGAGCTTCGTGTTGAATTATAGCCTGTTAGATCATATCATCACTGATATATATACATGTTATTTAAATTCTATATTTGGTTATATTCCAGAAAAATGAACACTAGCAGTGATGATATGATCTAACAGGCTATAATTCAACACGAAGCTCTTCGACTCGCGAGGCAATCTTCTGACTGTATTCCTTTTGGAGATCTTCATGCGGATTTTGGAAAAGAGTATCTACAGTCGTTTCGGCTTCGCGTCCATGGATCAGTTTAAAAGGGGTAAAACCTGTCGTATCTTGTTTTGCGGCGATCCCAGTCCTTCTGTTCAACACTTACATACATCGCCATCATGTTGGCTAAGGTTTTGTTTAACCTCTCTGTCAGTCCATTCGTCTGGGGATGATACGCTGTCGTGAACCGATGTATCGACGAGCATTGATTGGTGAGTTCCGCAATCAACTTGGATTGGAATACTCGTACTCGGTCCGTGATGATTTCTCTGGGGGCTCCGTGCTTGAGAATAACATCTTCGATTAAGAACTTGGCTGCCACTTTTGCTTCCCCTGTGGGTAAGGCTTTAGTAACGGCAAATAGAGTAAGATAATCAGTACAGACTATGATCCATTTATTACCACCAAAGGATTTCGGGAATCTCCCAAGAAGATCTATTTCGATTCTTTGGAATGGAAAGGTTGCAGGGGAAATGGGTTTGAGCAACCCACGCGGTTTGTGGTTTGTCTGTTTTCTTCTTTGGCATTCTTTGCAATGTGCTACATACTTTCGTATATCCTTGAGAAGTCCTGGCCAAAAGTATTTGTTTCTAACCCCCTCATAAGTTTTAGAAAATTCTAGGTGGCCCGCTGTAGGATTTGCATTATTATTTTAAAATATTTTCTGCACTTTCCCACGCGATGGACTATGAGGAAGCTAATGATTTGATTGTGTTTGTGATTGGACTCTCTGCTTTTGGCTGATCAGCTAGAATTGGTTTGTAGTTAGTGGCTTTTCTTTACAATTACGTAGTCCTGTGTTGGTCTGATAGGGTTCCGTTATTGGCTAATCTGATAAGATACATCATTGATTAGATCTGTCCATTTTCTGGTAGGGATTTGACGTCTTAATAGCTAACAAATTTGGTAAATAAGTCCACAAAATGTGGTGATTTATTATATGTTGTGTACTCCTTTAACATTATCAGAGTAAATCAATTTCTAACTAATATAGAGTTAGACCCCCAAAATCAGAATGGTTCATTTAAAAATCAAAATGACTTTCTCTCCAAGTGGTGGTATTTATTTAGCAACAGCATTGCCGTCATCAGACCGGAGTGAAGGTGGGGCCACACCTCTCCTTTGACAGGAACCAGTTGACCCGGGCTCGATATCCACATGAAAGCAGATTGTCAAAAATAATCAATGGCCCCGTGCAGAGCTCCACCAGTAAGTGATAATGGTAAAACGGGCCTGATAATGTAAGTCGAACTTCCTGTACTCGCGTTTAGAGTAATACAGTAAAAATAATCATCTACTGGCCATAATCATGGCCGCATATAGATTTGTAGTGCTGCAAGTAAAGAAAGCTACGAAGTGAAATATCACACGTAACTTATTCCTTATAATTTGATCTTAAAACTTCCATCAATCCTTCAATACCTGTGTTAAGTCTATATTCTAAAATATTATATTCTCTTGAGAGATACAGAAAAGGAATGGAAAAAAAATATGGAGAAAGAATCCGAATTTACACAGTTATATGGAAATAGGAACATATAGAGCTCTATAATTGTTTTAAAATAATATTATAAACATAGGTTATAGGTATTCTCCTTGCTTTTCTTTTTATATACCTAATCCTATAAGTTAGTGGGAGAGGGTATAAAAACAATAGACTCAATAACAATAGCAAAAAAGGATAAATGTATACATCTATAGTATCTATCTTAAAACTATCAGAATATTCAATTAATCTCTGCCTTGTGTCGGCCCTTGCCTGATTTCACCCAACTCCAACCTAGTCAGAGCAGATGGCTAGCCAAACGAAGCTTCGGTAACTTGCAAGTATGAAATCATTCTGCCTTTTTCTTGTACTACCAAATGGCGTAAAAATATCAGGCGCTGACACAACCCATCACTGACGAGATTGAAGGCGCAAATTAGAAATATTTTAAACGCTACTTTAAAATGTTCAAAATCTCTTTCTACAGACCTTAGACTGCAATGAATGAAAATTGAAAAATGGAGGCCCTCTCTTCCTTTTTCAAATTTTATTCATTGAAGAAATATATTTTAATTATATGTGTATATATTTAAAAAGAAAGTAACATTAAAATTATTTCTATTTCAAGCCATAAATATATAGCGATAGATATTTTATCCAAAAAGTGTATCTCCACTATACAAATAAGGACCACTTCATGAGAACAACAACGATCCATATCCCAACTGTCAGTCTGCTGTCCTTGACCAAAGTAGGACATCGTCGCATATGTCAACAGGACATACGACCTGCGGAAATGTCACAGAGCTCGTGTAGAATTAAATGTCAGTGATGGTGACACGCCCGCCTACCCTTCTGTGACATTCATAGTGGGTCTCTGAGGTGCATAGTATTTGGACAGTGCGCAGTGCTTGTAATATAATTATAATTGTGAAATAAAATGTTTAGAGAATAATATAAAATAAAAAAGCGCTGGTAAAGAGAGAGAGAGAGAGAGCTTGTTTCTTTATTGGTACTGCTTCTTATATCTCTCAATATCCTAAAAGTAAGATTCCATTGAAAGATAATTAAAATGTCTAGAAAAAAATATAGCGATACTAATAAAGAAACACATTTATTTAACGTTTTTATTTTATGTTTTTCTATAAAAGTAGTTGGAATGTTGGTATGCCGCATTCTTCACATGGTGGGCAGGTATAATTGCGGATGTGTGTTCGTACTTTCAATATATCATATGTATAGAGTATATGCTATAAATATAGTAGTCAGAGTTTGACGGTTTGAAATTTTATTACACCGCATGGCTACACTGTAACCAATAAATGTTGAGTTATTTCCAGAAAAATTGGCCATTACCCTCTTTTGACTTATCAAGAAAAACCAACCTCTTATGTGAATCGGGCTGTGCAGGTTGTACGATGAAAAATCACCAAAGTTATTATTCACAGTTTCTTCATATAGCATGAAAATGCTCTTTTTAATGAAAAATGAGTGTAGCCCACACTAAAACAGGCGTTCAGTTTTTTTTTTTTTCTTTTTCGATAGATAGAATTCATCATCAGCAAAATAAAGAGGTTCTTATTTCTTTAAATAGTGAATATTCAGCTGCAATATTTCTCCGATGTATGGTGCTAGCCATCTTTGCAAGGTATAGTTGTGAGAACAGAGTATCATTTTTAATAATAATTTTTATATACACCTATTGTTCATTAATCACTCCATATATGTGGGCAGTCCTGGAAATATAATACAAGAAGTAGGGAATGAAGCACAAATCGCTGCTGCCAGGGTTCCACAAAGATAAGAACTCTACAGAGATAAGTGCTGCACAGAGATAAGGCTCTAATTACCTATCAAAAGGACAAAGTCCTGCTGCCATTTATCAGATGTCATCGATGGGTCATGGAAAGGTTTTTTATTTTTACTTTCAAGACGAGTACATGGAGCCGGTTGCTTGGACAATTGAAACTTTCGTTGCTATCAAAACCGAAAGATCCATTTAACCTTTCCAAAATAAAAATTAACCATAATGAAAGAACATTTTATGAACACTCAACTAAATGTAGTCGAATCCTTTGAGACTTTGAGATAGAGGTCTTCAAGGCCAAACTCTAACTACCATTTCTATCCTAGGCTCATCAGGTTGAAGACCCTGGGAAAAGAGACATACCATTCTTGACCACGATGATGTTGGCCACGATCTCAGGCACGCTGATTCCCGCAGCCAGGATGGTGAGTCCGGCCACGGAGTCCGGCAGTCCGAAGGTGTGTCCTATACACAGTCAATACTTGTCGGCTTTCTAAGTTGTTTGTCTCGGGCGGTGAAATGTTCTTATACAGCCCCGTAGTTAGATGAAATGTGGGACGGATGAACATCCCCCAAGTCAGCTTAAACGGGTTATAAAATGCACAACAAAACAATTTCAACTTTGGCAAATATTACAATTCTAATCATCCACGTAGAGTTGGCGAGAAACACATTGAGGGCTATCACAGCAAGAGTAATAATGGAAGATAACGAACTGTACGATGAAATTGAAGAATTGTTTAAGTCGAGATAGTACTCTACTTCATGATTTTTTTTATGAAAAGCTGGACTCGAAACCTTTTGTAAAACCAGTGAATGCACGATCCAGGACATTTATGTGATAGTTGGGGAATGGGTGTGAAAACGAAGGATATAAGAGTATAGTGTGATGGGAAGACGGCGATCACCCACCGATGATGGTCACCATCCAGGAGCACAGGTAGGAGAAGATTCCGATCCAGATGACGGAGAAGACGAAGGTGTAGGGGTAGAGGGACTCGTCCTTCTTACAGTCGGGGATGGTCAGGCGAAAGATGGTCTCGGCTGGCCACATGATCACCCGGAGGACACTACTGCCCTCGGTGTCGTCCTCGCCCGCTTCGGAGCCGTCGTCGCTCTGTCACCACCATATGTCAACAATTGTTGTTACCTAGGCTGTCACCTAACTTACGTCCGAGTCCCCGTCGTGGGATGTGGAGTCGTCCGAGGCCGTGCTGATGATATCTGATGCTGCTGCAGACTGCATGATGAGATTCTGGAACAACGCTTTCTTTTCTGTCCTTTCGGCTTTCATCTTCTCTGGGAGTTCCTCCTCGTTGTTATTGTTGTTCTTCTTGCGCTGGGAGCGCCGGGTCTTGTCGCGGCAGTAGGTGCAGCACGCGTCCTCGCTCTTCTGCAGGAGCTTCTTTACTTGTCGCATCTGGAACGCCGCGTTTGTTACTACAGATTATCCCCCGGAGATAATTTAAGTTTTCTTTGTTATCCCTACCAAGGTGCTGAAGATCCTGGAACTCGTGGGCGTAAAGTCTTGAGATTTCAAAGCTATGATCTACATGCAACAAAATTCCTTCTTAGCTTTGGCCTTGAAATACGCCAACGTTAGTCCCACTAGCCTAAAAATCTAAAAAAAAAATAATAACACTAATGTGGTCTAAAGAGTTTTAATAATATCAATATAATATAGTGGAACAAATAAATAAGGAATGCAAGAGATAAAATGAAAAAAATAGCCCTAAACAAACTAAATTGGATAGAAAAAATACATATTTACCTAGGACAATTTGGTTAAAGGCTTAATACTTATAAAGTAAACTTTAAACATTAGAATAGTATAAAATTCATATGAAATTGAATAAATTAATACGGAAAATGGCTAAAATCTCTTTCCAGGGAAAACTACAATACCACCTGGAGACTGCACGTAAGTCTTATACAAACACTTTATAGATAGCCCTTATTGAACTGAACTGAGATATGTTGAGCTTGGATTTACCTTTTTCTTGGCGAACTTTTCAATTTTCTTGTTGTAGACCATCATGGCAATGTAGATGAGGAACATGGCTAGGAGGACCGAGGCCTCAAGTCTGGGCACACCCATACACATGTGCGTCAGCTGCTGGAAACATCGAGACAGTCATTTCATACGAGTAACCCCCTTGTATATCTCTCAACACACCGCGAAATATTTGAGATTTAATATATATTATTAAAATAATTATATCATTTTATATAAGCTATATGACCACCCTGGTGTGTCGTTGAGGTACAGCTTGAAAAACACTGATGAAGCCAACAGCCCAAACCACATACGCTGTTAGCCTTTATTGATTTATGAAAAGACAATTAATATCGCCATTATTCAAAACAAAAAAAATCCCTCTTTAGTTGATTTTTTTTTCGGATAAATGGCTAAAGTATCAGTATAATCAGATGTTTTTAATAAGACGAAAAATATTAATTTAATTAGATTTATATATGGAAATATTTTTACAATTAAACTTTAAGTAATAGAATTAAATAAAGATGCGCTGAGAGCATATGTTGCGAGAAAGAAAAATAGATGGTGGATTACACAATTTTCAACACGGAGACCAAAAGTAGTTCTAGGGGGGAAAAAAGCCCAAAAGAAGATGAAAACCAATGGAAAGGAAGAAATTGATGGGAGGGAGTGGGAAATAGAGAGTTTTAGGCACAGCTAGACTTTTTTAGCAATGGGCTGATGGAATGAAGAAGAGAGAAATACCTAATCTTTGTTGCATATACGTGTTACACACATACGAGTATATGCGTTAATTATATTTCATAATGATATATCATTTAATATCGAGACAGTATAATAGTTATTTAAATGTATAGTCTTTATGGTTGATGCACATAAAATAAAACTCAATAAAATGACATTAAATTGGAAAGAAAGAAAGATATATAAATTCAGCATAAAAGCTTGTTCACCAAAATATTTTCTATTTAAGAGATGGCCAATATATGTGTAAATATAAATTTCTCAATCAAGTTTATCTTCAAATGGTATTTTAAAATCTACCAATGAAAGCCCCCTACACATTAATATTGATCTACATATGTACGCGTTGCATATTACTAGAACACTAAACCACGGTCGCATATGTGACGGAAAATCTCGAAAATCCCCGGAAAAACCTAATTTACATAAAGTTTCCACTCTTCAAAATAAGAGAATAGCCATCTACAAAAGCTGCCAAGAAGACAACCGAATCTATGATACTCTACTGCGCTTCCAATAATGATAAAAATGAACTACACATCGTTGGGAAGCAATAATCAGCCAAAGACGGACACATTATGTAAACAACGGACTACGGCGGCTAGTACAGTAGAGAAATGTCTTGATTTAATTACATACAACATCACTTGTATTAAGATAAAAACAATTGCTATTTTATATACAATAATAAGATGACATAAACCGAATATTTCGAATCACTAAATCAGGAAACCAATGGAGGTTAGTTTTAATACGAGTATATTCCAGTTGGAAATTATGAAAACGGCTGTGTTGTGAATCGAGGATTCGTTAAATAAAAGTTATTTTTTTACTAAGAAAAGTCACTCCGAGAGAGAGAGAGAGAGAGAGTATTTCTTAAAACACGAACACAATGGGTAAAGCGTATCATATATTTCACACACATACAACAACCAATAGTTCTTAAATATTTTAAGAAATAAAGAATAGAAAAATACAGAAATAAAATCGGCCAAGTTAGAGTACAAACATCAATTTCTGATCAAGCCATCAAAGAATTTAAGATCTACGTCACATAAAAGTGAACCATCCCCCACCCAAGCTACCTGGTAACGATGTTGTCCCGGATGATGAGCACCAGCGCCCCGACCGAGGTCAGGTACACCAGGCTGTCGCGGGAGATGGGGAACCAGTCCAGTGGCACCGACTGCAACCATTCATTGGATTATCTTCCAGCGTACATAGACAGCTTCATGTAATTGAATACAACACAACTCTCTTTATAATGTAGCAAGAGAGAGCAGAATGGTAAAATGACAAAGATATTTCTTGACAGGTAATTTGACACTGGTTTAGCTAATATGTAATCAGCTAGATGGCGAATGCTCTCATCAAAATTCAGTTAAATGACCAGAAGTTGTCATATTTTTATTGTAATTTAAAATAGGGGAGAGAGTCATGTGTAAGGAGATCATATATTTCCATGAAAAGAATGATAAGCAGTGTTCCTTTTTTTTTAATATTCTCTACTCGACACATGACTCGTTTCACCTAGCCCCCCAAGTGAATATCTGCCCTACTGATATTACTTTAAAAATGTCTATTATTATTTTTAGTAGTAGTAGTATCACTAGTAGATTTGCAGTGATAGTATATAGTAGGGAAAGAGATAGGAATTCATTAATATAGTATTATCGTTATCATTTTCGCGAGCCCCAAAATATGTATATTGGCCTGTTAAAGAAATAACCTGCATATTCCGGGGTTGAAACTGTGACAATGTTTCTTCCAGATATAATGTCGGAACGGCGTCAAAGTTCCATCTGGTGGGTCAAATATTATGTGGATACTTATGTGGAACAAACACACCCAAACCTTTCTTTTTACAAGTATTTTTTTACTCACATTTATATTGGAACAGATCCCACGGAGTCATAGGCGAAACGTTTTATATAACCTCAGTTTTTGTTGAATTAAAATAGAGACATTCTCCATGTATAATGGTTTCCGATTTAACATTAGAAGAGCTCCTTTATTGAGGAAGGAAATATCCTGAAATCAGAGAATACAGAGTGGCTCATTCCGAATTTGCATAAAGCTGGTGTTGATTGCGCGACCTTCAAAGATAAAATCCACAAGACACATTGATTTGAGTTCTTTTTTTATAGGATATGGATCCTTTATGCACACTCCCCCCACACATACGCATATCCAAGTGGAAATACATTGTCATATAGCTGGAGGGTGGAATTTGTATCTACGTATATATAATAGATGGTAGCCAATATTTTTGTCCGCCTTGTCCAAATTCTGATGCGGTTTCCACTATATCGTAGCACATCTTTCTGAAAAGTTTATGTACAATAAATTCTACACTTTGGATATTGAAAATATTTAAAAGCGCCGGATTAACGGAGGGGCAATGATGGTGATGATGATATATTAATGAAAATTTCGATCATCGTGAATACTATTGATAAGAATAGGGATATGATTGGTTAAAACGATATATATTTATCATTCCCTCCGTCAGACCCCGGGCGAATCCAGATCTCATTCGGCTAGTAATCAATAAAAAGATGGCAGAAATTCTCTCACTTATGCAGCAGCTGAGGTTGTTGCAAAAGTCATCCTTATGATTCTTCGCGATTCACACAGATTTTGCAGGTATAGAGAAATGAAGTTCTCTGTGTATTCATGGCTTATACACTGTAGGAATGTTTGAGAAGGCGAGAGAAGATATATTTGACATCTAGGAAGAAAATTCTGGACAGCAGTTCAACAACCAGCACGTACCGACTTCCAGAGCATGAGCCCGGTCAAGCTGGTCACACCCAGGATGTTGAAGACAGCGGACCCTACGATGGTGCCGATACCGATGTCGCCTTCTGTCACGAAGGAGCCTGGACAGCCACAGGGACATCACTCTACGGCACTGGGTTTTGCTTATTTAGAATTCCATTAAATCATGATAATAAATAATGGGAGCTCCAACTATGCTTCCTTCCTGCGGTGAATCTGATCGGTGGTCTTAATAAAGCTGTATGTGTGAGATAATAAATAATAGAAGATGGAAAAATTTGTCATTTATAAACAGTACAGTTTTAAAGCCTGTTGAAGGGCTTCTTGGCCCGAAAGTCAGCAAAGTAACAATTAATAAAACAACACGACGCTTTAAAGCTAAGTATTGCGTATGTATTGTATTTTTGTTAAAATTCGATTATTTGATAAACCTGCAAGTTTCTATTGGTTACATTCATTAATTAGCAGTAGAAACTCACATTAGCGACAAATTTTGTAAGATACCAAAACGACTATATCTGGCCTATTCCAACCTCCAATGTGAGACCATCTCCAGGAGAGACCATAAATATCCAGGTTTTTATGTTTTCTCTGATGGGAGGTTCTACTGTAGCAATAAGCCATGTTTGTCATTTTTTCTACAATCCCTGGCAATCACTTAGAGCTCGAAAGATTCATTAATTGACCATTCCATTACTTGATGTTACAACTTGGAAATACCATTTCACGCTGGGTTGTTTGTTTTACTGTCTGGATAGTGTGTGGTACAATCTATTAGGAAATACATTAGAGAATTATTAAATTAGAAAAATTTTAGTTCTCATATTTTTATTATTCGAATATTTTTTCCAGAAAATAAAAATACAGTAATGGAAATTCACAAGGGCTCATCAATAGTAAATTTTCCCAGCAGTTTAATTTCCAGATCGCTCAAGATATTGTGCTGGAGTATTGGGGACTTGTAAGTTATACATTTGGAAGTGAATTTTTCTGTAGTCTGTAGATGATAAAGGACTCGTATGAAAGCTTCTGTAATTAATTTTAATACTAAAAACAAGTTGTGACGTTTTCTTTTAATTATTTGTTACAGAAGTTATGCAAATAAAATAGAGATTGTGCAGGAAAATGAAGGATGGTACTGACCAATGAGGGCGGAGAAGAGTTCGGGGGAAGATGTACCAATGGCCATGAAGGTAGCGCCTGCGACATCCGTGGGCACTTGGAAGCCTGGAACACGCCAGTTCTTCTTAGCGCATTATTCGTACTATACACACAAATGTATACTACAGAGGGTTAGTGCTATATCTTTCATAGTAGTAGGGACGTTGGGGTTCAATGTTTTAATACACCCCTGGAAATAAATAGTGTAACATCCAGAAGGAGTTGAAGAAAAAAAAACACATGAAATTTGGCTCAAATTAACTAGATAAAATGATAAAATCTTGGATGAAAAAAAGCCTAAAATAGTCAAAATGCGGCCACATTTTAGTTTTATAATAATTTATTCAATGTAATAGATTGGGAATTTTACCGGGAAGATATTGATATATAAAAATAAAGGTCACATCTACCTAGTTGCGGCGACGGTCAATAGATGGCGTTAGCATTGACGTCTATTTTGACGGGAGATGTAACCTTTATTTATATAGAATATAATAGAGAGAGATAGGCTGTATGTTCATGTATATAGTTAAGCAAAATAAAATATTTCACCAGTTACATCTGGATGTGACACTCTCTATTTCTACTAGCGTATTAGAATGGGATACTGAGTACTTGTTTGGGTGTTATCGGTTAGAATTATATAATTCCTTTTATAGGGGTGGAGGATAATGGGTACTATATATATATATAGAACAGTACTAGAAATTAGTTCTATTTTCTAGATATAACAGTTTATGTGAAGAATGCATATAATATTTATAGAGATCAGAGCAATATGAACATCTCCAGTATGTAGCGGAGAGGAGGGTTGAAGGGTAGTCTGCTATAGTTCACAGTATTAGTTGAAATATATTACGTAGATATATAAGTATTACATTAAAATAAAAAGGCATATCCTGACCACGAGCACATGAGCTTTTTAGATGATAGAGCGCCATCTAGTGGAACAGAAATCAATGGCGCTCTGCCATCTAAAAAACTCATGTGCTCGTGGTCAGGATAAGCCTTTTTTAATTTTAATACCAACACCTGACCTTTTTAAAAATTATTTTTTTTCACATCAATATATATATAACACCTGTGTAAAGGGAAAATGATTTATTTCAAAGCAACAAGTACATTAGTACTATATCAGCTAGGTTTTACGAGTGGAATTCGATGGTTGCCAAAGCTGTGTCGACCTTGGTATATGTCATTATGTAGGTTTGAAATGTTCTCTTTATTATTTCAAGTGTCAATGCTGGTCAAAATTGCAAATTTTCAAATATGCCCACCGCTTAAACACAATTATTTTCCAATAAAGCAGCTAACAGATCATTTAATTTTCAAAACCTGACTATATAGAGCGTCTTTTTGACTTTCTAAGAGTCTTGGAGTTCGACCTCACCACACTGTGGTATATTCATGAAACTTGGGGCCCTAAGTTGGTAATGTGCGCCATGTTCTGTAAATACAGCAGTATATTCCCATATAATCAAGTTCTACATATTGAAACTTGAAAAGTAGTTATAAAGACCGAACGGCCTGGTGATATCACAAGAGACACTAACAACACCTTACCCACCACGAGTAGCGATACATGGAAACATTCTAGGGTGCAGTGGCCAGGTTTCATGGGAGGACTGACACAAAAAGACAAAAATGAGGTAGATGGTGCTGTAGACGTCTAGGCCGATTATAGCAACGCTCTGCCCATCGTGGTTATCACGACATATAAATTATTCTAATGGCATGAGTTCCATGTGAAACCACCAAAGACAAGAAGGTGGCACTGTAGACATCTAGGCCTGGTGGTCTTAAAAGAAATATCAACAACCGTCTACCCACCATGATGACATAGATACAATTCTATGGTGCAGTGCCATGCGAGACCGGCACTAAGGAAGGCTAGAAGGAGGTGCTGTCTAGGCCGGCGATAGCACCAGAGATGATAGCTGCCCTCTTGAATGGGAGATTAAATTGTTCTCGACGACGTTCTTAAGAGATTGTGCTTTATTTTTTATAAGGGGGTTATCTGGAGTCCACTTGCCGTGTTGTTCTCGAGCACGGAGGGACATTCCGTGTAAAATATTATTGCATTCATTCGCCCAATCTTGATGAATCGCCATTGCTGGAATCCTATATATTGCCTTTATGTACCTGTCATCTTAGTGTGGGTTCTCAACTTCTGCCACTCCTCATCGTTTCTCGCCATTCTTCTCCAGAAACTACCACAAGTCACGGGATTGTCCCATCTCACTGATGGTCTTCCCTATCTTCTCACTACATGCCTTGGGTACCAGTCATTGACTCTTATAGTCCAACGGTTATCCCTCATTCTGGATATGTGTCCGGCCCATCTATTTTTACTATCCTAAATCGAGGATGTTACATCTAAGATACCATTTAAAAAAAAATTCAGAATGTCCTCTGTGTATTCAAGTTTACTTATTCCGCATATTCCTCTCTCAATTAAGGCATGGGTTGTTATTAGACTTTGTGCTCTTCTTTTTATACATATAATTCTTCTGAATATATACGACGCTGGTAAATTCCAAATAAATAATGTTGAGCTCTATTTCTGCGTAATTCATACATCTATACGTATATGTTGAACGCATACTGTGATGGATTCAACATATAAATGGGTTTTACTCTGTGGGGGGATTTGATCTGGTGGCTAAAGATCACCCGGAGAAACTTAGAACCTGGGTTGGAACCTTCATGGAAATGGGAGTTTTTATTTCGTCGTTCTAATGTTATGTGCGACCTATGGACACTGGTCTAGCCGTTCTGGTCGATTATTGATGATCATATAAGTCATTTGAATTATCCTCCTTCTATTTCTTTTAGACATCCCCCACACCTTCTGTTCTTTCAACAAACAAAAGACATATTAAGTTATATCATTTTACATAGATTCATCCCGGAGTCCAAAAAGACAAACAAAAGAAAGTATCAATAAGTAAAAAGGTAATAATCTATATACAGTCTTGGTGGAGAGATAACAACCACTATGAGTCGTCTTATATAATCTTTTTCAAAACATGTTTAATCTTCTCATAACGATTTTCTCAACTTTATCGCTCAACTGTAGAACTGGTAGCACAAGTAGACAAAGCTCTGTGAATCAGAGAAATGCTTGGAAATCTCAGAATTATTAAGTTGGTAAGCAATATTTACATGTAGCAAATATTTCTTTCTTGTAAATGGCCTTGCCAGTTACATCCTCTCTTTTTTGTTTCATTAAACATTTGACTTTCTGTACATCAACACTTCTTAGAAGTTCTACACCAGATATTTTATTTGTAATCAATTCACTATTCCTTATTCTTCTCCAAATCATCAATTCCATTATCTGGAGGTGGTAGTGTCTTGTCCACGGAGTAGATCAGATCGGTCCATGCACCCTGATCACAATACCAGCCAACAAAAGCGCCTTGTTCGTATGGATGTCCTCTTCTGGATTGATGTCTGTCATATAGAGGACTGCAAGGATTACCGGGCAACTGTATATGTGGTCCGGAGTGAGTTGTGTGTTGTGACAGTTATTTCAGTTTCTGTAGGATCTAGTTATGTATGGGTTTACCTTCATTCCTTTAAGATTCCATTATCTTCATCATCTTTTACGTTCCCTCAATTTCCCCGCCTCATTCATCTACAAGTTCGAATCTATTAAGATAGTGTGAGTTATATATAACCAAATGAGACTCAGATATTCTGTATGAATCCCAAATAGTACTATTTCCTATATGTGTTGTACATGCATTGTGCTATAGCACATAAACAGCCCTCACCCATTCTGTTGACATGGTACTTTACGATGGAATTAATTTGTTAAAAATACATTTCTCATAAGTCTCTGATAAAGAGAGATTCCGAAAGCTATTTGCACCAATGTATAACGATTATTTCGTTTCGTGATCTTTTCATCCTTAAGCACTGCTAAATATATCTCCTTTGTTTTTTTAGAAAATCATGCAAAATTAACAAGAAAAAATCAAATATGTGGATTTTCCCTAATAGCATTGTAATCCGCATCTAAGCAAAATCTTCAATCTGATGAGAAAATCAACGCTGGTACTAAGCAATGAGGTTTTATATTCATAAGAATATAAAATCGCTAAAACATATTTATATGAAATAACGAGAACTATTGATATGAATATCTTCATCATATCATATATATAACTTTTCTGAGCTTTCACAAACCACAGGTCTATAAGTAAAACAGACTACATCGTGAAGCTGATCGTAGAGTACAGTCCGTTCAAATTGGCAAGTTCAAGAAGGCAACACGTTACAAACATAGAATTTAAACGATGGGAAGAAGATGGTTTGATATGCAAATGATTATATTTTCAACGCATTTATGCAAAATAAGTGCGTTAAAAAGAAGAGATTATACAGCAGGTTTCTCATACAGAAATAGCATTCGAAACTTTGTTTCAATGTTAAAGGTTGTCGTGATGTCCGAGTAAGA
This sequence comes from Cordylochernes scorpioides, assembly GCA_030710605.1. NCBI lineage: Eukaryota > Metazoa > Arthropoda > Arachnida > Pseudoscorpiones > Chernetidae > Cordylochernes > Cordylochernes scorpioides. The sequence goes on along the minus strand of CP092876.1, from coordinate 39,623,450 downwards.
ATTAGAAATGCTATTAACACGTTTCTGAGTTTCATAGAGGTAGAATTGTACCCTACCATACGGAACGACGTACTGGATCTCAGCGATCCGCTCTCACTGCCAGCCGATATGTTACCCGCATGGCCTTAATAGATTGCACAGCCCCATCAAGAGCCCTGAGTCAAGAAATGGGGTAGTTTGCAAATAAAAAAATACCTGAACTAACAGTTCGACGACGTTTTCAGAAACCTGAACTGTCAGCTCGACGACCATGGCTACCCTTGACGCTACAACACAGTCAGGGGCGCCTTCAATGGTGTGATCAACGACGAATCTGGACACAGGATGGGTTGATGTCGGGTTTTCAGACGAATCCAGGTTCTGTTTTCAGCACCATGCTGGCCGCATCCATGTTTGATACCATCATGGAGACGGCACATCGCCAGCGTGTATTCGACATCGTCATATTGGTTCATCACCTGGAGTGATGGTATGGGGTGTCGTTGGATACACGTCTCGGTCACCACTTGTTCACATTCCCAGCACTTTGAACAGTCCCCGTTACAATTCCGATGTGTTACCCTTTAACTGAGGCATAGGAAACGCTAAATTTGCCCAAGATAATGCACGACCGCATGTTACCGGTATTGTACGAACCTTCCTACATAAGAAAATGTTCGGCTGCTGACCTGGCCAGCACATTATTCCGATCTCTCACCAATAGAATACGTCTGGTGAATGGTTGCCGAGCGACTTGTTCGTCACCATACGCCAGTCACTACTGAAGATGAACTGTGGCATTGTGTTGAAGTTGTATCGGTACATGCCACCCAATCTATGTTTTATTCAATGTGCAGGCGTATAAGTGCTGTTATTGCTGCAAGATGTAGTTCTTCTGGGTATTGATTTCTTAGGATATCCATACCTCCAAATTTATTGAAAAATTCCCACTTGTTATTCCCAGTATAATGTATTTGTCCAATAAATATCAATTGTCATTTGCATTTCTTCCTGGTGTAGAAATTTTAATAACCAGTAGTGTATATGGTAGATGTACAGGAGTATATATATAATCAGCTTTACTCGTAGTCCTTGTTTACTTGTAGATCCGTTTAAGAGCTTTTGTCTCAAAACTGGAGAGTCATACAATTTATTAAATGAAGCCAATAGCCAACCGCATTCTTGTTATTTCGTAAATCCTAGATTATTACAATAAATGCCTAGAGTAAAACTTAGCGGCATTGCTACCAAGTGTACATAATGCATACTGAAAGTTCCCCGTTATCTGTAGTGCTCTGAGATACTAGTTGAAAAGGTGGAAGACTTCCATTGACAAACACCACTCCAGATAGAACTTATCTCTGAGAGGGCTGAGATGACCGAAGGAAAAATTTCTTCTCAACAAAGCAATGATGCTCTTTCAATCAATTCTGTAATTATAATTTGGTTATCAGATACAGAGGGGAATCAAATCTTCACAATGCCTTTGATACCATTTTAAAAGAACTAACAAGCAATCTTTATTATGATAAACGACAACTTGAAGATTGTAGATAAACTCGAGCGGAATCATTATAAAAAATCACGAAAATGGAGTTATTTATTGCTTATTTATAATTAATTTACCATTGTTGTTATATTAGAAAAATTGATATCATTATTACAATTATTTAAATTATTGACAGTTTCCTCTGCTATCGGGTGTTGACTTAGCAAGTCAAATATTTACATTTTTTCTAATCCATTGGCCGACGAGAGCTACCTGCGTGCTACCAGTTCTACAATTCAGCAGACAAGTGGAGAATATCGTTAAAAAGATAACACTCAGTGGTTTTTATGTCTCTCCAGCAATGTGCTTGTATGTATCCCTGATTAGCTATTTATCTATTCTCTTCCGTTGTTTGCTTTTTATCTTCTTTGATTCCGGGACGAGTCTATAGAAGACGTCTTTATATAAAAATCTTTGTTGTTGGCTTGTGACAATTTGTTGATTTTTTCCTGCCATCATTTAGGTATCCTTTTTTGACAACTTCTTTTGCTTTATAATTTCACGTATATTTTCAAAATTTTGTTATTAACACACAGAGAATGTAATATAATTTCTCTCCCTTTCAATATCATAAATATTTAAAATATGTAAATAATAATTTGTATATAAAAATAGTGTTTATCATCAATTTATTAACGTGATACTCCTGTTGAAGGCCTGACAAGTCCGAAAGCTTGAATATAAAAAGTTGAACAAGAAACTTAGCCCTGGAAGCTTTATTTATTTTATAATAAGTTAATAATGTTTTTATGTGTTGGATTTTGTGTTTACTGATATATTCAGTAAAAAAAATCCACAATCATATATAAATATCATTATTGTTAAAGGTGTGTGTGTGACAATTGACAATTGAAAATAGTTTATTGACATCTAGTCAACAGTAGGGAGAGAGTTTACAGTCATTTTTAAAATAGGGAGAGATATATACAACAGACGGAGCCCCCTCCGAAGGGACGTCTGGATTTCATCAGGAGGTTAAAGCCGCCTTGAGTTCGGACAAGCCCACGCGAGTAATGGAATCTCTGTCCCGAGCATGCTCGATGACAGTGTCAAGGAATTTGACAAGAGTAATCTTGTGTTCAGGCGCGATTTTCTCGAGGAAACGCTCTCTAGCTTTGGGGTACAGGGCCGCAAACGTGAAATCTTCGACGGCTATCTCTCGCTTATATAGGAGCCTCAGGATAGTTTCATCGTTCAGTTGTTGGAAGAGGTCCATTAACTGATCCTCACGTTCTATTTCCTGCTCCACCTGGAGCTCAAGGGTCGTCGGGGCATGTAGTGGACCCGGAGGGGCCACTACGGCTGGAGTTGACTCCTCCTCATGGGGAGTAGGCGGCGCTGGTTCAGCAGGCTGAGGCGCAGTGAACCGACGGGGCGAAGTGTGGGCGGTGGGACCATCACTTGGCACCTCCAGAGATGGAACAGGGGGCGCTGGTGCAGGAGGCGGCACCTCCACAGATGAAGTTGGGGGTGCTGGTGCAGGGGGCCGAGGCGCAGCCCGGTCCGCGGGACTAATGTTGGATACCTCCATAGATGTAGCAGGGGGCGCTGGTGCAGGAGGCGCGGGTACTAGCTATCTGGGCAGCTGAGGCGCGGTCGGAGTTGGGATATCAGTGGGGGAGGGTGGTGATGCTTGCCTGGGGCCGGTGGACTGCCTTGCAAGCATGGGGCAGTTAGCTCTGCGATGGCCTTGGTTGTGGCACTTGGAGCATCTGATCCCGAAGGTCAGGAACGCCGGCCAGGTATCGCCTTTGGTTTTTATATCGAGGCGGGTAGGGAGCCTCTCGATTTTCATGCCGTCGCGGAGGAGGATATAAGCCTCACGGCGGCCGTCGGTGTAGCTGTACTCGCCAGCCTTGAGTTGTTTGGGGGCGATGGAAGTAACTCGCCCATAGGGCGAAAGGGCGTCGATGACGACGGCGTCCTCCACATAGAAGGGGAGGTTTCCGATGGTAATCTTTTCCGATCTTTTACGGAAGGGGAAGGTCCTGAGGATCGTGCCTTCGATTTCGAGGCCTTCCTCAATGAGGCGTTCCACTAGGTTCTTGCTGGCCAGGCCCACCAGGACGTGGCCATTCATCCTAGTGAGCTGGATAATGTGCCTGGCCCCTCCGACCACTCTGTTGATCGCCTTTAGGTATTGGTAAGGCGCGAAGTCAGGGCAGTGCTCTATGAAGACGCATTGCTCTTGTGTAGAGAACGCCTGCCGCACCCTGGCTTCCGCGATGTGTGCCCTCGTGGCATTCACCTCCTGCACGCGCGGTATCCATCTTGCCGACGATTGCTGTCGCCGAGTAGTGTTTCTGGCACTGTTTGAATGTGCGGCCGTGACGCCTGATGCTCCCGAGTCGCGGCGTCTCTTCTTGTTCTGTACGACGGTATAGCCGCCTCCAATTTCAGGATCTTCATCCTCCGGTAAGTCTGCCCAGTTCGTATGGACATTTACAGCGCCAATTGAAGGCGTCTTAGTCGCAAAGTCGTGCGACGTGGAAAAATTTGCCGATAGTTGCCACGCGTAGGCGAATTTGCTTTTTGAGCAGTTTCCTGCATTTCAATTAAATTTTCGTTCTGAAAATAAACTTTCGCAGATAATTCTGCATTGGTTGGAGGTTTGAAGCTGTACCTTTCAGGCACTTGATCAGCTTTCAAAGGGCTATCAGCCCGTGCTAAATTAATTTTTCCATTGCAGTAAGGACAGTAGAAATTGTTTTATTTTTAAAAGAATATTACGCCTCTAAAATAGTTTTGTAATTTAAAAACATTTATAGCAAAGCTGATTATAGTGACGATTGAAAATTTTCAAATTTGCTAATAACGATATTTGAAAAGTTTATTTATTTAATTTTTTGGGGTTACGCACACAGGTAAATTGAAATATGTTTAAACGCGTTTGTCGCACAATGTATGCTTATATTTAATTGAATTAAATTGATATTTCTACATTATATATGTATATATCCTCTATATTATTATTTTAAAGATGACTAAAATATGCATGTTATATGTATGCTATATAAAAAGAATACCTTAAACAACTCATATATATTTTAAAACAATGTTTATAGAGAGAATTAATAATAACTATTTATATGATTTGCATATCTGTTAGACGAATAGAATATTAGTTTATCAGACGTGAAGGTGCTGTATTTATGTTGAAAAAAAGTAAAGTATGGCTAATGTTACCAAGTCTCTATAAACTGAGCTACCAATCCCAGTTATAGGATCCTACCCATCACATGCTAATCTGTCCCTCTATCCTACATCTTATATAGTGGTGCGCTTACAGTTAAAACAATCGTCAACTTTTACCCACCATGATTAACATGGCCTCTACTACGTGTACTAGGAATAATACTAAAATAATATTGATTTATTTAATCGTTGCTATCAAAATAGTTTTTATTATTCACGGGGTCGACATAACCTAGAATATCAAACATTAATTATTTACAATAAGGTTTATATGATAATTTTTATTTTATTTTTAGCATATATATAACCGATAGAAAAAATCACGTTAAACATTTAAAGAAATTTAAAAAGAGCAATCGACAAAGTGTGTTATCCCTGCAGAGAATTCCTACATAACTTACAAAAACAACTCTCAGTTTGCATGAAAAATAATGCAAGCCATAGTTTTGAGGCTAAATATATCTATCATTCCAAATTTTATGGAGTCGTCTTATCTGATGATAAGCAGTACAGTATCATATCTCCCTGACTGATATCAATCTTGATAATCACTTGTAGCTGTGCGCTCATCCTTTTATCAATGATGGAATCGCCTCATTTAACCCTGGTAGAAGATCGGTCAAAAGATAAATAAATCAAAGATATATGATTTCATAGAAGATCTTTCTTCGAGATCTACTTCAAAATAATATAAAATGCAAACACTTTATTATAGCGAAAGTAGTTCCCTAGATCGATTTTGCAACTAAAACAAAAGAAAATAAATCTTGAAGATAGATATTGTACGGCCTATATTCATATTTAAAAATTCTGTTGCAATATTTTGTAATTATAATTATATCTTTTTTTTATTACGTCTCTCAGTTTACAGGTGTTACATTCGAGTCACCTTGTCCTGGCTATTTACATACGACGAGTTGGTGGAGTAGAGGTAACGCCCCAGACCTTGTATGAAAGGGAGAACACAGGATAATTAAATATGGAAATATCTTTATTTACGGGGCTGTGCTAACCAAAATAGATGATTTTTGAGCCCCAGTGGCCGCATAAAGCGGAATATATACAAAGCACTATGACCAGGCTGGGGAGGCTAGGGAAAATAATTATATATGTAATTATAATTGTTTATATATAATGCGCCTTCTATCGAATTAAATAATCCATCATTTATTCCAATATCTGGTGCATTTCATCAGCAACGTTCATTTGCAAGATCAAAAGATGACTTTAAAAAACTATATTTTTCTCTGTTTTAGTTCTTTTTTTAACGTATAATTTTCAAATTATTTTATTCACATTTAGTTTTTTTCAAAATATTATATATATATTTTTTTCCTAAAAATAAATAAACTTTAATATTTTAGTTCAACACACAATAGGTAAACATAATTTTATTTCTCGAACTTTCACTTAGTTTCTTTTGCCATACATTTTCCAGAAATGTATATTAAACGATATTTCCTTTATAGAAATGCATGAATTGTTTAAAATTATGCATTAATATATGTAGAATTGATTATATTATTTTAAAGTCAGAAAAAATATAGTTTAACTAAATTGGCAATGTATACAAAATATTTTAATATTTTTTTAACACAAGCCTCTGTTAAAATAAAAATACTTTAGTAAAATACGTTTGGCAGGGTATCGTGATATATTAGTTTATTTAGTTCGCTTTAAAGATATAAAATTAACCATCAAATTGCACCTATACTAGATATAACGATATATGGCGTATTTTATTTGACCGAATTATACCAAACCATTTCAGAATTTAGATGGAGAGTGGTTCACACCGTCCATCTCGACAACCACGACCCTTGATCCCGCATTGGGCACTTTTCCCTGATTTAATTGACCCCGATTCTTGCATAAGTCCAACCCTGCCAGTGAGTCCAAGTTACTAAACGGGGCTTTGTCAATTTGTAAGTGCAAAAGTCGAACGGAGAGTCTACAAGGTATAAATATGTGGTACACTTACTGTAAAAGGGTACCTAGACCGAAATCTGTACGCCATATGTACGCTACAGTAAAAGCAGTCGTTAATTACCAACCACGAATAGCATGGCCTGTACCACGTGTAGATAGAATAAGTTTTAAAAAACACCTAATCTATTTATATGAGAAAAAAAAGTTCAAAATGAAATTGTACTGGGGAATCATGTGGAGAAATTAAGAAAAAAGCATTTCCTGATCGTGTAACCAAAAGTTTCTAATGACTTTGAGCCATCTATTAGAATATCAACTAACTACTTCTTTGGTCGTTGAGTGTTGTACCACGTTGACGAGCGCTAACAGCCTAAAACGCGTTCGTGTTTGACTTTTCTCGATTTATCAGAAATAATTAAAACATCAACGATTAGTTGATATTTAATTATTGGTACATTGCCATCACAACTTTTAGTTGAATGATTAGGAAATGCTTTTTTCTCAACTAACTCGATTTATCTATTTCTTTAATTCTTTAAAGAGTAGAAGATTTAATGGATTTTAAAGGAATAGTGTGTGGTAACTTACGCTCACAAATGACCTCGAGGGAGGGCACGAAGTAGCTGTCGCAGACCGTGGCCAGCGAAGCACAGATGTACCCGGTCAGCAGGATGTGCAGGACGACCCAGCCGTTCTGACGCTGCTCGTGGTTGAAGCCATCCCAGGGGAACTCGTCGATCGAGGGAGGCACGCAATCGGGGACGACCCGTGGCCCGCCTGGACACATCCAGCCGTGTATAGCAGGACTGGAAGGATATACGTGGAGATCCTGTGTGAGTATCCGCTTCTCTTTTTGTATTAGATATATTGGAATCAGTAAACTGAGAGACGACTGGCTCCTCAAGATATCTATATGGAACTACACTAAAACCAGGACTGCTGGAAGACAAATGCCAGCACTACAGCCTATTGCCCGTATCTACGTGGATTTGTAGCGGATGTGTAAGTATCTACATTTACAGGGTTATCCAGAATCATTCAGGATTATATTAGGATCAGCATACTGAGAGACGGCTGGCTCCTCAAGATATCTATATGGAACTACACTAAAACCAGAACTGCTAGAATATAAAGCCAGAACTACAGCTACTACAGCCTCCTATTGCCCGTATCTACGTGAATTTGTAGCGGATATGTATAATCCCCACTCACTCAGAATTATATAGAGACCTCTCAACCATGAACCTTGTAATAAATATTATTCAGGTGAGAGCTTTATATAATACAAATGAAAACACCAAAAGGCGAATTTTTTTTTCACAAATAAATCAAACTTCTACTGACATTACTGCGATGAAAAAAAGATTGGGAGGGCTTGGCTCATCAGTGGTGAACCCTCCCAGCGGTTTCGCCAATTTTTAATATACCAGACCGCTTCTTTAGAGCTCTAATACTGTATTGGATCATTCTGCTTTTATATACAACACTGAAGGGTGGAATCTTAGAAATGGTATTCAAGCAAACTATGGACATAAGCTCTTAGGACAGTAGAATTACTCTTAAATATTTATTATATTTATTCTTATGAGATTTTTACAACAGCACAGTGAAAATTTTTAAAGGTAAACCTCGATATATGAGCATTACTAAAAAGACAGTGTATTGAGATCAAAAGTAAACATTGATATCTTAATATGTGAAATTGGGTTTGTTTTACTCGCGTGCATCAATTGACAAATAGGTCGTCGCCTATTAGCCAGTTGTTGATAAATCCAATTCCATTATTTAGGCCACATTATACAATTATTTGCACATATAATTTTTAAAATTATCGGAATATATCACGAATCCCTTGGAAGTGTATCAAATTCTGTATTATATGTGAAATAAGCGCGGAGTACATTGGAGGGACATCATTCATGCCTACCAGACCTCCTCAATTTTGTGAAATAAATTAATATGATTATATAAAGTAAAACACGTTTCTTTTAATCTCAAGTTTTTAAAAGAAAAACTCTCAAAATAGTTTTATAAAAGTTTATTTTTAAATTTTATCTTTTATACATACACAACATTGTACATGGTCTCTCCTAAATCACAACTATATTTCTACCTAATTTTATATCAGAATTTCATGTTCTATCTATTTTTCCATAACCATCCTCAGGTTGGTGGGTATCAGTATTTCTGTCCTCTCAGAGCTTTCTCTCCAAAGCTAGTTTTTAAAATGATATCTCGTAGCCTTCTCCCGAGAAAATTTTCATGATTTCCTAATTCTATGTTAATAATAAATATGTGATACTTTTTAAGAGGCGAAATCTCGACCAAGTCAAAACCCAGTGAGAAAGAAAGATGAGCTAAGATGATCAGTTGACCCTCCGTAGTCCGCAGCTATATCCGCGCCATGTGTCACATGTGTCAAATACCACCATCTGTCGCTATATAGTCCGACGACATCATATACTTGGTCGTCGCCCACTTCGATCTCCTACCCTGCTATCTTTACTTACACATGTCACTCTTTGTGTCATCACTCTCCTGCCTTCAGAACATAAATTATATTTTACAGATGAAAATTCGAAACCATGATTATTTTAAAAATTAAACAATTACTACTGCCCTTACTGCAATGGAAAAAATCAATAGGAGGGCCTGGCTCATCAGTGGTGAACCCTCCCAGCGGTTTCGCTGTTCATCAGTTCACCACTGATGAGCCAGGCCCTCCAATTAATTTTTTCCATTGCAGTAAGGGCAGTAGAAATTATTTAATTTTAAAAAGAATCATACGCGTCTATAATGGTTTCGAATTTTCATAACAGATGGCACGCTAATGCACCATAATATTCTACATATGCGCGGACATAATATATAGAACTTGTTAATCCCTTCGGTAGAATTATAAATAAAAGAAAGTTCGCTGAGGGAGAAGTATTTCTTCTTATATATAACATTAATACAAGCTTTCGGACGTAACAGCCCTTCGACAGGTATAATTATGATACTATTTTTTTAGTATATATAGAATTTTCCATCGATGACCTATGCTAAAAGAAGCAAAATATGTAAAAAATTGTAAAATTCATTTGATGATGGCATTTGAAAATTCCCAATTATTGCTATAAGAGCTTAATATAAAATAAATTTTCGCAAAATAGATTTTCTCTGGATCTATTCGATTGAATTTATATGTACGGTATATAAAATAATTTTAATACAATAGTTGAGCTATATGGTGATTATTTGGTGAGGCACACCACTGAGAGAACCACTATTGATTATTATATAGATAATCAATCTCATATCTAATTTTTCTATCATCACCGTAAGGTTTGCAGAAGATGTGTTTGCTGATATATTCGAAAAAATGACCGTATGTGAAAAATGTGTAAAATCCATACATTCAATAGATGGTATTTTAAAATTTGAATACTGGGGAATCAATTTAAAAGTACACAAAAGCAATCACCAATTTTAAAGAATTTCATAATGATTTATATCATTTATTTATATCATTTATATGTATCATAATATATACCTGCTTATCACATGTGTAGACATGTCATGCACTTACAGTAAAAGCAGTCGCCAACTTCTACCCACCATGATTATCATGGCCTGTATCACGTGTACTAGGGATAATAATAATAATAATATATGTATATATATATATATGTGATATTCTTAAAATGTTAGTGCTCTTTTAAGAAAATAAATATAAATTCATACACACACTTGTTCCAACATATATATTATATGAGCTAATGCGGAAAATCTAAATATCAAACCTGACTATGCTAGAAATTCTCAACCGCCTTGACCTAGAAAAGAAAACTTTTATTATGATTTTTTGTTATTTGAATTAATTTGCACGCGCGAGGTTTTTCCTGCCCAGAATCCACATTTTATTCACCTGTAGCTAACCAAGGCCAACGGCTTTCAAACTGCAGCTACGTCAGAGCTTCACATGTCGGCAGGTTTATGGAGGCCGGCCTACATAACTTCATCACGTGTCAGATAAACAGGAATTCTTTTTATCGCTCGTTTGGTCTTAATGAAGATCTGTTTTGTCTCGAAAAATCACCCAATTGTATTGTAATAAAGGAAACTGTCTCTATAGCGGCTTTAAGATATCATAATTTTAAAAATAACCAGCGATTTAGTTTAATAAAGTTTGGATTTTGTTCCCACTATATTGACAGCACAAAAAGATTGAAAGCAATCCATGAATTCGTGGTAATTGAATTTTGGCCTATGAAAAAAAAAATAATAATAATAAAAGAGTACACCCCCCCCCCTCCATATCCTGAATGACATAATATCTAAAAATCGAATGCTTCATGAAATAATACGCTTCCTATTTGTGAAAAATAGCGTTTTTTATTTTTTATATTTCACATTCTAAATTCTTTTAGAGCAATTTAAGAATTTTGGAGCCATATCTGTACATGTTCGGCAAATAACTAAGACGGTATATGTGAAGCAATAGCTTTACAAAACTTGGACGGATGCAAATTACTTGGATTTTATATATAAAGGGAAAGAATGGAAGCTGCTCTTTGGATATTTTGACGAATCACTTTAATAACATGCCTTAAATCGGTTTATAAGTATGGTGTCCATTTTGTTCACCGCTGATTGGTTCTCCTCTGTTTCTATTATCTCTTTTCACATTAAATGTACCTTTATAAACATCGACTTGGGGCCGTCTATCGATGAAAATCTATACAAATATATCACGCTATGTGTTTATTATAAAGATGCCGTTTGTTATACAAATATATATTTAAGGAGTTTTTGTCGAGCGAAGAGTACATTGTTCAAATTGTAAACATATGCACATAACATTTCAAAACAAGAAGGGATGCATCCTTTATGACAAAATGATTGAAAATCGTTTCTTAAAAAAAAAAAAAACTACTATTATATTTTTTAAATAGATTTAATGTCGAATTTTGTCTTCGTTCATTTCTCAGCAGTTAATACACCAAATACCTATAGATAGAAGATGTAATGTAAAAAAAACGAAGCAAAATAATGGTAATCATTGCCTCCAGCCATCTAATTATTTGCCTCATTGTTGTTGCGAGAGGCAACAATGGGATTATGGCAACAATGACAAGAGGGGGGAAGACAATGATCTCAGCAAGACAATAGTCGTCTTCTTTGTCATCCGTCACCTTGATCCATGTCAACGCAAACATCCCCTACTCGCACGTTCAATATAACCCTTTTTTTAAATCAAAGAATTATAAAGAAAATTTTAAGAGAGAGTCGGATGAAAATCTTCAAAATTCTCTAAGGGTAAGAAATGCAATACAATTTTGTTATTATTTTGTTATGTAAAGAGGTGTTATGTTTTGCCAGCATGGGCATCAAACAATAAGGCACAACATTCTGAAGATTTGAATTCAATGAGGAAATTTGTTAAATTTTATTCAAAAATTAATTTTGAAAAAAAATAATAATACGTATCTTTTCATATAAAAAAATATGTACTATTATTTTTTTATTAAGTCTTGAATTCTGAAGATTAACGCTCTCAAAGTACCAGAGAAAAACATCGTTTGGTTATTAAATGTCTGAGAGAGTATTGAAAATAAATGAAGAGAGAAAGGCATCTCCTGATCGTGCAACTAAAAGTTTCTAATGGCTTGCGCCATCTGTCGGAATAAATCGTTGATTTTTAATTATTCCAGAATTTCCACGCATACTTGGTTGGTTATCTTTTCTTGATCAATCAAGTAATGGTATTTGCCCAATTATGGAATAATTAAAAATCAACGATTAGTTTATATTTATTCCGATAGATGGCTCAAGCCATCAACAACTTCTAGTTTCACGATCAGGGGAGGTCTTAATTTATCATCCTGATCCCAGTTCAATTTCACCTTTGTACTCTTTTTTACAAATTAAAATGGGTTGAAATAAAATGAAAGTCACAATGGTACAATGCATGACTGTTAATTCTGATATAAAACCAATTATATAAAATATAAACTCTATAACAAAATTCGTTTAAACCTGATTATATATATATGCTGACTTTTTTTTCAAAATTAAGAGAATGAATATATAAAGTCACTCAGGGGATGTTTTTCTTGTCATTGCTCAAACTTTCGGACCTTCACGGCCTTCTACAGGAGGATTCACTCATATAACATCGCCAGATAGAAACCTAGATCAATTTATACAATAGACAATTCTTAACCACACACACACAGCTTTTTTAAGACCATTGGTCTTATACAGATTCTCACCACAGGAAGAAAGGAAGCAGCTCCTATACTCCAGGCAGCGCAGAACCCAACAACAGCTTACAGGTCCGACGCATGTTCAGTGGCTATACGTTCCTTCATGCAACGTCATGGAATCAGCCGCGTTTTCCTCATCCAAATGGACCACAACATTCGGCGATTCTATTAATCTCCTCCGAACGGTGACTGCGGACTTGTAGAATTTATATAAACCAAAGAGGAGACCTTGATCAAACTCTTAACCACTCTCAATGTTTTTAAAAGTTTTATTTCACTTTCCTTGATGTCCCCAATTAATGCAATCTATTTTAACATACTTCCAGACCATCTAAAAACCTGAAATCTTTTTAAAAACTTGCTCTATCCTGTGATATTAATCTTAATGCCAATTAATATGAATAACTGGTTAGCAAGTTTTTTATTTCAATATACAGTATATTGAACCTATTCACACAATATATAATCCTCGCCAGCTTTTATATTTAGTCATAGAAATCGAATTGTGTGCGTTCAATGGTGATAGCGGAAACAATTGTTTTCTCCTTTATAGAACATTTTTAATAATAATTTCCTTTAAAAGTTTTTATAATTTACATTAAAATTAAAAGAGAGTTAATGAATACATTTAATCCTAACACCCCTTACTAATCAAGATACTATCAGTGTATGAGTGAGTGAATACTACATTTTCCGCTGCAGCGTTGTTTGCCCTAAGTGGACCCAAGTTCTACCCAAGTGGACATTATCTCGTCAATTAAGAGATACTTCGATGAGAGAGAAAAAACTTGGAGATTAGGGAGATATTGAAGTCTGCTCTCGACCTCCGGGAGGTCAGCTTCCCACGGTGCTACCCTACTCTGTATGGAACTTACCTACAACCACAATTATCTGTTTTTTGGAGACGCAAAATGCAATTATTTGTAAAAGAGATGTATTTTGTAAAAATGTTACACCCTTTATCTTCTTTATTTACCAATTCTCTATTTTTTGGCATGTTTAAACGTACTCACACGCAGCTAAGCCAAATTGTACATTAGCTGATTTATAAGGAAGACTTTGACCGTTTTAGTTGGACCTAGGTACAGCTTGTACCACGCTGACTAAAAAAATCTACTTTGGCAAAATAATCTACGTTTAGTTCATATTGGTTCCGATAGATGGCACTAACAAACGGATTAGTTTTATGATCAGAAGATATCTTTATCATCAAACACTCAAAACGGTATTTCAGATCCTCGCTATTTACATTAAAGTATCAAACATAGTACATTATATATAAAATAAAAGGATTTAAGCACGAATCTTTCTTTTATATACAAGGCAAACTTCTACAAACTAGTACATACTGTTTCTGTGCATCACCTGAATTTCTTGTTTACTCTACTTGTCTACTTATTATATACTTCTTCTCTTGATATATATACGAGTACATTTGAATTTGACGAGCAATTCAGACTGACATTAATTTGTTAACGCTTCTGATTATACGGATAGGAAGATGCCTGGCAGGCTCGTTTTTGAAATAGTTAGAAGGATATTTACCGCCACACATTTTCTTGACACAATGACATAGCCTTTTTGGAGATTACTCATCGCAATACCATGCTGAAATTGTTCATAACTTATATGTGTTAGTATATTGTAATGGCCTGTCCAGAAGTCTAACTCCTCCTCTACGTGGCGGGCGGGAGAAGCAGAACAAGTAAGGGACTGTAGGGCGAAGTACGGTGTCGTGAGCCCCGTTACGGTAACCGTGAACAGGGAACTCTGAAATGTGGCTGACTAACGGGGCAATGGCACCCCCCATGATGGACAAGGCACCACCACCATATTGTAATGGACTTCTGCAGGAAGGCTCCTCTGAAAATTAAAAACATATTTTCATTCACCATCAAGCTCGAAATATTAATTATGTTTTATATGTTAATTATGTTTTAACATTGAGAGTACTATATATAATCTATATGCATTTCAGGTATTATTTGTAACCTTTTAAATTGTCAATTTCAATATATGTAGGTCTTATATATGATATTAAAGTATGCATGTGTGCGTTCAATTTGGTAGGTCTAAAATGGCATGTGGAGGTTTTTAACGCTCACTCTTGAATTTGGATTCACAATTACCTCGTAGAAAGTAGGTGACAATGAAACAGACTTTATTGACCGTTCAGTCAATGGCTACACTCAAAGAGTCAATGGGAAAATATTTACAATTAATTAATTACAAATATCCTGACTATGTCAGGAGCCCAGGCCTGAGCACGGACAATTCCTGATGAAATTTTTTTCAATAGGGTGTCCTCAGGGAGGGTCTGGATCATAGGATGGCAAAGCAGCCCTGAACTTTATAACTAGCGTGGACATAGGAAATAGACATGTTCATAGTTACGACACTGTATCAAGTGCAGAAACAACGATGCCATTCTCCAACATTCCTTGATTGTATCCACGCCACACCACAAATAATCTCTGGGACAATCCAGGAAAAGTCTTCATGCTTCTGAGACGTCACCAGCTTATAGCCTTGGTTACCATTAGATCTATATCATGGGAATAATTGACAGGAATAGCAACTATTCTGAATTTATTATTTAAAACAAAAATATTAGTAACGATAATTCTACTCTCTCTCTCTCTCTCTCTACTTCTTCAAATAAATAGTTTCTCGGTTCATTCGGTTTCGTTCAAGAGCGATCCTTCCACTCAGATAATTACACCTTGTAGACCACGCAATCTTTTATTCCATTTGACATGTCAAAATAAATGTTATAACTCAAGTAAAAAAAAACGATAGTGTCAGTCCCCAGCATCGCTTGGATTGAATACAAGACAGATAAACAGGATTTTTGAGACCATCTAGGAAAAACTATCCCGACTGAATTACTTGGAGGGTGTGTGTGTCTGCGGTATAGATTAACTGCCGTGTATATATCCGTAACGGAAATTTGAAATTTTATATTTAGTTTTATAATATTTTAGATTTTCGCTGAGGACGTAAATTAAACGTTAGTAATTATATTGTTTTTATGAGTACAATTGCTCTGATAAAGGTCCGTCGCTTTTAACTGCAATTTGGGACATTTTTTGCTATAAATTTCATAAAGACAAAATTTCAAGGGATTCAAAACGCTACAATCCCAAATTTATACTAAAGCCGATTTACACGTATAAATTAAAATCCTCTCATTAAGTTTCCTATTCCATGACATGATCGGCTTCTATTCCATAATCCCCTTAGACAGACAGTTCGAGCGCGATGGAAGGACAAACATCCAAACAACATACTCTCTTTCATGTTTATAATGTTTATATTAGAATGCAAGATATCACGGGAGGAAGGAGGTCTTTATGCAAAGTTAAAATTACATTAAAACAAGGCATTTTAATTATCCCCTCTATGCTGAACGTACGTATATTGTGACATAACATCACACAGCTTTGGCAAATTCAGCTAACCTCTATACCTTAATTTGTCAAAGCCGATATTGCGACATATTCTTTCATCACCATCTGTGCATTTAGTATAGTAGTGATAATTAAGATGCATTGTTTTAATGAATTTTAAAGGGAGAGGTGTTATTTTGGTTCATATAAGGATATGTATATATTCCACACACATATGTCACTATACTTTCCAATACAAACAATTAATAGAGTACGTTACCCCAGATGGCGTGGAAGACTCGAGGTATCGGAGGCATGAGACCGCTGGTTCATGACCGTGGCTAAAGAAGTTGTGACCAATGGTGAATCAGCCAGAAGTCAAAATGACCAATCATTTAAGACCGTGAGAAAGCATTCCAAATATTTCAAATCTAATCATAGTTAATTTTTTTAGACAATAAAAATAATTTTATTGACATTTTGTCAATACATGTAAAAGTGCACAGTCTGCACTATTTTAAAAAGATAAATATATACATAACACTATGTACAATGAATGTGGCGCCTCTGCCAGCGCTGCAGAGTTTGGTGGAGAATCGCCATCCAATCATAGATATGTCAGTGAAACCCGGCATCAGTGAGAATCTGAGGCATTCTGTCATTTTTTCTTCTCCTTGTCTTGATTATCTATTTTTTAAAAAGTCAAGTGCGGCATGTGTGGCATCATCGATGAAATCTTGAAATTCAACTTCACTCACACCCCACACTCATAGTTTGTTTTATATTATCTTTAACTTGATCTATTAATATTAGCGGTATCGCTTTTAAATTTAGAAAAAAATATTTAAATGGTTCAGAGTCATTGTTCAGTATGCTTTTTCTTTAAGCCTTTCTCTCCACTTATTTATGTTAGACCCTGTTGAACTGCTTTTCACATGTGTAGACATGTGGTGCACTTACAGTAAAAGCAGTCGCTTATTTCTATCCACCGTGATTATCATGGTCTGTACCAAGTGTACTAGGGATAAGAAAAAAAAAGTTAGACCCAGCCTAGGACGGGTAACTGCCGAAGCTCAGCTGGAAGGTTATAACTAACCATTTTTATTTCTATTTTAATTAATTAATTTACTTATACTTTTATTTCTAATTTTAATATTTAAAAATCTATTCTATATTTTAATGTGCTTCAGGGACCCGCCATTGAGCCTAGCCGTTCAACATAGCTTCTACAATCTCTCCTTGTTATTGATAAAAATGGAGAAATTTCTAGCGACAGTTACGATGATATTGAGTTAAATGGTGAAAGGGAAACGTTAAAAAGCCGTTTCTTTTATGTAAACACACGCACATTTGTTTGAGATTTTTGATATTTTGAACTTGTTTTGGCTTCTAGCTAATTCTCCCTTTATCTTGTTGATATTTGTTTTAATTATAGTAATTTTTAAACTTATGAACGTTGTTTTTATATGAGAGAATCATTATTCTTCTCTCGGTCTAGAATTAATAAAATTAATAAGAACACGAGCTCCCAGTATAAAAGGAACTACCTATTAATGTCAAACGACACTCCCACGTGGTCTAGTAGCTCGGATATCTGGCTTTCACTCAGAAGGCTCGGGTTCGATTCCCGGCGTGGGAAAACTTTTTGGCATGTAGAGTTCGCATAAAGCGAATGTTAACGCGGGGGAAATAAATTGTCAAACAACACTAGCTCAATATTACCGATTTCTTTAAATAAATTTCCCGTTTTATTGAGCCACATTCACATATTTTTTACTGATATTATTTTATAACTATAATAATATAAGCCTATTTTTAAATATATATCTTTATCACAAATAAATATAATTTGTGACTACATTCAATTTACATGAGCTACTTGGTCTAGGGGTTCTTATATATGTTCTTGTACAGAATCAGCCTCTAAGTCACATCATGGAGTATTATTGCCTTACTTGTGGGGGTGAAATGATGTTCCATGATGGCAACTTCCAGATCTCTCACTGCAGGATGATGATGATGATGACAAACTCATATATATTATTTCATATTTTGTTAATATGTGTGCGTAAAATAATTTTAAAAAGGTCAGGAGTTGATATTAAAAACAAATTAGGCATATCCTGACCACTAGCATGAGCGTTTTTAGATGGAAATTTGTGTGTTAGATGGTAATTTGTTTTTAAAAATATATTTATATATTATACTAAGAGAGAGAAAAAAACTTCTGATTCTGGAAGTTGGTGGTAACCTGGTATCGGGATAAATATCAGAGAAACGCTGATTTCTAATTATTCCATAATATTGTCAAAATGCCCTTTCTTGATATATCAGGTAAAGCCAACCACGTAAGAGTTTAAGGCTGTTAACCCTCGTCAGCGTGGTGCAACGATCTCAACGATCAGGAAATGTTTATTTTTACTTTTACCACCTGATCCAAAATACAAGGTATGTCCCATAAGTTCCCGGACTGGGTCCATAAAAAAAAAGGTAAGATTTTTTTAAATTTTTTTATTAAAACTTTTCAAAGTAATCCCCCCTTGCTTCAACGCACCAGCGCCATCGTTTCTCCCAATTGTCGAAACAGTTTTTATAAGCCTCTTTTGGAATGCTCTTCAATGCTAACGGCGATTTTTCTATTATGTCATCCCTGGTGTCAAAATGTCTTCCTTTTAGAACTGCTTTAAGTTTGGGGAACAGGAAAAAGTCATTTGGTGCGATGTCTGGGAAATAGGGTGGTTGAAGTAGGATTTGTGTCCCGTTTTTCGCCAAAAAGCTAGTCATCAAGTGCGCTGTGTGAGGGCGAGCATTGTCATGGTGTAGGATCCAGCCACCATTAGTCCATTTTTCTGGCCTTTTTTTCGAATCGCTTCCCTTAGACGCGAAGAATGCCCAAATACATTTCCTTAATAACTGTTTGGCCTGCAGGAAGATACTCGTGATGAACAATGCCCTTGTTATCCGAAAAAGCGACCAGCAACACCTTGTTTCTGGATTTTTTTGGGTCTAGGCTCACCCTAACCTCTCCACTCGGCAGATTGAGGTTTGGTTTCAGGGTCATCGCCTGTGATTATCTTGTCTTTCCATTCCGGATCCGTTCTTGTCATTTTAAACATGTCTTCACAGGTTGCAAGCCGACACAGATTTTGCTTATTAGTGAGGAATCTTGGGATGCATTTTGCAGGAGTCTTTTTGAGCTTCAAATCTTCGGTTACGATCTTTCCAATCGTTGTTTTAGAGATGCCTGTGTCTTGCTCTAGCTCCAGCAAAGTGGTTCGAGGATTTTCTTTTATCAAATCGGTGATTTTTGCACATTTTCATCAGTCCTTTGAAATTTTGGGCGTCCTTGACGAGGATCATCTTCAATGGAAATTCTGCCAGCTTTAAACCTAGAATGCCATTCAAAAACAGTTGTTCTCTGGGCGTCATTGGGGAGTGCTTTATTAAACATTTCAAAAGTTTCAGTTGCTGATATTTGAAGTTTCACACAAAATTCTATGCAAATCCTCTGCTTCAATTTTTGTTCCATCGTAAAATCGCCGCAGCGCTAGGTGTGACCTTTAAATAAATTAGAATAACCTTGGCGCGCGCGCAAGTACCGCCTCGATATTGGTACCACCGTGTAGCCAGATATTTTTTCTATAATAAACAGTCAAATTCATTTACATTTTTCATTTATTTTTTTTTTATGGACCCAGTCCGGGAACTTATGGGACATACCTTGTATTTTCCTCTTTGTTCTTTTTTTTCTTCTTTATTTGAAAGAGAGTCCTCCAAGAGTTCATGTGAACAAGATTCTAGTGTACTTAGAGACATTTTGTATTGCACACAAGAATCTGAGCAGTAACAAGAACATTTCTATTTATTTAGTAAACGATTACACTTTGGCGTAACAACATTGCTGTGATCATCATCTGATAAAGAGTACAAAAGGGGTATTGCGACCGTAGCGACACCATTACCGAAATGTCACCACATTCTCATTTAGATGGGAGGTCCTCCTTTCTTTACATTATCTTTTGGAAAACCGCTAAATGACCTCTCTTTCAATTATGGCATTAGGTACGTCTCGTCAACGGCACACACGGCCTTGTGTTTTTACTTGTGCCATTTAAAATATAATGTCGGGATGCTATTTCAAATATACAAAATATTCTGTATAATAATGAGGAATTGCTATTTATTAGCTAAAAATGGCCTTTTCCTTTTTTAAAAATCCATTAAAACAATGCATTTTGTTGATTCCCTTGTGCCGAACGTGGTAACCCGAAAAAATGGTATACAGAAGGGCTTATTTTTCTGAATTTTCCAAAATTGGTGTTATACGCTATAATAAGTTGATATGAATTTGCGTGTTATGCGCAAAAAAATCAATAACATAATAAATTGTTTTTTTTTATTTATTTTTTTATTGAAAGACGCTTTTTTCCTTTTGAATATCACCCTCTCACCAAATTACAACGTGGACTAATATCGGCCTTACCACTTCATCAGAAAATCACCTTTTTTGGCAAATTCATCAGATATCAGAACTCCTCCCGTAGGATGTTATGAAACCGTAGCCGCCCTATGTACTGATGAGGGCCATAGACCGAAACCATGATATACATGTCTAAATTTAACAAAACTGGTGTTGTAGCACATTCTTTTAATGATAATTTGTACGTTCTGAGCAAAGAATATCAATAAAATGCCTTGTTATGGAGCATTTTTATGAAAGGAAGAGGCGAATTTTCGCTAATTCATAATAAAATAAAGTTGAAAGATAGTTAACACCATCTCAACTCTCTCTGGCGTCTAAATCCTTGTTAATTATTTATTAATCAAGAGATATCACCCTATTTATAATGCTCACACCACTATTCAAACCATAATGCAGTTCTTTAAAGTGAAAACATTTTAAGCGGATAGTTTTAACAAAATGAGCGATGTTAATGCTGAGAAGTAGATAAGACTGGGTGAAGAACTCCGAGAGAGTGAAGGTGTTTTCTAACACACACTGTATGTATTTTCAATCCTGTACTATAGAGAAATTGTGCAATTTTTATTCAATATTACTAGTAGAATCAACTAGGAACTCTCGTCTGTAAATAAAATTAAAACTATATACAGCGCTTAGAACATGAGCACGTCGCATATGCAACGGTGGAATTTCAAAAAATATTTGCACCAAAATATCTGTCAGTGTTATAAACTAAAAATCTATTCGTATACCATCAAAATATACCGTTACGAAATAAGGAGATCAAACACCATATCTCGATATATAAAACAATTCCCCTAACATGGCTTCCTGAGAATATGCAGGCTATACAAGATAATCATTACAAGACAAGAGTTGAGCGGTCTGGAGATTAATTTGGTGAAGAGGGTTCATCACTGATGAGCCAAGCTTTCTCATCTAATATTTTCTATCTCATCGCAGTATGGTATACAGAGGTAGTTTTTACTGGTTTGTTCGAAATATGCAGCCTGAATGTGAAACGTGTGTAATACCCATCTGACTGAGGGACACGCGTGGTTGTTATGCCAAGATAGACGATTTACTTATTGATACCATTGTTGGCTTTTTTACTTCTTGGACTCCGGAACGCCAGGTCTATATAAGTCGAAATTTATTAATGAAAGGCTTTTGTCGCTGTGTAATACCTAATATATATAATATAATAAAAATATAGTAAACACTTATAAAAACCACTAACAGTTGCTACATATTAAGTCACATTAGGTTCGAAATTCATGATGATCGTCCCCCGCCGTTTTTTATTTTCACTCAGATACATCTAATTGCTCAATGACAGAAGATGTAATATTTTATTTTTCCTTTTTGTGTATTTAAATAAAATATTTTTTTAAAATGTATTTTTATTTATTAATTATTTACTTCTTGGACTCCCCGTAACGCCGGGAGGATGTAAGACGAAATGTCTTAATGAAAGGCTTTTGTCGCTGTGTAATACCTAAAGTGAGCTAGATATAATATTGTAGCTGAATATTTAGTAGTTTATCTCTCGACATAATATTATTTTGTTACTCAGAAAATTATCTTCTTAGGCCTTTCTTTTTTTTATGTGCTAATAAGAAACTTTGAATTGTTTTTAATCAAAATAAATTGCCTTGTCATTCTCACGTCTGGCTTCCCTCATTTATCCACGTGACAATATTGGGGTTAAAGCAAAGAATATATATGAAAATTCGAAACTATTATAGACGCGTATGATTCTTTTAACAATTAAACAACTTCTACTGCCCTTACTGCAATGGAAAAATAAATGGGAGGGCCCCTGGCTCATCAGTGGTGAGCCCTCCCAACGGTTTCGCCAGTTTAATCTACCATACCACTGTTATATTGCATTTTTCGGATTTCCTTTTATAGTGATACTGATGCTTATAGTTTATAATAGTTTCGAATTTTCATAACAGATGGCGCGCTAATGCATCATAAAGAAAATACATGGTAGAGATTATTTTTAAAATGTGTGTATGGGCATATAGTTGTGAGATCACTAATTGAAGTGGGCATCAGAGAGCTGAGGTGAAGTAAGATTGGGTGTAAGGAGAGCTAGTTTACCAAGACAACAGGATGAATGGAAAGGAGCTTGAGACGTGAGAGAAATCTTATAAAAGAGCCCATCTTCCTAAAACTTCCCAGCAGAATCCAAATAGGAGAACATTTTCAGAAAGAAGTTTTTCTAACGTGCTTGGAAACAACACCACATCCACCGTCTCTTGTTTTAGCTCATAATTACAGCGAAGTAAGAAATAGAAGATCGTTATATCGGTTTCTCTTTTATACGGAAAAATTCTTTTTCCAGAAAATTAAATTTCCATTTCTGAAAAAAAAAAGCAAATTCTCCGTTTAATTTATTTCAAAATTTATGTAACCGATGTTTTTCTCCCTTCGCTCTTGTTTACTTTAATATTGAGAAGACAATTATTTTTGACAATTTAAAATACTTTTTTGACTGCTAGTCAATAGCTGCAAAAAATTAAGCAAAAATGATATTTACAGTTATAATTAAAAATATATTCATAAATTCATAAAATGTATCAAGAAGATGTATAGATGGGGTGGGTTGACATATCAATGGTGAATCCTCCCAGCGAGTTCCCTAAGTTTGATTTCAAATATTTCTGTTTATAAACACCAATTCTATGGAAATTTTACTGCCAAAAAGGAAAGATTACTTCTTCCATCAAAATAGACGCAAAATATAAAGTTTTCCTAAAAGTTCGTGTTTTTTCCTAAAACGTTGTTTTTATTATTACTTGGTGAATAATATTATTACGGCGAATACATAATAATGCATAATACAATTACTTTATTCATAATACAAAGACATTATACATAACGGCGAATAATATTGGTATTTCAATTTTTTGAAAGTGTTTACGAACTTTTGGGACAACCTTGTATATGTGCCATCTATGAGTGTTATAGCCCAAAAACATGGTCTTCAGGTGAGTGTTCTGAATTTGACAAAGCTGGTGCTATGGCTGAGTCTGCTATTTTGCAGAGGCGGTCAATAGATAAGAAATGATTTTACTGTTGTCTTTTACTTTACGATAAAGGTGACATTTCTTTATAGCATAGGTTAATTAATTCATTTTTCCACACATTAATGATAAATATGAGAGATATATTTTGCAGTTTGGATAGTTATCTCGCTACAAGTTATTCTGGCTTAATATCGGCCCCTCTACTTTACTAGCAAAACACCTTTTTAGTATATGCTACAGATTTCCCAACTCCCCCCGAAGCTTTCCTTGTATATACTAATGAAGGTCATAGTCCAAAATGATGATATACAGGTTTATTTAATTAAAAAGGCATTAATTGGATCAAAATATAATTTATTTTACCAATATTGCAGTTGGCTGAACGCCAACCTTTAGGTACACACCCATTAATATGTTATAATACTTTGATAAAGGTTGGCGTTCAACCAACTGAAATATTGGTAAAATAAATTATAATTTGATCCAATATATGCATTTCTAATTAAAGATTTATTTATGGATTGCTCTATTTTCAAAGCAGGTTTATTTAGCTCGAATTTTCCAAAGCTGGTGTTGTGGCATGGGAGTTTGTGTATGGGAGCCGACACCTGAATCTGTAGATTCCATCTCCCAGGTAAAACTATAAAATTAATACTTGCAGTATGATAATTTTACTCCTACATATTGAAATCAAGAAGCTTGGAGAGAGATCCTTATTTTCATTCTTTCACACTTGCTAAAAATAAAATATAGACTTTATATACCCTTCTATACCATATTATACTACAGAGAGATAGTACAAGGTAGACAAGCGACTTGGAGTTCTATCCTTGCCTACAGGCAGAGACAACAGGCCCTATCCTTTCTTCTACAGGCTAACGATAGTACAGTGGAAGCCAGACACTCGACCTGAATGATTTTTCCCTCTCTACTGGTCAATCCTGCCATTATAGAAAGAGCTGGTTAGGGAATATGGTCTTACAGATCAAGAAGAAATTTAGTCTAGTCATTCTGAAGAGCGCAAGCACTCTGCCTGGAGAGCCTATCCTGTCTACCAGTCAGCTGGGTCTTCCACATGTAGTGAGCCAGGAAGGTACTTACGGCTGCCCGAGGAGGGCATCAGGTTGTATGCCGCGGCCAGGCAGGCCGCCCCCACTACAGGGATGAGCCAGAAGAGCCTCCGGCGGGGGCACTCGCAGGTTGTCAGGACAGCTCCATGTTTTGCCATGGCACGTAGGAACGCAAAGACTGGCCCGGGGCGCCCGCCGGGGCTTTTTAGGCTCTCGTCACGTGTCGCGCGATAACGCTCTTCGGAAACTTTGGTCTGACATCACTCTTGTTTGAGGGGGCTTATCTGTCGATTAACTTGTCGCTTAGGTAGTAGCTGCTACCGGAGATCCACCGTGTATTTGGAGTTCTTTTGTTTGTTTGCTTGTTCGGCAGATTCTACTGCGACGTTTGTAGTACTTGCTACACTACCGGGGTATCGTGCATTTGGAGGTCTTTTTGGTTGTTCTCTCATCAGATTCTACCGAGCCGTGTGTAGTAGCGTTGCTTTAGATGCTCGTTAAGGAAATATGAAGTGAGAGAATGCTCCACGCTTTCCACGCAATCCTTAAATAATGAAAAGACATTACAGGATATCGAAATCTTCGAAATATTGGTTTGTTTGCTTTGAGAGTAAGATATCAAAGATTTAGAGAATGACACATAAGAGATAAAAAAAATATATATAGTAAAAACAAGTATATATAGTAAAAATATATAGTAATTGAAAGATAGAAGAAACTTTTAGGAAATACATGAATCCTATTTGTGAATATTAATGCTCAATTAACTGAGCTAAATTTAAAATGTGCCTTTTTTATTGAAGATCTAGTTCTCTAATTTTCACACACACACCTTTATGCGTTTGCCTACATTGCTATATGATGTCTTCTGGTTTCACGTTCGTTTGTCCGTTGCATGCATGCATCCAATTATGATTTTATACCCGCTGCTATCATTTATTTTATTATTTTTAATTATAATATTTTGTTATGGAAAAGTGATTCTTTTTTTTTTATTCAACCATATATATATAACTAATGAAGACATTAAGACGCGAATGTTTCTTTTCACATATAAATAAAACTTCTACTGTCCTTACTGCGATGAAAAATATTGGGAGGGCCTGGCTCATCAGTGGTGAACCCTCCCAGCGGTTTCGCCAATTTAATCTACCAGCCCGCTTCTTTATAGCTCTAATACTGTATTGGATCATTCTGATTTTATTTGCTACACTGAAGGGTGGAATCTTAGAAATGGTATTTAAGCAAACTATAAACATAAGCTTTTAAGACTGTAGAATTTCATCGCAGTAAGGACAGTAGAAGTTTGATTCATTTGTGAAAAGAAACATTCTCGTCTTTATGATTTCGATTGTTATACGTATATAGATGGTGCATTATTGTTTTGTTTTCATTTATACCATCAAAAATATTACCCATACAAAAACAAAAAAAAAAATTCATAATTTAAGATAAAATAGTGAAAAGCGTTTTGGACTACAAATATTCCTCATAAAAAAAAAAAAAGAAATTCACTCTTAGAAATATTTGTATAGTTATTAAAAAGGAATACTTAAAAATTAAACCCTGTTAGCATAAGCGCAAAACGTTGTGCACCTTCTAGCGGTCGTCTTGCGATCATAAAGATTTTATTCGATAAAATGTGCCAAATTCGCCAATGTCAAAAAAACTACTGGAAGACCACGTTTTCAGGCTATTAGCTGAAACAATCATTCACTCGGGAAAAACCTGGGCGAAGCCAGGTCATTCGGTTAGTATGTACTGAACTCTAAGAATGAATAATAAATGAAGAGGTTCGTCTCTCAACTCCCCTACTTATTATTTCAAACTTTCTCTCCATAATACATTTTTCTTACGTTCCACTTAACATTGCCCAACAAACAACATGTGGCTACTCCCACTCATTACCTACTAGTTACGTCTCCTAACTACACCTGCCACATCTGATGGATCAGCTGCCCCAACTGGTATAATTCCTCCTGACCCGTATAACCTGGAATGACTGCTTTCGCCTCTTCTATGATAGCTTCGTGCTTTCACATAGTTGCTGTTGTTAGCTTTCCTCCCCGACATTCTGTCTGTTGTACTTTGTGGGTACACCTACTGTGTTAGATATTATAAAAGACGTCCTACTTTACATGCAAGGTGTCATCATTCAGTTCAGTTTGTATAACGATAGTTTGATTCCGGTCGGAATAAACCGCTTATTTGATCTCCTCATTATTCTAAGTTACATAACACTAATCATTATGGTTGTCAAATCTCTTTTGATGAACTCTACTCATCTCCAGCAGACACCATTAAAAATATCAAGCTATACAGCCTTGATACCCTGATATGATTGAGTGGAGATAAGAAAGAAGAAGAAGAAGACATAACACTAAGCCTTATTAGAGTTTTACCTTAATAATAATTGTCAGTTTGGTATATTAATGATGATAATATTCTTTAAAATTTTAAATCTTATTAGAGAGATCTTATAAATTCTTGAATATATATAGATAATTCACTAACAGAGTTTTTAATTGTAAAGTTTTAAGCAATCTCCTTCAAATATACCACACTTAACATAGCGATCTATATACCAAAATTTTTCATTATTTTTTACTTCGTGTGTGTCACACCTATTTTTATTCTCCAAATATTAATAGTTATATTTATTTTCAATTTATTCAAATTTCCACAATCAAATATTTTTTGCTTCAAATTTTACTTTATATATATATATCATCACCAAATTGCTTTGTTTTAAAACAAGTGCTTTGAATCATGGAATTTTATTAATTTCTAGTGCTATATATTTCTTGCTTCTAATTCAATTATTAATTACTTTTTTGCTTATAACGAGGATTTCTTCTCTGCTGAAATGTCCCTTAGGGATCTACTCTGGATGCCTGGGATTTATCCGTGGTCGTATCTACCCGAATATATATACTCAGAAAGTATTTTCATTTAACCTTGCTTGAAATCCTGCCTCTAAAATATCAGAATATACCCATTGCAATTTTAAAGCCACCATCTATACTCTTAATAAAATGCTTGCAAATTATATTTACAAAATATTAATTGAGCCTAACTGGATTTCAATTTGTTTTAAACATACCTCTGTATGTAAACTATGTATACTAGTCGCATATTTACCACCTGGGGGGTGATAATTTTAAACTCAACTTAAACAAACTATTTAGGTTTATTGAGGAAAGATTATTATGTGGCTATGAAATAATACTGGCGGGTGACCTTAACATTCGAACGGGATCAATGGGCGGTTTTCACAATGTATTTGCGCTCTCTTCAAATATTTTCTCACAGCGTAATTCCAGTGATAAGATGATCTCTCCAAATGCAACCCGTTTTGCTGAGTTCCTCGACAATAGCTTACTGACAATATTAAATGGCAGATCGATAGCAGATCAAAATGGCAATTTTACTTACATCTCAGACCGTGGCTCTTCGGTCTTGGATTACTTTGTGGTGACCCCCTTGCTTTTGGATCTAATTGAGAACTTCCAAGTCGAATGCTCTCCATACTCGGACCATCTCCCTATCACCTTGTCTGCCCTTATAGTGCCCGGTTCTGATCGCAGAATTACTTCATTACAGTCGATGGTGAATTACTCGAAACACATACAAATCCAACACCTTTATCAAGTTATAGATGGACACATGAGAACTCACAGTTTTTCTCGCAGGCACTAAATGAAATACACCTGAATTGGAATCACTCAATAGATAGCGCACAATGAGGCTTTTAACTGATAAAATCATTGATACTATGGGCAAAGCGGGGATGCAGAGAAGATCCAAAACATCGAACCCAAATTCAAAGCCCTGGTTTGATCGAGAATGTTATCTAACAAAAAAGAATACTAAATCCCATCTTAAAATCTACATGAAATCAAAAAAAGAAACAGACCGTGTTAACTATATTTCAAAAAAGAAATTCTATGCTGCATTAATTAGAGATAAAAAGAAAAAAATACTACCAATCATTGCATGTAAATTTATCAAGCAATACTCATGACTCTAAAAACTTTTGGAAAACAATAAGCATTTATAAAAAAAGAAGTTTCATTCAAGGAAACATATCGCTTCAAGAATGGCACCAATTTTACGACAAACTACTCTCATCTGAAACATCAACAGAGTATATCCTTCCTATGTTAAACACGCTTTCAGCGGATACAGGCTTATTGGCGGAAATTACAATGAAGGAGATAATAGAAGAAATCTCGCGTTTAAAGAACTGTAAGGCAGCTGGAATCGACGAGGTACCGAACGAAGCGATTAAGCTCCTTCCCCACAGTTACTTACTGTTACTAAAGGATCTATACAACAGAATACTAAGATCAGCTGTATTCCCATCCTCCTTCTCGAGGTCTATTATTCATCCGATTTTCAAAAATGGCGATTCTGATAATCCATCCAACTACCGCGGAATCTCACTGCTGAGCAATTTCGCGAAACTATTTATAGCAATACTTAGGTCCCGCCTAGTCAAATGGATTGAAACTAATGATATTATCCCAGAGAATCAAGCGGGCTTTAGATCTGCTCACTCATGTCAAGATCATATTTTCATATTGACATCTGTAATCCAACTTGCCCTAAGGAAGAAAAGAGGCAAATGTTACTCCTTCTTCGTAGACTTAAAAAAGGCTTTTGACACGGTTCCTCACGCATTTCTATGGACAAAACTAGTCAAAATAGGACTGAATTACCGATTTGTCAACTTAATTAAACGTTATTATGAAGACATGACCGCTGCGGTTCGTTGGAACAATTCTATTACTGAATTCATTGAAATTCGTTCGGGGGTGCTCCAAGGTGACCCACTATCCCCATGCCTATTCCTACTCTTTATCAATGATTTGATTAAAATATTTGATGACTCGGGATTGTCAGGAATATACTTACCCAATTTCGGAAACATACACCTCCTCCTATATGCCGACGATATTGTTTTGATCGGTGATTCTAAAATAAACCTTCAATTGAAAATTAATATACTGAAAACTTATCTAGAAACTAACTTACTAACTCTGAACGAAAACAAGTCAAGAATAATGGTTTTCCGTAATGGAGGAAAGGTGGCGCGTTCAGAAAGATGGTATTGGGGTCAAAGTCCTTTAAGTGTTACTTCAAAATATACGTACCTGGGCTACCCGCTAACCCCTTCGATTTCTTTCACTCAAGTTGCCTTAAATTATAGAGGCAGGACCATGGCCGCGATGGGTGCTGTAGGGGAGATTATTTTGAAGTCCAAGCTCAAATCCTTCCATGCAAGTATGAGATTGTTGGATTCTATGATCTTGACAGTCCTACTCTATGCGGCTCCAATCTGGGCACATGATCAAGCCTTAATCCTAGATAGAATCCAGGATACCTTCCTCAGACGTTTTCTGTGCCTTCCAAGCTATACTCCGGGCTATATTTTGAGGGCTGAAACAGGAAGAAACTCTCTTGATATCACAGTGAAAAAACTAACTTTAAAATTCTGGACTAGAATTCTGAAAATGGACGGCAGCAGGCTACCTTCAATATGTTTGGCACATTTGTGGGACATTTCAATTTCTTCAAAACAGAATATCGGACTGGTAAAAAGTATAACAGAGCTACTTAATAACACCGGCTTCTCATGGCTTGTTGGATGTACAGACTTCAATATTCTACAAAGATACATCCCCCTAATTATTAGAACGGCAACCGATCAGTCCTTGCAGCTCGATTATGTAAGAATAAGAAAATCAGTACTCTACTCTCACTATAAATACTTTCATTCATCACCTACAATGGAATGCTATCTGAATGACAATATCCCCCTAACCTTAAAGAGAATCATTGTACAAGTAAGAAGCCTTTTTGTAGTACAGAGAATTAATCATGTTTCACTATTGAAAACTAAGACCATAAAATGCACCTTATGCAACGGTGAATTTAGTCTCGATTTTCCACACTACATGTTCTACTGTACGGCAATGGAAGAAGAAAGAGAAATTATTCGTCAAGAGACCGGCTATAATAGCAATTCGCCTTATGTTTTAATGCCAAAAGTCGTAAAATCCAGACCCTTTGCATTCGCTTTTTATAAATACTGGAAATCAGCTCAATCAAAATATTTAGCACAGACACCGGATCCAACTCGATAATTGGTCGAGGCCAATACCCAATACTTGTATATAACTACGATGCTAATCTGTTATTTATTTATTTTGTCCTACAGAGAGAATCCTGTATGGCACGTGTGCCCAATAAAGGCTATTGTTGTTGTTGTTGTACTCTTAATGTTTCTTCACAGGCCTTTCGGGTAAACCCGGGTCACTCGGCTAGTTGTTAAACATCTCTCTAAAAATAATAGGGAAATTATATGGAAAACAATTGTATATAGAGTGTGTGTGTTATGTAAAGATTAGTATCTTCGGAGGAGAAAGCTAAAAACTTTACAATTTTGAAAACTCTGTGTGTTATGGGGTATTATATATAAAATATTATATATGTATTTGTTATAATATTTAATACTATTTAATAAATAACAACAATATCGATAAATATTCTAAAATGGATTTTCTTGATTTATCAAAAAATTGGGTTGGCCAAGTATCAGGGAACAGGTTAAATCAATGAATAGTTTATTTCTGTTCCACCAGATGGCGCTCTGCTTTTTGAAAAGCATATGTGCTCCTGGTCAGGATATGCCTTTTTTATTTTTAATATTAAAATATATCAACAAACTTTAAAAAACTTGATTATTAATATATTTTTAAAATAAAAATAGATTTGTCCAGTTAGAAAAAATAAGGTACTTTTGATACATACACTAGATAGCTAGATACACCTATAGTTAGTTTAATAACTTCAGAGCATATCGCTGAAAACTTTATGATTATAAACTCAGTATATACAACGTGTGATCAATAATTTCCAGAAATGAGACTGGATCACGTAAAATATACAAAATAATGAAATAATTTTATAAGGACCTTATAGATAAAATATTTATCAATACGTAGAAAAAAATTGATCACACAGACGCACGCGCTCAGGTTTTTTTTTCGAATTTATAAGCTCGAGTATATCAGAACATTTTCTAACTTCAGTATAGACTGTATTGAAAAACAGCGAGTCTGCATAGAGTTTTGCTTTAAATTAGGGAGAACAGCTTCCGATTCATTTCAAATGTTGAAGCAGGATTTTAAAGAAGATGCCCTATCACAATCGAGGACAGTTGAATGGTTTGCACGATTTAAAGCTGGTCGAACAAGCGTCAAGAATGATCTACACACTGGCAGACCTTTATCGATAAGAAACCCGAAAATGCACTCAAAATCAAGTCATCGATCAAAGAAAACCCAATAATAACTATCAGAGAGCTATCAGAAGACTTAGATATCTCTTTTAGAACATGCCAAACCATCATAAAGAATGATCTGCATCTTAAACGATCCCCGGCTAAATTTGTCCCACATCTCTTAACGAATGAGCAGAAAGAGCATCGGAAAGAAACGTGCAAAACATGGTCGAAATGTTTAATTCTGATCCCCATTGGCTCAAAATTGTTATCACAGGAGATGAAACATGGGTGTACGGATATGATCCCGAGACTAAGAGGCAATCAAGCCAGTGGCTAGAGCCTGGAGAACCAAGATTCAAGAAAGCAAGGATGATCAAATCGAAGCTTAAGTGTCTTCTTATCACTTTCTTTGATGTAAAGGGATCGATACGCTATGAATTCGTGCCCGAGGGTAAGACCATTAATAAACATCGCTATCTTGATGTATTGTGACGTTTAAGGGAGGCTATGCGTCAGAAACGACCCGAAAAATGGCATCAGAAAAATTGGCCCTTGCATCATGACAACGCACGGCCACATACGGCCGTCACTGTACAACTTTATTTGGCTAAACACGGAATCGCTTTACTACCCCAGCCACCCTATTCTTCTGACCATGCTCCCAACGACTTTATCCTTTACCTTAAATTTAAAAAGTCTTAAAAGGACGTCGATTTGACTCAATACATGAAATAAAGGAGAATACGAAGAATATTTTGAAAAGCCTGAAAGATGAGGATTTTCAGAGGTGTTTTGATATCTGGAAAAAGAAGATGGAACAAGTATATAAATAGTGAGGGTGAATATTTTGAGAAATTTTAAATAAAATTTATTATACTTTTGTATTTCTTTAAATATTTAGCATTCCTGGAAATTATTGATCACACTATGTATTATATATAAAGATGTATTTTATATAGAAAGATGTCTAACAGAATTTCTACGTTACATGTACCACGGGCTAGTTACTATAAGACAGGCTCTAATGTGTTTACTCTTCGAACGACCCACCATTGAGCGGTTTCTACAGAGGGAATATTTACCTAGTGTTTTAATAACATTAATAATTATATCATTCTTGGTAGTAGAGTATTAGAAAAGGCAAACTTCATGATTACACGGAAATTTATTTATGGGAATTATACAAGGTTGTCCTAAAAGTTCGTAAACACTTGCAAAAAAATGGAATACCAATTTATTCGCCGTTATGCATAATTTCTTTGTATTATGTATAAAGTAATTGAATTATGTATTATTATGTATTCGCCGTAATAATAATAATATTCGCCAAGTAATAAGAAAAACAACGCTTTAAGAAAAACACGAACTTTTGGGACAACCTTATAATTGAAAAATAGATTTAAAATTAATGAGGAAAATTTACAGAGTAGCAAAATATAAATATCAAAATTGATAATATGTTAATAAAATAATAAATTTATGTATACTTTGCTATAAAATACTATGTCATTATTGGTAGTAGAGTATTATAAATTATAATTATCGGAAATCAATAATATAGCATCTTTTTATACCTCAGAAATATGAAAAATAGTTTGCTATTAGGATGATGTGTAGAGATTTGAATAGCCAATATGTTATTCTACAGCTACCCCCCTACATGTGAAACTTCTTAATGAGTATATATGTAATATCGGTCCTGCCCAGAAGTCCTCCTCTACATGGCGGGCGGGAGAAGCAGCACAAAGTAAGGGGCTGCCCTGTAGGGCGAAGTACGGTGTCGTGAGCCCCGAGCCGCTACGGTAACCGTGAAGGCATACAGGGAACTCTGAAATGTGGCTGACTAACACAGGGCAATGCCCCCCCACCCCCTTTCCATGGAGCAACAAAATATGGACAAGACACCACCATGTAATATCGGTGGAAAAGTTTACGTTAAGAATATACATGAATCTATGCTGTAATACGTCGTGCGTGCAACTGAGTGCTGATGGGAGGGAGGCATTAATAGGCTTTCGCAACTTACAGTTCAATATCCTTTGCCACGTACCGCGTCTCTTGAGAAAGATCTGAATTGATTTATGCAAATTTGGACGACAGCTGTGCAACGGCAAGTGTGATTACAGCTGAACTCCAATTATCTGAAATTCCAATTATTCTCGAATAGAATGTTATAGAAAGATCGGCGAAGCAATTGTGAAATCGTACCAAAAGGAACACCTCTCCCTTTAAGAATACATTAAAACACTATACACTTTGGCCAATGAGTATTTGGTCAATTCTGGAATAATTAAAAATCAACAAATAGTTGATATTTATTCCGACAGATGGCGCAAGACATCAGCAACTTTTAGTTGAACAATCAGAAGATGTCTTTTTTTTTCTTCTTAATTTTACCTCCTGATCCAAGTACAATTTTACTTTTTTACTATTTTTTTAACAATGGACTTTGTTTATCATCCTTGTGCAGAACGCGTTGGTGGAGGGATAAAAGAACGCGAATTTAAAAAATAAACAATAAATTTAGTTAAGTCTTTTCGCAAATCAATATAAATCTATCAATTATGTTTTGAGATGGTTAATTTTTTCATCAAATATCGTTTAGTTGTTGATAATATTCAGGCGGTCCAGTTCGTTGACTACCACGAAAGGAGATGAGGGACGTGCCTCCATTACCACATTGGGAACAACATTCTCTGAGGCCACGGATACTTCCATTAAATGAAGAACAAATACATTTATTAATTATTTTGGATTCCTATGTAAGGCCAAGTACTGTATGAAAATTAGAAATATATAAAAGCGCTATTTTAAACACATATATAAAATCTATATATACAACCCTTACACTGCAATTATTAAAAATTGAAATAGAAAAGGCATGGTGGACCACTGATGAGCCA
This sequence comes from Cordylochernes scorpioides, assembly GCA_030710605.1. Lineage (NCBI taxonomy): Eukaryota > Metazoa > Arthropoda > Arachnida > Pseudoscorpiones > Chernetidae > Cordylochernes > Cordylochernes scorpioides. The sequence continues at coordinate 39,588,394 of CP092876.1, read as the reverse complement.
TGCCTTCCCTATCTCAATTTTCAATAATTTCTGTTTAAGGGCTGTAAATAGATTTTAAATGTGTGTTTAAAATAAAATAGCGCTTAAAATACATTTCTAATTTTCCGCGATAGAGGGGGCTAAGTTGACATTTCAAGTATTGTATGAAGGCACGCCATCTGTAAACAAGAATAGAAACAAAACAGCGCTTTTTTTTTTTACCATAAATCAACTTATAATTTCTTTATTAAAAATTGCACTATATACTTACGCACAGAGAGGATGTGCGATATATTTTATTGATGGCTTAGTTACGAATTGTTTGTGGAAGAGCGATACTCGATGAATGTATTTCTCTCCTCAAAAATTATGTCCATAGTGTTTCTTCAAATACGTTTCCGACAACTTTTAAAATTTACCATCATTATAAGCACAACATTATTAAATACAATATTAGGACGGTGTGGTTAATTAAACTGGCGATATGGCCGCTGGGAGGGTTCGCCACTGATGGAGAGAGCCAGTTCCTATCTGTGTTTTCCATTGCCGTAATTGACAGTAGGAAATGGTTTATTTGAATAAAATGGTGAGAAATTATTTATATATTCTTACAGATTCTCTCTCTCTGTATATACAGGCGCTTTTACTTTTCTTATCAAGATGCATACAAAGATAACTTTATTATCTAATGTCTTTATTAACCTAAGTGTCTCTAGAACCAGGGAGTTGTACTGTGCACTGTTCTTATTTGGTACTTGTATAACTGCGCTCTTGCTGATTCACGCAAGTTTTATGGAATTCCATGTTACTCTGTCCTCAAATCCCGACCAGGAACATAAGAATTACATCACACCAGTTGACTCAGTGCCAACCTGTATTCTAGCCATCCTGTCTCCCAAACCGTAGTACATAGCGGTGGTCATAGTCACCGTTATAAATTGGGCTTTGGAATTATTTTGGACATTTTATTACGATATACAGGGTGATCCAAAAGTCCCGCACTATTTTAAAAATTAATAACTCCGCGAATATTTGCGCTAGAGCAATGCGGTAAACACCATTGTGTTCAGGATGCAATGGGATTTTTTATGGCAAATAATGAAAAATTCGAAATTGATTTTAGTTACAATTTTATTCGCCAGATGGCGCACTACCAGAATCAGAGATTCAGCGGCCAAATTGTTTGATAAATTGAAAAATATAACTGATCGACACGTATTTTTCCTTTTTGAATACCAGGAAAGAACCCTAATAACATCAAATAACAAATTAATAAAACACCACTTCGCCAAAAGTATGAAGAATTGGTTAACAATTTTTAAATACAATCAGAGATATGTAAAATAGGTAAATGCAAATTAAAGCATGTAGCAAAAAAAATGATATTTTAGATACGGTTTGTGTTTCCGAAGATAATAAATTTATAATATTTTTTTAATTCAACTCTCTCTCAGCATCGATTATATTTATTTTAATTCATTTGAAAAATATGTATCTATCTCTGATAATTTATTTTACTCTGGAATGCCGTTGTTGTTGTCGTGTCCAATAAATTGCCTCAGATGTATCCATGCATCTCCATCACAGCAGCAGCAATGTCCACTATCTTGGGTGTGTAAAGCTGCTGCTCTGGGTCTATGTCAAATTCCTGCAAGGCTGCGGCCATTGCTGGCTATGAGAATATGTGGGTAGGTGTAAGTTCCACACCAGGACAATTGTTGCATGCCCTATAGGTTATTGTGCCATCTGGATGTATTGTCATTCCTTTATAGTGTTTTGTTCTAAGTCTTGTTATAGTTTTTGACATTTTTCTCTCAGAGTTTATTTCGCATTTTGATCTTTTCTTATTTAAACATAGAAACTTTCTCCTTGGAATATAAATACTATAAACTAAAGTGCCAGGAGAAAATGATTTTTTATTAATTCTTTCCTTTGGCTCAACTTTCTGGCTTCCTTTGCCAATTCAGATGCCATTTCATTACCCCCGATCCCAGCATGGGCAGGGATCCATTGTAGAATGCAGTTATTCTCCAATGGTTCCAGTTGGGTAAGTAACGAGTGTATTTTCCGTGTGATTTTAGTATTGCCCTTCTGAATTGCTTCTAGAGCGGATATGGAGTCGCTGTATATTAAATTTCCTTCTGCTTGATGCAGGGATGGTTGGTTAAGGCATACATCAAGGGCTTTCCAGATAGCCGTCAGTTCACAAGTGAAGTTTGATGAAATCTGTCCTGCTCCTTCTTTGATTTTGATTGCGTTCCATCTTGCAGTATTATGTTAATTTCGGCCCCTCCATAACTCAGGGTAAGGTCTGAAGATCCATCTGTATATGCTGTTAAAGGGGGTGGCCTAGCATTTTTAATCAAGAATTTGTACTATGAGGACATAGCCGTTAATATTTCAAACACATTAGACCTCGAAGCCCAAGATATCAAAGTCTACCTCAATCAAAACAAAGCCATCAACATATACAATATGTATCACCCTCCAAACAATACACTTATTGACGATGGAACAATGACTCAATTTCTTACAGACAACTCTTATTGTAGGTGACCTTAATGCCAAACATCAACTATGGGGATGTTCCACGCCAAACCCAAGAGGCAAAATACTTTCAAACATATTTGACGACAATGCCATCATGTGCTTAAATGATGGGAATCCTACCCATCATTCATACAGCTATAATACTGCACAAGCCCTTGATATAAGTTTTTACTATCCTGACATTTTCCACAAATGCAAATAGCAAATATTAAAAAGTATTGTAAGTGATAATTTGCCTAATTTGATAGAAATTAGCACCAAGACCAAAACCAGCTCAATTAAGAAAAAATCTGGAACTTCAAAAAGGCTAATTGGATATCTTTCGAAAACACCATTATTAAAGCAGCCACAGTTTCAATACCAAGAGGTAATATTAAGAAATGGATTCCAAATTATACAAACCAGGCAAAAAATATTCAAACACTTATAACTAAAGGAAATGAACTACAAAAAAGAGCACCCAAAACCAAACAAATTGTAGAACTGAACTGAACATTGTGAATGCAAAAATAAAAAGATTATACGTAAATGTGAAAAGGGAAAAATGGAAACAAACTTGTGAAAACCTGAACCCAAGAAACCCAAATACAAAACTTTGGAATTTGGCAAAACAAATTGACAGATCCCAGTCACAAACCGAAAAAACTAATATGATTAAGAATACAGATGGTAAACCAGCAACTAATGACAAAATTGCTGCCAATCTTTTAGGTAATTCATATCAAATAAGTAGTAAAATCAAGGTTGAAACAAAGGCCCGAAGGATTATTCATGACTGTAAAATGTCACCAGCACTCATAATATTTTCCATGAAAAAAATCAATATGAAAGAGCTAGCTTATGCATTAGAAAACACTGACCTAAACAAGACTCCTGGGCCAGATGGAATCCATGGCCGAATGATATCAAACTTGGGCAAAATTGGCAAAGAAAGACTTCTTAATATTTTCAATAACTCCTGGAAAACTGGAAAATTGCCTCAAGACTGTAAAATGCAACAATAATTCCCATTTAAAAACTTGACAAATCTTCTGATGACCCAAAAAACTACCGACCTATCTCCCTCACAAGTATTTGCTGAAAATTAATGGAAAAAATTATACTCAGACGACTCACCTACCACCTCGACACAAGAAATCTCTTACCAGAAGAACATTATGGATTTAGGAAAGGACATGGGACAATAGACCAACTATTATTTTTCACACAAAAGGTAAAAGATGCACAAAACAGAAAACCAACTAACCACACAATAGCTGCTTTTTTAGACCTTACACAAGCTTTTGATAAGGGGTATGGAAAAACAAGTTAATTACAAAATTATACAAACATTTCAAAATTGATGGAAAAGCTATCACTTGGATAAATGATTCCCTTAAAAATAGATACATCAGGGTCAAATATAATGGCACTCTTTCTAAAACCTTCAAATTGTATCAAGGAGTACCACAAGGATCAGTCCTTAGCCCAAATCTCTTCACCCTATTTATTGCAGGCATAGAAGAAAAATTTTCACATAAAACCAATATTGGACTTTTCGCTGATGACATTATTCTATGGAGCAGCAACACTAACTGGAAAAAAGCTGAAAGAGATTTGAACAAGACTCTTCTCCACCTAGAAAAATTTGCTAATAAACATAAATTAGAATTTAACCCCCAAAAATCTGAAACCTGTCTTTTTACTACCGATAAGAAACTATACAAAATAAGACCAAATATTATTCTGAAAGAACAACAATTGCAATATAATAAACATCCTAAATATCTCGGCTACACCCTGGACCCAGACATTTAACTCCAGTAAACATATTGAAGGAGTTGTTAGAAAAGGAAGAGACCGACTAAAAATCTTGAAATGTATTTCAGGAAGAGTGGGGAGCTGAAGCAACAACACTAAAATTAACTTACACATCTCTAATGAGACCTATCTTGGAATATGTATATCAAATCTATGGTACAGCATCTGAAACAAATCTAAAATCACTGGAAAGGATACAACTAAATGCAGGTAGAATTATTACAGGTCTTCGAAATACCTGCCCTAAAAATATTGTACTTTACGAGGCAGACATTATGCCCTTAAAGGATAGAAGAAGCTACAATCTGTCAAAATATATAAACAAAATCAAGAGTTATGAAAACAAACACAGAACTTTCAATTACATAATTAATTGGGAATCCAATATAAGACTCAAAAAAGAAGGCCCTCTCCACCTGGCCAAAAGAAATGGATTTTTAAAATATAAAGTGGAAAAATATTATTTAGCAGAAAAAATATCTCCATGCGAATCACTAACAAAATGTTATTTTTAATGCCACTTTAAATGAACCCACCAACAAACAATACCAAAATCCAGAATACTTAAAACAATTATCATTAGAAATAATTAATATAAAATTCCTAAAAATGTAATAACTATCTATACCGATGGTAGCAGAGACGAGTTGGGACACACTGACAGTGACTCTCTCATTAAAACCACAAATGGCAATGAGAAAATAAACAGAAGAAACCCAGATTTTTGCCCAGTCTTCAGATCCGAACTTATAGCCATCTATGAAGTCTTAAAATCCATCAGAAACACTAAACATCACGATATATGGATTCTTACTGATAGTAGAAGTGCCATACAACACTTGAGTCACACAAGGGAACTTAGAGACAAAGTAAGCAGGAACATAATTGGTTATCTCCAAAAACTTTCAATACCTCAAAAATTCACCTTCAATGGATACCCTTACATGTTAGCATTGAAGGCAATGAAGCTGCTGATGCGCTAGCGAAAAAAGGCACAAAAGAACCCTTACTACAGAAAAATAAACTTACTTTTAAAGAAATAGAAACAGTAGCCAAAACAAAAATAAACAAGAACTGGAGGATCCCACCTAAGCACAGTTGGTACACCCTAGAAGCAGATGGCCACCCAGACCTTTCGGTCCACAAGCCGGCATCCGAAGCATGCCCTTCGCTGCTATTCTGTTCAACTCATAACCCAAGTAACGGTATCCAAGCTAGAGCTTGGACATTGTACCTAGAAACACCACCTCCCAGACAACGTGTCTGGAAGGATTTCTATACCGGTGGCCTTCAAACACAGCAAAAGAGGAAACTATTTACTGTGTCCAGCAGGGACCGCGGGGAGGCGGCCCCCGGTCGACTCTGTTCACTCACAGTTGAGAAAAAGCTCAGATGCCACGTCGTGGGCTTTCTCAAGAAGCTTGCTGTGGTTTCTCAGCAGCTTACTCTCGATCGCGCCCCTGCCCTCCTTCTCTCTTCCAGCACACCCACTACCCTTGGACAATCCAAGACGTAGTGGCGGGCATCCACATCCCTTTCTTCATAGACGCAATCAGGGTTTCTCTTAATTTTAAATCTGTGGAGACTCCTGGGAAAGGGCCCATGTCCCGAACTACCATAATGAATTTGTGGGACATTACCTTACAGAGGTACTTGGGTGTTGTTACCCAATTGAATACCTCTCTCCCTTCACACTTTTCCTCCATCTGTCCAACCATAAGTCCTGGACGTGCCCCCTGATCCTCCTATAAACTTTTTTCTTGGTCACTGGGGTCCTCAGTGATCTACCTCTAAAGCATCCTGCCTTAGCGAGCCTGTCTGCGATCTCATTACCTTCGATGAGGCTGTGTCCCCTAACCCTCCGGAGCCCGCGTTATCATCTCCAGCTCCTGGATTATTTGATGCGCGAGTTGCCCTTTTACCAGATTGATGGCGACGAGGGCCGACATACAATCTGAATAGAGGCGGTCCGGGCTGAAGTTCTTCTCGGCACACACTCTGAGGGCTACCCTGATCGCAACCAGCTCGGCTGAAAAGACCAATTCGTCCACTCTGAGTGTTAAGCTTTCTTGGAAGATCAGCTCTCCATTAGTGAAAATCACTACTCCAGCTCCAGTATTGGTTCCAGACTTACTACCATCAGTGAAAACCTCCGTGTCAATCCCTGTCGGCCCTCCAGGACTCCAATTCCACTTTGGCAACCACTGCGGAGGCTTCCTTGGGTCCCTCTTCCATTCCAGGGCACCCGCTTCAAGTCCCAGGGCATCTTCCCTGTTCTCCCAGATCTTCTGTCTGATGGTCTCCTCCTCTAGTTTCAATCCCAGGGGAATAAGCCCAGCGAGGACCAAAAAGGCCTCACTGCTGGTAGTGCGATATCCCCCTATGATTCTGAGTGCCGCTGTCCTCTGCACGCTCTCTAGAGTTTTTGCCACCTTCTGATCCCTGTTATAGCAGGATTGGCTCGACACAGGAGAGGCAGAGGTTCCTAAAAATAGTACCCTCCTTCTCCCCCCCCCCCCTATTGAGAGCCAACCAGGACAGGCCTGCACAACGCCTCCCTGCCTCTCGTCACCATCTCCTCCGCCTGGTATTGCCAACCCATCTTGTCATCAATGACCACCCCCAGGATGGTCATCCTATTGACCAACGCTACCCTCCGTCCTTTCATCCGGATAGCCGGCTTGTGCTCCCATTTGATCCCTTTCCTTTTAGTTCTTATGTCGCTAGGCTTAAAGCTGAGGGCTTTAGTTTTGGAGACATTGAACTTAAGGCCAGAGTCATGGGCCCAGTTCGAGAGGATTTGGAGAGAAGCTTCAACACACTTCTCAGCCTTCGCTCTCGAAGCAGCCTCAATGATGAGGAACTGGTCGTCAGCATAGAGAACCAGCCAGGCTCCCTCAGATAACTCCTCCTGGAAAACGGTGCTTACCAGGATATTCCACATAATAGGTCCGCAGCAAGAGCCCTGGGGGCAACCCCTAGCACAGTTTCTTTCCAACTTTCGCCCACCAAAACTGAGGCTAATCCGTCTATCCCTCAGGAAGTCACGAACCAAGCTGCACAAATTATCAGGACAACCCATGTCCATCAAATTTCATCAGTTTGTTCCAGCTCATGGAGTTGAACGCACCATCAATGTCCAGGGCCACGAGAAGAACCCAAGCACCCTTATTTAAGCCCATCTCAACCCCCTCTAACACCTCTTTCAGAGCCGTGGTTGTGGAGTTCCCTTCCCTAAAACCATGTTGGAAGGAGGAAAGGAGCTCATTACTCTCTAGCTAGTGCTTCAGTCGCTGAGCTAGTAGGCTATCCAGGACCATACCTAGACACACTAGTAAAGAAAGCGGACGATAATCATTAGGAGAATTACCCCTTTTACCAGACTTTTCGAGAAGCACTACTCGGGCAACCTTCCATGCCTCAGGAAAAGTACCAGTGTCCAGGCACCTATTGAAAAACCTGGCAAGAAGTGATAAGTGCATTCTTAACAGGGCTTTCACTACCGTGTTATCGATCCCTTCGGGACCAGGAGATTTCCTTTTCCCGAACTTGAAAGCCGTCAGTTTCACCTCATTCTCAGAAAAGGGCGGATCCACCAAACCACAAGTGGTCAGAGAGATCTCGTCCTCTGGTTCTTCGTTTCCGAAGTGCCGATCCAAGTTATTTTTATTTTATCTTCTGCTTTCGAGCGAGTAGTTCTAGAACACATTCTCTCTGAATTTTCTCATTGTTGGTGGATGAAACAGCACCGGTGATTATTTTGGCCGCTTTTGCTTGAACACTGTCTAGTCTTACTTTTAGTGATGAGCTTGAGGGAGCCCAGACCGGTGTTGCATATTCCATTATCGGCCTTATTAAGATGATATATGTTGTTCTGAGAATTCTGGGTTTTCTCCCCAATTTGTTCCACATAGCCATCTCAGAATGTTTAGTTTTCTGGTAGCTCTATTTGAGGTGCTAATTATGTGTTTTGAAAATTCCAATTCCTCATTAATGACAGTTAAAATAATTTTATTGACCTCTTGTCAATACATACAAAGTGCACAGTCTGCACTATTTAAAAAAAAGATAATATGCATTATATACATGTGATATCTTGGGACCTCTGGGACCAGTGTTACCTGATGCTAGACGAACCTCGATGTCAACTCTACCGTGCAGTCGTGGTGGAAGGCGACACAGCTGGGCCAAAGGTGAAATAAGCAAATAGAGATTCCACTTAGAAGCGTCTGAACGTCAAGAAGGAATGGGACGAGGAGATTTCTGGCAGGAAAGGGTTTACCTTTTATCGGAGCGTCCGGTGGACAGGGACTGGAACGAAGACTAACTAAGGACTGACTAACTGAGGATCGGGGCCTCCTTTTATAGCTGAGCTGGGTCCGAACAGGTCACTGCTCTTTTCTGACGTAAACAGGGGGGGGGAGTTTTATTATCCAGGAGGGCCATGACCTCGTAAAAGTTGGACTGGGTTTGCTAGGCCTTCTCTCCTATTTTCACCTAAGCCTGATTAGTTTTAACCTTAATTTTCTCCTGTTAGTCTCCATTCCTTCTATCTGTACAGTTGCTATACTTTATTAGATTCTTACGCGGTACAGATTGATGTTAGTTGAGGCTTTCTATTTGCAGTAAATAAGAAGTTATATACAATTACGTGGTGGAACATGTGGTAGTAGATATCTGGACTATTTACAACAATTCCATGGTCTTAAATCATCACATACACTATGTACAATGAATATGGCGCCTCTGCCAGCGCTGCAGAGTTTGGTGGAGAATCGCCAGTGGGTCTCCAGCGACACCACGCATTTTGCGATCTACGATGAATACCTAGATCGCGTACTTCGCCGCTTAGGAGATGGTGATGGCGCGGTCCTCGAGACCAACTGGAAAGATCCAGGACTGCAGTATCACACGTTCTTCCTTCCTTGGAAAATTCTCCATTGACCCAAACCTTTAACCTTCTTCCCCTTAAGAAGTCTGCAATCCAGGTTAAGGTTTATCCTCTTACTCCGATGTTGTGCAGCTTTTCACGTAATTTCTCCCTCCACACTCTATCAAAAGCTGCGGTCATATAAAGGAATATAGCCGTGGTCTTCTTTGGCGGTTTTTCCTGGAAAGAATCTATTATTGATTGACAGAAATAGAACAGTTGATCAGTCGTACAGTGCTGGGATCTATAGGCAGTTTGGTAGAAGTTTATTTTATTATTGTTAGTGAGCCAGACTATGAGCCTAGAGTGGATAATTCGTTCTGTTATTTCACAAAGTATGCTGGTGAGAGCAATTGGCCGATAGTTCTTGGATTCCTTGGCATCTTTGTTTGGTTTCAGTATTGGCACAGTAATTGATATCTTCCAATTCTTTGGTAGTTCACCAGTTTACCATGAAATGTTCAGTATTCGTAGGAGTTGTTTATTAGCTTTGTCTTCAAAGTGTTTAATCATTTGACCAAAGATTAGATTATCTCTTGGTGACCTCTTAGATTTTTTTATTGATGAGTTTAGCTCATTCAGTGTGAAGTCTCTCGAGAAAATATCTTGTTGATGGAAGTTTCTTGCTTGTTTAACTAACTGGTTTATATTGTTTTTAGAGTCCTGTCTTCAATCGTATATTTGAGTATGGAAGTGCTTGAAAGATATTCAGCAATTATGTTAGTCATCTGTTTTTTCTCGTTCTCGCTGTTCTATTCATATCGGTTAGAGTATTGGAGGATTGGTGTTGGTTTTGATTCTTTTCTAACACTCTAATCATATTCCAGTGTTGGCTGTCCTTTCTTGGATCCATTTTTTCGCAGAACGCTGCCATTTTTCTCTTGTTTGCATATCCAAATTTCTTGTTCTATTTTGTGACTAATTTCAATGTGTTACTTTCTCTTTTCTTCTGTGTGGGTGTGTGTTTTATTTTTTTAAAAGAAGTTCATTGATATTGTCTCGCTCTGCAATCATTGCCTCGATGTTGTGGTCCTTCCAGTAAGGTATCCACAGGTCTAACGTCTCCTTCTAGGTATCGATGCTTTTGCAGCTTTTGATATATTCGAAGAGAAGTTTTCCAAGTTTTTGTCAAGCGTTCTGTAATTCAATTTTTCGTTGCACAGTTCTTCAAGCTTTTCTGTGAATTTTTTTTCAAGTCGGCTTTCCTAAAGTTCCATGTTCTTTTATTCTGTTGGACATTCTCAATTTTGAAGTTTAGGGTTATTAAAATTGGTCTGTGGTCACTGATTGCACCTCTCAGGATTTTCCATTGTGTTGTGGGTGCGATGTTGAAATTTATCGCTGTGATGTCTATTGCGGATTCTGTGCCTGTCGACTTGGATAGATAGGTGTTCTCTCCCTTATTTAATGGTGTAAGGTCGAGGTCGGTGACCTTTGTTATCCTGGACAAATGATCCCCAAGTTGAACTTTTGGCGTTAAAATCGCCGAGTATGATTGTGATATCCGAAGAGGCTTCACTTAATGTCTCTATTGTGTGTACCCATACAAAATTCAAAGATTTCACGAGCTGAAAGTTGGCGATTTTGAGAAGCGTCAAGATTTCGCTGCATGGGTTTTCCGGAAAATTGATATTTATGAAAACTGGCTGTCGAATGTTCTGTGGACAGATGATGCTCACTTTTCTCTAAACGGAGAATCTAACATTCAAAACAGCCGCTTTTGGGCAACAGAAAACCCTAGGATTTTTACAGAAATGCCACCTTATCAGCTTAGAGTTACAGTTTTGTGTGGGTTCACTTCTTCTTTTATTATTGGGCCATTTTTCTTTGAAAAATCAATGGAAGAACTTTTAAAACCGTTTTTGTAACTGGTGAACGTTATGTTCATATGGGGTATTCCCATATTGCAGGGAAAAAGCACTAAGCGAAATAACATTCATGAAAGTTGGAGGACCTCCTCATATCTCCCGAGGTGCCAAACAATTGCTGAAGAATACGTTCGTTGAAAATCGTGTGATAAGTCGCCACTTTATATACCAGTGGCCTCCAAGATCACCAGACTTGACGCCTTGCGATTTTTGTTTATGGGGGTACATTAAATCGTGTGTTTATCGATGCTGGCCTACCACATTGGCCATGTTAAAGGCTTCTATCAGATGGCACGTTTTATCAATTTCAACAGATATGTTATTTAATCCTTTCCAACTGTCATTTATCGTCTGCAGGCGGTGATTGAGAATGAAGGGTGCCACATTGAGCAAGGATTGTGACCTAATACAAGAGAGAAGGCAGTTACCTCATGTGTTATATAAGCTGCCATGTATTATATTATCTACCAATATTTTGCAGCTCTTTGTGTTGGGATATGGGACAATAAATGCTGTCCTCACATCTTGACTCTTTTTTTTTTTTGTGAACAGTAATATTTTGTTTCTCATTTGCTCACATATTATTTCGTGCAAACCAGAGTGTTATAACTTCTCGAATAACACTGGTACACACAATTTTTCCCCTTATGTTTAGTTTTTCGCTTTTCGCTCATTAGAAGAAATAGCATAAGGAATATTTTCTGTACACCAATAACTTTAGAAATTTTGTGCAAAAAAATAATACAAAATGATTTTACTACCACGTTTTTCAACGCAAAAGGTCGATTTGAAAAATATTTTTATTTGAGGGGACACATTTTTTAAAATTGGGTACAGTATGAGAGAGAGTTGAATTAAAAATATTAGGAATTTATTATCTTCGGAAACACAAACCGTATCTAAAATATCAATTTTTTTTGCTACATATTTTAATTTGCATTTACCTATTTTACATATCTCTGATTGTATTTAAAAATTGTTAACCAATTCTTCATACTTTTGGCGAAGTGGTGTTTTATTAATTTGTTATTTGATGTTATTAGGGTTCTTTCCTGGTATTCAAAAAGGAAAAATACGTGTCGATCAGTTATATTTTTCAATTTATCAAACAATTTGGCCGCTGAATCTCTGATTTTGGTAGTGCGCCATCTGGCGAATAAAATTGTAACTAAAATCAATTTCGAATTTTTCATTATTTGCCATAAAAAATCCCATTGCATCCTGAACACAATGGTGTTTACCGCATTGCTCTAGCGCAAATATTCGCGGAGTTATTAATTTTTAAAATAGTGCGGGACTTTTGGATCACCCTGTACATCATCAACAATTACCTCCGCAGATCTTACTGCTATGATATATATTAGAAGATGAGATGGCTTGTGTAAACCCTCTCAGCGGTTTCGCCAAATTATTCTCCACACAGCTCTACCAGTGAAATGGATTGTTTTTCTTATATACTCTTTACATGTACTAAAGAAGGTATCTTAGAGATTTTTAGGGAACGTATGGGTCTGCAGAGGTTCATACATATAATTACAAGAAAATATGCATTAAACAATAATCTTACTTGAGTACTATTTTATATTAAAGCTATATTATATTAGAAACTCTTAAAATTATCATTTTTACTTCTATATATATCGCTAATTTTTGTAATTATTCAAACTTCTGTACAGTGAATCTAGTGTGGAAATCTGCCGCACATCTAGAATGTCCCAGAGCAACAGCTCTGATTCGGCCACAAGTGTCCATTCAGAGATATCGAACCCTCTCGACACAAGTTCTAACAAGAGATAACGCCGTGTTTTGCAATCTGCCCATTTTACTGATTATATGTACACTTACATCGCCCTTTGCCGACTTCAGAAAAAAAAACACACGCTAAGAAAAAATTATACAAATTCCCTTTCTCCTATATATAGAGAGAAAGTTTGTCCTCCCCTATCACAGATAGTTTCTCTGATTCCGCGGTGTGCCATCATTATAAGTAAAATCACAATAATATATTTCAAATTTTAAAATTAATTAAATACATAAAAGAGTATCGTTAAAAGGTCAATCTATAATTCGGTTTCTTTCCTAATGATGAGGTCAATACATTTCCTATATTAATACAAGATAATAACGCGCCATCTATATATAGCAAACGAAAACATTTAGACGCGAATGTTTTTTTCACATATAAATCAAATTTCTACTGTTCTAACTGCAATGAAAAAATATTGGAAGGACTTGGCTCATCAGTGGTGAACCTTCCCAGCGGTTTCGCCAATTTAATCTACCAGACCACTTTTTTAGAGTTCTAATACTGTATTGGATCATTCTGCTTATACAAGGTGTGTCCAATAAATAATGAGAACGGTCAAAAACGAAGAAAAAATGAAATGGTAATTTTTTTTTAAAGTCTATTAAAAAATAGAAAGCTTCAGCTACACTGCGGTATATCACATCACGTGATTGCGCGCGCAGTCGATAAATTGTAAGCTTGTAAAAAGAACGCCTTGCATAACAACTTCTAATTTGTAATGGATAGAAATTCGAACAACGAATTTGTATTAAATTTTGCTACAAAATTGGGAAATCGGCTTCAGAAACTTTAGATTTGTTGAAATTGGCATTTGGAAATGAAAATGTATATAAGCCCACCACATTTAGATGGTTTTCACGATTTAAAAATGGAATGGAATCGGTAAGGTGAGAAGCGTGTTGGACGTCCAATTCTGCACAGGAACCCTGAAAAGGTGAGCCAAATTTCAAATTTGATAAAAGAAAATCCACGAATAAGGTTACGGGACATTGAGGAAGAAACAAGGATATCAAAATCATTAGTTGAATCGACAATTAAAGAAGACTTGCAGTTAAAGAGGACACCTTCAAAATTTGTCCCTAAATGCTCACAATCCAACAAAAAGAGAATCGCGTTGAAGTTGCCAAAAAAAAATGCTTGAAATGGTGGAAGAAAACCCTAATTGGAAGGAAAAAGTAATAACTAGAGACGAGACATGGGTTTACGGGTATGACCCGGAAACAAAACGCCAATCCATGGAGTGGAAAAGATGAACCAAGAACGAAGAAATCCCGACTTTGCAAGTAAAAAAACAAAGCCTTATTGGTCACGTTCTTTGACATAAAGGGAATTGTGCATTATGAATATCTAGAGGAAGGTCAAACAATCAATAAGGAGTCTTATTTAAACATTATGAGACGTGTACGTGAATCAATTCGTCTGAAAGGAAGTAAAATGTGGAGTTCCAAAAATTGGATTATCCATCATGACAATGCACCACCACACACCGCTACATCTGTACTGACTTATTTGGCTAAACACGGCATCCAAATACTGCAAAAACCTCCCTATTCCCCAGACCTAGCTCCAAATGATTTTTTTTTTATCTTTCCAAAACTCAAAATGGCTCTAAAAGGAAGGAGATTTGACGCTAGAGAGTCCATCATAGCGGATTCGAAAAAGGTCTTCCCGAAATATGCCTTTTCTAAATGTTTTAAATCATGGGAGAAGAGATGGAAATTATGTATAGATGCGGGAGGGGACTATTTTGAAAAATACTAATAATTTTTTTTTAATCATTCTATTTTTTCTTTATTTTTGACCAGTCTCATTATTTATTGGACACACCTTGTATATGCTACACTGAAGGGTGGAATATCAGAAATGGTATTTAAACAAATTATGGAAATAAGCTATATTGTCTCTGCGCAAATAGAACAACGCAAACTTTAGGAAAATACTGACAAAAGTCAACCAGTTCGGTTGTTCGAATTTTCTTAAATCTCTGGTATTGGGCCGAATTTATTGATTTGTGAAGCCGTGTGATTTGGGCAGAGGAGATCAAGAAATATTTTGTAAACATAATATTTACGCCATCTATATTGTAGCAAACTATTTATTAATTTCTGAACAGGTTATTGATTTTGATTTTTATATTTTGCACTCTTTAAACTACTCTCATTGAGTCTCTGATATTTTATGAATTTTGATGCCTTAAATGAAATTACTTGGCGTGTAGAGCTCTCCTAAAGCGAATGGTGCACGCGGAAGAAATACATTTTGATTGAATAAAATACAGTGTCATCCTGAAGTTCGTCTTTCCTCATTTTTCTACGTGACAATATGTTGAGGATGGAATTATTCAGCGATATATGTATTTTAATAATAAAGGACAAATTCCTATAATTAGTAAAAGAAAGATTTGTGCAAAAATATTTGTGAAACGTCTACAAATACAGAAGCCACTTTTCATGAATACGCTAAACACTCATCAAAAAGCCTTCAAATCCAGACTATATAAGCAGAATTAACTATACAATAGTTATATAAAGATTTGGTATAGATATTAAAATGGCGGAATAGCTGGGGAGGTTCATCAGTGAGAAATGAACCAAGCCTTCCAAATTCTATATCATCTTCAGTTAAATAATTGTAGAAATTTGACCTATAGGATTGATAGAAATAGCGCTGTGAATAATTCCATCTCTTCAAAATACATCTATTTTCATGAATTTTAAAACGTAAGAAGTGTCCTCTTTGCCTATTAATACATTCTTTCTTGTAAAATTGCCATGCAAGTCAATTTTAGAACTCCTTGGTATTTGATAATAATTCAAAATCGCTTATTTTAAATATTTTTCTTCTAAAAAAAAATATTTTTTAGAAGTATATAGGTGCCCTCCTCCCCATCTTGTGTGAGTCGCCATTAACGACAGGGATTTCTTACATTAGGTTTTATTTCCAATTAAATAGCTCGTAAAATACCGAATTAATGAGAGGTCTCATTGTCTATGTATTTTCAGGTTTTTCTAAAAATTGTTTTACAGTTTTTACCTTTAATTTTGTCGTTATTAAACCTTATAAAAATATATTCTAAATTCATTTGTACAAAAGGCTTTTTTGCGAGCAAAAATGGCTTAATGATGGCAATGTTTTTATTTGAATCTTAAATTCTACTTATATAAACATATTGGAGAATTTCTCCTTGTTTATTTATTTTTAATTTTTACCGGACCAATTCACCTTTTGACAAACCTGGTGATGATAAGAATATACATACAAATACAAGGAACCATACATTAAGACTCTCAAACACAACAAAGCAATACTTGAAATTAATGAAATAAATACTATTATTGATAAATCCAATGAAATCAGGAATAGATATTAACAAATGTTACAAAATTAGTATATTTTTTCCTATTTAACGCCGTTGTAATTAATAAAAAATAATATATTTTCTGAAGCCAGAAAGGGGAAAGACAGGGAGAAGATAGTGTTAGAATTAAAGCCGATGGAAAGTAACGTCATCAGTGGGTCTCGGCACAATTGTGTTCCAAAATATCCTATGTTTATATTTGGGACTTAGATACCATACTCCTGTATGCATTCATGTCAGTAGGTTCTGTATTTCTCCTTCATAAACAAAGTCTATTATTAAATCAAACACACAATAATAAAGAGAGGAACGGAAAGATAAAACGTAACACCAATCACTCGCTTGTCTATCTGGCTGCTCGAGCTGATTAATTGAGTAAGTGATAATCGGCTTCAGTTAAATGTCGCCCACGTCCGCCACAGTTCCTGGCGGCTCAGGAAGGACGGTAGCGAAAGAGGAGCCGTTTATGAAGAGACCTACAGAGACCTTCTTTGTAAATATTGTGAAGGATATTAAATGCTAAGAATCACAATTTGATGTCATAGTCTCTGTCCATGGATGGTATCAACTCAATTGTTTTCGTGGATTTTTTTCTGGTCTGAGAGAGTTATGTTTAGAATAAAAATCTTACAGGGTAGTTTTGTGTTTGATGGTAAATTCTTCATTTGAATATATTTTTGCTCCCTTCCCCCCAAATACATATGTCGCAATCTTAGAGAGCTCTAACACTTGGAAATTTATAAATAACCTCTTTGAAGAATTGGGGGAAATACTGATGTGGAGAGAAGTAGTTTATCTCGAAAGGCTCCATGAAAACCTATTTGTAGATTATTATGGAATATTCTTATTAATGAGATACTGAATAATAGTCTGGATGATAATTGTGAAACAATAGGATATGCAGATGATATTACGTTAATATGTTGGAATAAAACTCCTGAACAACTAAGAAAGACAATAGATAATGTATTAAGAAAAATCAATAAGTGGTGTGAAAGTCGTAAATTAAAATTGTCAGATGAAAAAACAAAAATATTATATTTATATAAATGCAATAGCGATATAATAGTCTCAGGTAGCAAGTTAATTAAACCGGTTGAAGAACTTAAGATCCTAGGAGTGACTATTAAAAATCACCGAGTCAGAAGCAAACTGGACTTTACGCCTCACGTTAATGAAATGATCATAAAAGTAACTAGAGCTAGTGGATACCTATTTGGCCTGACAAAGAAAGCATGGGGTCTAGACTTTAGACGAAGACTGATATTGTATAAGACATTATATCGAAGTACAATTACTTATGGTTATTCAGTATGGTATCCATTCATAAACAAAAAGTCTAAGGACAAACTAAATTCTCTTCAATATAAAATATTAAAACATTGTATACAGGCCTACAGTACAACATCATCGGACTGTACACACATACTTGCACAAGTCCCCAAACTTACTGAATATATTGAATCTAACATGTTGAAAACCGAAATAAATTACAACCGATTTGACTCTTCAAGTAGGAATATAATTTCTAATTATATAAGGGAAAAAATGCAGAAATACTATGAGAAGACTAATACCATTTTCAAGTCCTTCTTCACTGACTCCCAAATACCCAAATATGTCAAGCCAAATTTTTACAGTGTCCAATTTTTTACTGGACACGGTAACTTTAGATCATATTTGTACAAAGTCAGAAAGACGGATTCGCCTAAATGCTCATGTGGTGCAGAAGAAGAAAATCCTGTACATATTCTAACGGACTGTCGACTTGTAGAGGACTTGAGAGTCAAAAATCAAATAAATATAAATTGTCTAAATCAAATAGTTAATAATAGATACATGTATATAAATTTTAATAGATTTTGTAGAATGTTTTTTAGTAATAGATAGCCTGGGCTGTAATAACTGATATATAGTTATATGCTGTAAATAGCTCTAAATTTCTGTTCTTATCTGTGATGTTCACTAATATTCATTATAGGGTAATTAAATCGTTAACTAACTGACAAATATGTTAATAATTTCTATTATATAATAACTAAAATCATATTAATAATTACTGTAAATAAGCTCCCAAACTTGTGTATGCATGCAAATATCCAAGACGGATATCGCGTGCTTTGTAAATGATAATAAATAAATAAAAAGTTTATCTCGAAAGGCTCCATGAAAACCTATTTGTAGATATATCTGCAGCATTATAGATATTCAATATTCTTTAAAATTTATAATTCACGTCGTGATGGCTCTCTCGCTGCATTAAAAAGACGCACGTCTGATCCTTTACTGTTTGGAAGGACGGATGAGCTGAAGAAGGTACGAAGGTTGCGGCTCAGGGAATATATACAAACTTCAAATTCTACACCCGGAGATTTACCTTGGGGTCAAAGGAGGTCTTTCTCAAATTCTTGTAAAATATATTCAGGAATTTATTTTAAAACAACATCTCATAACCAGAATGAATTAAACAGCGTAAGTGCTTCATCATATAGATATATTACGTCTGATATTTTATTTTATCTTTTCAATGTGATATATACAGTACGGCAAATAATTTTTAAGACTCGCGCTAGATAAAGGCCAATAGCAGAGCCAGTTATGAAATTGCGCATGCGTATATATATTCGAAGCCTTATCTAGCGCGTGGCTTTGTTTCAGCCATTTTGGTTAACTCTTTAAAAACATACAGGCGATTTTTGAAAAGTAAAATTTTTTGTTCGTCGGAATTCTGAGATGGAACAGAGAGCGGTCATTAAATTTAATGCAAAACTTGGTAGAAGTGCATCGGAAACATATATTTTGATGAAGCAAGTTTATGGTACGTTATGTTTGAGTAAATCAAATGTTTTCATTTGGCACAAACGTTTTTCGGATGGAAGAAATACGCTAGAAGATGATAAGCATACTGGACGACCAAGTTCTTCAAAGACACCAGAAAGTATAGAAAAAGTGCGAGAATTTGTTGAAAACAATGATGGCAGAGGTTTTACACATCAACAAAGAAACGATTCGAACCATTCTGCATGAAGATTTAGGTAAAACTAAAGTCTGTACTAAATTTGTTCCACACACTTTAACGGGCGAGCAGAAATCAGTGTGAATTGCACATTGCAGGGACATCATTTCTGCCTATGAAAATAATTCAAACTTCCTGAAATCAATTGTTACGGGTGATGAAACATGGTGTTTTCAGTATGGCCCAAAGACAAAGCGCCAAAGTGCCGAATAGAAGTCAAAAAACTCTCCACAAGCCAAAAAAAACGCGAAAAGTGCCATCAAAAATCAAAACAATGCTGATTACCTTTTTCGATAGTAGAGGTATTATCCACAAAGAATTTGTTCCCGCTGGACAAACCATTACTGGAGAGTATTATTTAAACTTTTTGAAACGTTTGATTGCCAGAATTCGTCGCATTCGTCCAGAATATCGCGATGAAGACAGTTGGTGTTTGCTGCATGATAATGCACCGAGTCACTCCTCACTCATTGTTCGTCGCTTTTTGGCCAAAAATAACGTCTGTGTGTTGAATCATCCTCCGTAATCGCTTTATTTAGCACCATGTGACTTTTATTTATTTCCAAAAATAAAATTGAAGTTAAAAGGTTGTTTTTTTTATGATATCCCGACCATCCAGAGAGCTGCGACGAGCACTTTGGAGGCGATTCCTCAAAGTGGCCTGCAAGAGGCATTTAATTCCTTATTAAATCGTTGTAACATATGTATTGAATCCAGAGGGGATTATTTTGAATAAAAAAATAGTAGAAATTGAATTAGCTTGTTTATGTTTTATTTTACAAACCCATTCTTAAAAATTATTTGCCACACTGTATATTTATCCAAATAAATATTTAATTTGAATACTAAAGATTTCAGGTGTCCATATTCTTAGGAACGAATAATCTATGCCCCTCATTCCTGGAACATATAGTAAGAAATAAAAACCTACTTGGCACCATCACATTAGTTGGACCACCACTGGTCTGGTCTCTCTGGAGAACAACCCAGGTAGTTGGCGATATCTGTGTACCCAAGGGACCATATCCAACCAAATATACAATATTGTGTGTTTCGGCCTATAATAAAATACCGTGTCGTTTCTCGGTTAATTGTTCGTCTTTTATCCCCTACGCTACAATTCAGAGCTACGTGGATCTTGTAGGACGCTAGGTCCTGCGTGAAGGTAATTATCTCTAGGAACACGGTTCTGGTGGAAGAGCCAGAAGCGAGGGCATGATGGCGCTATTCTATGGCAGCTGGCTTTTATCTTGCTAGATGAGAGGGAAGAAGTCAAAGGCTGAGAGTGCAGTGGATCTACATAACCATAGTCGGCCATATTTCTAAATAAAACAACCGGTTACCAATTGCTGTACAGAATGGAGAGACATTTGTTACTGCCCATCGAGCCTGGTTGGATCAGAAAACTGTAGGAGAGATCCATCTCTGCTAGAGTACATTTGTTGAGATATTTACCAACAAAAATAGCAAGTGACGTGTTGATTTATCATGAATCTACTATTTAAATGTACATATTAAGAGAAATATTTTTTAATTCCCCTGGTGCGTTGATAAAAATATTGGAATAATCTGACCCAGCAATGGCGAACCCTCACCGTGGTATCCCCAGTTTAATCTACCAGACCGCCATACTATTGTATTTGGCTTTTCTGTTTATATATCTGGTACAGCTTAGAGAGGACATTATGGTGATTGCAATTAAGTTAAATATAGACACGATCTCTTTATGAAAAATGAAAAATATATAAATACAGCATCGAGAATTACTCTTTCTCAAACATTTCACAAATAAGCTGTTGGGTACCAATTAAGCGCAACGTCTTAGATAGTACTTTGTGGCCAAGAATTAAAATTATATTAAAACTTCCTTTTGTTATTAATTAAAACGAGAAAAATTTATATGTGGGTTATAAAATAATATAAATTAATTACATTTCACAAAAATGGAAAATAAATTCTTCAAATTTAGGTTAACAACATCTAATCGCCTGTCATCATAAAAATGGAGATCACCTCTAAATATTAATATATACAGTTATCAGCGTCATGCACAATTCTTTCTTAATTCTGTCACCGTTTGCTTTTGGTTCAGTGGTAGAATGCTCGCCTGCCACGCGGGCGCCCCGGGTTCGATTCCCGGCCGATGCATTTTTTTTTTACAAATTTAAAAATAATTTATATTATTAAAATATATGTGCTTTTCCTGTCTATATACAGATTTATGGTCTATGTACACAAGTATACAAGTATGTATACAAGTTATTTGCAAATTGCGTGGCAAATTTGCCCTTTCGCTCGCAAGCAGCGCCTCTAGCGGTAAAGATGGGAGGTAATATCAGCTGACCTAATGGACATGTAAAACGTGTTTTAACAGGACATAGAGAAAAATCTGGAAAATATATTTTCGGATTTTTAGTCAAGAAAAATAAATTGACAGGTTCTGGGAAAAAAGTAGTTGTTTTTTATTCAGAAAATGATTATAACAATATTGCTGTATCATATTTGATTATCAGATACAAAATTATATCCGGAAAAATTCCAAAAAGCAGAGACCACGGGTGAAGCCAGTTCATTTTTAGTGTGCAGGAACAAAATTCTAACAGAAAAACATTCATTCGAGCAGAAGACACAAAGCCAGATCATCTCTTTATAAAAATATCGCTTCTCAGACACAAAGTTCGGAGTGAGACGTTTCACAAGAATGACATCCACGGCGCCAATTTATAATTGTAACGAATAGTATTTGAATAAAAGCATTTAATCGGGTAAAACCCGGGCATTGGCCTTTCTTAATAAATTCTGTCACCGTTTGCTTTTGTGAATGGAATAAATACCCAAATATGGCCATTTCTCATAACCATCGGTGGTTCAGTGGTAGAATGCTCGCCTGCATTTTTTTTTTACAATTTTTAAAACTTATTTATATATTATACAAGAATGACATCCACGGCGCCAATTTATAATTGTAACGAATAGTATTTGAATAAAAGCATTTAATCGGGTAAACCCCGGGCGTTGCCCGGGTCATTTGGCTAGTTTATAGTTGTTGAGGATGGAAGCATTCAACGTTAATTTTAAGATAGAAAGGACGAGTCTCTACAATTATTGAATTCAAGATGAAAATTATTTTGGGATTTTCTTGGATCATCTTCTCTCTTCAAAATGATTAACCTTTCCAACAATTTCGCCAATTCAATCTGCCAGATGGCTATAATTATTATTTCTTTATATAGTCTGCTTATATGTAGTTTAATTCGGCTTATCATTATTGTAGACATTCGTCGTTTATATTTTAAAAAGGCCTCTAATACTTCCAGCCTCAATACAATAGACTGTACTTTGTATTGTTGATCAGAATTGTACTGTTTCTTCTTTTCATTAAAACACATTTGGAACATCTACTTGTATAATTGCAATATCCTTACTATGCGACATTTTTGGACGTGGGGGGAGCCGTCCTTTGAAATAGTTTTGAGTTCTCTGTTGTTATTTTTATACCCAGACGTTACGTTAATTTTTCTAAAGATTCAGGATGAAGTGCAAGCCCACATATATCAAGTCCGTGGTACAAACCATAAAAAAACTACGGAAGTTAGATAGTTGTGGCAGTTCTCGTGGCATTTATATACAGAATTGTACCTCCCTGGTGTCTGCGAAGTCTCCCTCTGTCTATTTTGCTCTAATTAATGTAGAAAGATTTCTGACTAAATAAAGGTAGGTATAGGAGAGTAACTGTCTGTTACTTGCTTGTCTCCATAAAGCACGAAAGTAAATAAAAAGGAGTCGAACAGAGATCTTTATAAACCCCGCGTGCTCCTCATGTGAGCATCTTTAATACAGCAGCGAGGCGACATAACAATAACATACAATAAATCTATTAATTAGTTTCCTTTTTATTAAAATAAATAAGCAAGCTTTCTTATTTGTTTTCATAGAAAAGAAACTACTTGTTAATTGTGAGTTTATAAAATCAACTGTACTGACTGGTGTTTGTTGCCATTTCTCATCACCTGACCCGAATATTGGCATATTTCCTCGATAGTAGTTTTGATAGGTTCTGATTCCTGTATTAGGACGCTGCAGCAACCTGGGTTAACCAGATGAATACTTTGTTGTATCTCTATATTTTCAGAGATAATTATATCAATTTTTAAAACGCGCACATTTAGGATGCATCTATTATTCTTAGGCTTGAATTAGTTAATACCCAAGTTCCGCTTAGAAAAACTAACCATATATAGCATTTAAACGTTAGGGTTTCATAATCAAATCAAAAATAATCTTCACCATGGGTCCAGAGATATAACCTCACCAGAGAGTATCAAGTATCCACAAGGCAATGCTCCTTGTGTTTAGACACCTCTACTCATCATGGCATGTCACTATTACAAATGTTTTCTTGTTATAAGTAAATGAAATCAATGCTATGTACCGCCATGTTAGGGTTATGGAACTTTCCTGTCCGACGTAACGAGGTATTAGATCATGATCCTTATCATATCATCTGCCTCATCGGCCGCCCGGCCCGGCCATTGTTGTTTCTGGCGTCAACGGCCCGGATTCCTCGGTTTGTGGAATGTCTGCTTTTATTACCACACATTGGTGTCTTAATATTAAAATGTGAGTCATTTCAGAGAACTGGGGTGCTGGGTTGTTGTCATATTATTGTTTCTTAATTTTAATTTCACGTGGCTCTTTATACTGCATATACATATATAAACAAAGTTCGCCTCTCCCGTCAAAATAGACGTTAAAACTAAGCGCCATCTATTGACAGTATCCGCAAACTAGCCAACTCAGGTAGGTAACAAAGCTACAACAACAGCTTTGGCAAACTGAGAAGCGTCCACCTGGAGATTATGGTTTCGGGCTAATTGATGGCGTTTAGTTTTATTGTCTATTTTGACGAGAGAGGCGACCTTTGTTTTTTATAGATCAATTTACTCCCGGCAAAATTCCCACATATATTTTGGCCATTTTCATTAGATCCCTTGAGGATCTCATTAAATAAAGTCCGCCTTGGTCTAAAGAGGGCCATTAGTTGAAACCATGATATTCAGGTGGACCCTTCTCAGTTTCCCAAGCAGGTGTTGTGTGGCTTTGTCACCGAGCCGAGGCCGCTAGTTTGGGGCGACGGTCACTAGATGGCGTCTAGTTTTGACGGGAGAGGTAACCTTTATATATCTATAGGTCATAACACATGATGCAGCAATATTTTATCTTCCTTTTTTTATTCATTAAATTTGTCATTTGTAAAAATCAGTTGCAATATCACTGATATATATATTTTTGACAGTGTGTACATTATTATTATTTATATTCAGCAACACAACTATAACTACGTCACAACACTTGGAAGGGTGGCGCGAGAGCAGACTTCTGCTCCAGGCAACCGGAGCGAAATAAATAGATCAACAGGGTAATTGTTTTATTATATTGTCTTATTTTCCTTTGTATCTGATAATGGAGACTTTCTCGGGAAAGCTACTTACTGAGAGTGAAACAGGAGTGGGGAGTCTATTGAGTAACAACAATCCGGAGTAACAATAAATAATTCCAGTCGAAGTTCAACCTCCGGGAAATGCTTTGTAAATGATTCGTCTTCTGCATAACTAAGAATGGCATATACGGCCCTTTGATGAATTGCATTCTTGTTGGGGGCTGCGCTGCTTGGAGTACACAGGAGCTCCATCTATGATTCCTTTCTTCCTGTGGTGAATCTGTATAAAACCGGTGGCCTTAATAAAGATTTGTGTGTGTGATAAATTGCATTCTTTCATGGACCAAGGTCGGATTATGGCAGAGGCTCTGATGTGGGGAGAACAATAATTTGTAATAGTTAGTCAGATGTTAACTAAGTCAAATAAGTAGAAATTATTCTCTCTAGTGGTTATATTTGTACAATTGAAAATCATTTTTCACCAACTAAAATAAGAAATATATTGGTGGGGCTGGTTCATCAGTAATCAACCCTTTCAGTGGTTTCTTCACCAACTACCTAGATGTGCTAGACACACATCCATAGTTTCTCAAATATCTTTTAACATCTAAGGATATAAAATATTTATATATATATATACAAGACGGTATTTTACAAGTTGTAATTACTCTTGAGCAGGCGAGTAAAACAGACTTTTCTGCTATTCCGATCTTTTCAAGTTGTGAGAAATGAAAATGAAAGAAATATCCTTATGGGGTTATAGGGTTGGATTTTCTATGGTTTTCGTTCTTTTGTACCATGGCACTGGCCGCCGTTTAATTGGCCTTGAGTGCATGTTGCTAGGACTTCTGGTTTGTTGATGGAAGGAATGTAGATATTGGCATGGCTACAAAGTTGAGGGAATGGAATGGCATTTATAAAATTTTGAAATGCCAAGGTGTGTCCGACGTGGTTGTCAAAGAACTGACATTTCGGGCCTATTTGAGAGCTGAAGTTACACAGTGGCTATGATGCCTTTTTATTTATTTATTTGACATATCGGACGCGATATCCCAGCTTGGGATACTTGCGCCTAAGTACATTTTAGCTGCCTAATTTAATAAACAAAATCAGTATATATTAAAACTAAAAAGTCAGTTTTCTCAAACAGGAAGGAAAACATAAAATGAATCTGCAAAAACTATTGAATTTTATACATACATGTCTTTGCTATATACAAATTAGCACATTGCTTTGATGGGAAAAAATGTTCACTTCTGTAGCTGTGAAAGATTGGGCATTCTATCAATAAATGTATTAAGTCTTGGTTTTCTTTTCCACAGAAGCAGCTAGGATCATCCGTTACCCCAATTTTCGTCAGAAATTCTCCAAAATTTCTATGATTTGTAATGAATTGTGTGTTGTAAAAATCAGGTCGAAAATAATAAGGAATTCCAAATGGGAAAGTTTTCTGAAAGGTTTCATTAATATTAGCAATTATTTCACCCATTCCTGATTCTATGAAGTAGTGAATTACAGTTGGGTCATGCGGTCTAAATAAGTTAATGTCTTCCTTTAATAGATTAGTCAAATCGTATTTTTGATTGCTAAATATTCTATGTGATCTGTTAGAATAGGTATTTTGGCCAAACTATGAATGCAAATTGATGAGGTCGTTCATAAGCTCTCACTACCAAAGAAGAATTTGATATTGCTGAGAGTTTCATCTTTGTTTAAATTTTTTATTTATAAATTTATACCATATTTAAAATTCACAGGTTAGTATTGTCCCGAAAACAATTTTGTTAAAAATTAATCTTTTTTTGAGTATCCATCCCCACAGAGTAAAAATAACAGATTTCTTCACATGCCTTAGAACATATAGCATAGATATAGTATGGTAAATAGATTAGTATACGATAGCTATTTTTGAAAATATAACAATAATTATTGTTATCAATATTATTAAACTATATAAGGTTTGTTCATCTATGTACATTTCCTTTTTTATCTTTTATTCGACAATTTCCACATCACTCAGTAAGCACCTGCCTTGACGTGTTACCCTTTGTCTACAGTGGCGGTTTAAACGCCCAATTCCATTCACCCAGCAGAACTTCGGACTTGCTCGGGCCCATCCACCCAGGTAGAAGGGTGATTGGAGGGAACAATAGTCGTAGCCCGGCCAAACCTGCTGTCTAGACCAACTTACCGATTGTTGGAATCGCGTGACCCAGTAAACCAATACTACATTAATTTAAATTCTAAATAATCATAAAAATAAAAAGGCATATCCTGATCGCTCACGTGAGCTTTTTAGGTGGCAGAGCGCCATCTAGTGGAACAAAATTGTTGACTTCGCTTATAATTTTTAATGAAACTGATTCCAATAATTATTAGTTAAACATTATATTTATTGATTTACAAGAGAGAGAACAAAATATAAAAGGGAAACCAATATTAAACAAAGTAAATTTTTTTTCGGTTAGCGCCTATTTACCTGTGAGCTTACACACACTCTGTGGTAACAATCTATATAGATAATACCGTAACAGAGTTTTCCATTGTAAAGTCCTGAGCTATCTCCTCCGAAGATTCTGAACTACACATAACGATCTATATACCAAAATTTTCGTTATTTTTTTCTTCGTATGATAGGCCTGTTTTTATTTTCCTAATGTTAACAGTTATTTTTATTTTTTAATTTAATCTATTTTACAATCGTAGATTTTTTGCATTTATCATCATCAATTCCTTTGTTTTGAAATGCGTTCTTTTGTCTTATTACCTTTTACTAATTTATAATATATATTTGATATATATATATACATTTGATTATGATTATAATTTGTAAGTACTTTGTTATAGTTTTTCATTTAAATAGAGCTCAATTTTTGTGTATGTTTTCTATTTGCAGTAACTTTCCTAATGTCTTTGGCAACGTTTTTTTTCTCATAAAAGCTGAGGTTATATTATTTTTCGAATTGTAGATTGAATTATTACTTTTATTCTATAATAATTATCTTTTATAAGTGTTTGTTATAGTTTTTCATTTGAATTTAGCACAATTTTTGTATCTGGTTATCTTTTTTGGCATCTTTTCATCTCTCTTTGGCATCTTTTTTTTCTCATTAATAAGACCTAATCCAAATAATTTAATAGTGTGTGACGTTTTTTTTTATTAAATTATTTGGATTAGGTCTTATTTTCTTTTATTAATTTGTTATAGTTTTTCATTTGAATTTAGCTCCATTTTTGTGTCTTATTTACTTTTTTTGCAGTGTCTTTCATAATGCCTGATTTGATTACTTGATCTGTTATAGTTTTCATTTGAATTTAGCTCCATTTTTGTGTCTTATTTTATTTTTTGCAGTATCTTTCATAATGCCTGATTTGATTACTTGATCTGTTATAGTTTTCATTTGAATTTAGCTCCATTTTTGTGTCTGATTTTCTTTTTTGCAGTTTCTTTCATAATGCCTGATTTGATTACTTGATCTGTTATAGTTTTTCATTTGAATTTAGCTCCATTTTTGTGTCTGTCTTTTTTTTTTCTTCTCATAAATAGGCTGATGCTGTATTTGTGTACTCAATTGTTGCTTTTTGTGTCTGGTTTCTTTTTTGCAGTATTTTTTTGGAATCCTTTTTTTTTCATCAATTGTTTCCTCACATGCTTGGAATTTTCTTTTTATGCCTGTCCTGGCTTTCAGTTTTATAGTTTTCCTCTGCTTGGTTCTTATTTTACCTTTTTTTTTTTCAGCGTCTTCTGTCATGCCTCGAAAAGGCCGTGGAAGACTCACTCCCCTAACCGCTAGGCGTGCTAATATGACTCGCCGCAGACACAAAACCCCAATTGCTATTTCTCTTGTTTACTTTTTTACCAATGCCTATAATTTTTCACCTGAAAGATTTTTTATTTTATTTGTTATTCAATAAACTATTATCACTTATTTTTGGTCTTCTTTTTATTTACTTATTTTACTGGGGGTTGGTGGAAGGATGGTCTAAGCCGTTGGTTTTCGACCGCTACGACCCGGGTTCGATTCCCGCATTGGGCACTTTTTTCTGAAAAAATAAAAAAAAAATGCTCCAATGGCTTCTGATTCTTGCAAAAGTCCAACCCCACCAGCAAGCGCAAGTAATCAAACGGGGCTCTGGCACATTTGTACATGCAAAGTCGAACTGCTTTTCACATGTTTAGACATGTGGTGTACTTACAGTAAAAACAGTCGCCTACTCTACCCACCATGATTATCAAGGCCTGTACCACGTGTACTAGGGATAAGCAAAAAAAAAAATTATTTTACTCATTGATCTATACATACAATTATTTGCATACAATTATATACATACAGTTTTCTACATTTTTGCGCTCTGCAGTCTAATATGTTGTTAATAATAGGGGTTTTAGACAAATATCAACTGTTGAAATTTGAATTTCCAAAATAGTTGAATTATCGAAAGTGTCGAATTAGTTTGTCATATGATAGGCCGTAGGTCGAGACATCAAAAATGGTCGAATGATCGTGTGTTGAATTAATTAGATTATATTGTATATATAAAAAAAAATAGAATTGTTGTTTTTAATGAGGTCTTTTAAATGAATTTATTCCTTTTTTTTTCATTTCCAAAATATTTATTTACACTTTCACCAATGCCTATAGGATCTTTGCGATGGAACAGGTATGGTGTTCTAGCGCATGTGCTCTCATGTCCTTGAAGCACATATACTGACAGTACCCAAAGTTGAACACACTGTATAATGTCTGAAATATCTTTGTCCCCTTCGGATACCAACTTTCGCTTCATTCTAGAGAGGCTTTATGTTTCACTAAGGTTGGCTTTTGCTATGACTATAAAGAGGGCTCAAGGCCAAACCTTTGCTACAAGAGCCTGAGTTTACGCACAGACGACTTTATGTGACTTTTTAAGTGTGCGAACTTTGGATAGCATACATGTAAAGTTGAACCCAAGTATATATAAAATGTAGTTTTTAATGAGGTCATTTAAATGAATTCCTATTATAAATCGTCTCCTCTGAAATATAGTTTGTAAATTTATATTCTGATTTATTTTATCCTTTTTTTTTCATTTCCAAAATATATATTTACACTTTTCACCAATGCCTAAAGTTTCTCACCTGGAAGAAAAAAAACTCCGCCTTTGCCGGTCCCAAGCCAGGATGAAAAAGGAGGAGGGGGAGCAGTAACAAGCTCACTAAAAAAACCTGGGCTCAGCTGGCCCGGCTGATAGTACCTTGTAAGGGCTCCTAATCCAGGGATACATTCTTTTGGAGCTAAGTCAGTGGCCTGCCACTGAGTAGTGCTCCCAGTCTTGATGACAAAGGCAGACGCATTCTACTTCACCCAATCATGATGGTTGTTAATTTCAAGCTTTACAAGCTTGACACTCTAATATGATTGAGTGAAGATAAGAAAGGAGAAAAAAAAAATTTTGTATTTTTTTTTTTGGCAATAATCTATTTATTATCAATTAATTTGATTTTGGTCTTTATTTATTATTCCCCTGCTCTATACATACATTTTGTACATTTACAATGTCAGAAGTTTTCTCTGTAATACCTTTTTACCAGTGAAGTTATATTTGAGCAACAAACAATTGTTGAAATTTAAAATGGTCGAATTATCGATAGTGTTGAATTACAGTTTGTTATATGATAGGCTGTAGGTCAGGACAACAAAACATGGTCGAATTATCGAGGTTATATTGTATATATAAAACTATAAATGTAATTTTAATGAGGTCATTTAAATGAATTCATTCCTTTTATATGTTGTCTTATCTGTGATATAGTAGTATTGTTTGCAATTTTATATGCTGATTTGTTTCTTTTTTTTCCACTCAAAATATATATTTTTAAACTCTTGAATTACAGTTTGTAGGTAAGGACAACAAAACATGGTCGAATTATCGAGGTTATATTGTATATATAAAACTATAAATGTAGTTTTAATGAGGTCATTTAAATGAATTCATTCCTTTTATATGTAGTCTTATCTGTGATATAGTAGTATTGTTTGCAATTTTATTTGCTGATTTGTGTCTTTTTTTCACTCAAAATATATATTTTTAAACTCTTCAACCAATACCTATAGTTTCTTTCTTGAAATTGCTTATTAAACACGAGTCAGTGTTTCCTCAGTGTTAACAGTGTGGAGTGTAAGATTGTGGAGGAGCAAAATAACTTCCTATTGAATTTTTCAATAGCCTTACTCCCAGAAGAATGCCTCCACACCAGTTATACTCTAGGTTGGTGCTATTGTTATGCTTCTGAGAAATTTTAATCTTAAGCAGGGTCTTTACAATGGTACATGTATGGTGATACAGTGCATGTGCTCTCATGTCCTGGAGGTACAAATACTGACAGGGGCCAATGTTGGACACACTGTATTGGTGTCAAAACATCTTTGGCTCCTTCAGATATCAACATTCCCTTCATTCTGAAGAGGCAAGAGTTTCCAATAGGGTTGGCTTTTCCTATGACTATAAATAAGGCTTAAGGCCAAACCTTTGCTAGAGTGAGTTTCTTGCTACAAGAGCCTGCATTTATGCATGGACAGCTCTATGTGGCTTTTTCACGTGTGTGAACTTTGGATGGCATACAAGTAAAGTTGAAGCACAAATACTGACCGGGACCAATGTTGGACACACTGTATTGGTGCCAAAAATATATTTTGCTCCTTCAGATATCAGCCTTCCCTTCATTCTTAAGAGGCATCAGTTTTCACTAAAGTTGGCTTTTGCTATGACTATAAATAATATTTGGGTTCTTGCTACATACGCATGGACAGCTCTATGAGGCTTTTTCACGTGTTTTAACTTTGGACAAAATACATATAAAGTTGAACCCATGTATGAATAAAAATAGAAATTAATTTTTAATGAGTCCTTTAGATTAATTCCTTTTATAAGTAGTCTCCTTTGCAATATAGTTGACAACCTCTTTTTTCTGATTTATTTTCATGAACTTTTTACTAATGTCTATAGTTTCTTACCTCAAAGGAATTTTTTTGTATTAGTTGTTTGTTAATACACTATTATCAATTATTTAGATTTTGGACTTTTCTTTATTCACTAAATTCTCCCATTTCTCTATACATAAATTTTGTACATTTTCAGTGGCTGTCATCGCCTCTGTAATACCTTTTTACCGGTAAGGTTGTATTTAAACAACAATCGACTGTGTAAATTTGATTTTTAAAACGGTCGAATTATCGGAAGTGTCGAATTATTGATAGTGTCGAATTACAGTTTGTTATATGATAGGCTATAGTTCAGGACATCAAAACATGGTCAATCTATACTTTTAAAGTCTCTGCAGGCCCTTTGGGTAAACCCTGGGCGTTGCCCGGGTCACTCGGCTAGTTAATTAATATATATACAACACACGCTCCCCTGTGTGCAAGCCCTAATCAGCAAGTCCAAGGCTATCTGCACATTTCCGTAGTTTGTCCTTATAGTCCACACCATATCTTTGATTGCATCCAACAGCAACCAGTCTGGCCTTTCTTTTTATATATGCCGTCATTTGATGTTTTCTTCGTACTGTAGACCCATTTACTATTGATGACTTTCATACCATTTTCCCTTGGTACTAGTGTCCATACTTTATATTTCTCTATCTCACTGAGCTCTTCTTCCATTGCTTTGTGCCATTCATTTCTTTCTCCACTATCTATTGCTTCTTTAAAATTCTCCGGAATATGGTGATCTATTTCCATAATTAAATTTGCCTCATTCCTATCCTTTATTCTTTGTGAGCGTCGAACTCCTTCTTCTATCAACTTCCTTTCTTGTTCTTCAAGTTTTGCTTTGTGCCGTTCTTCTAAGATGCTCTTTGTTTCTCCTTTCTTTTTCCTCCTTTTACGCATCTTTCCTCTTTCGGTTCAGTTTGTGATGAGTCATTTTCACAGTCACCACCTGGTTTTACTGAAGTATCCTCCTGAGCCTTCATTTCATTCTCTGTGACAGGATTGTCTTCTTTCAAGATAAGAAAGTCTTCAGCAACTATTTCTTCATAATTTCCTTTATAGGTCAAATTATCACAATTAGTATCTTCCAGAATATAATTTGAATAATCAATTCCTCTCTTCACTAAATTTTACTGATCTGACTTCATGGATTCTCTTTGTCATTATATCATATATATTCTGTAGGCTTTTCTTTTAATTGAATAATCAATAAATATTCCCTTTCTACCCTTTGGTGAAAACTTGTTTCTTCTTGGTTTGCTCTCAAGCCAATATGTCAAACATCCAAATATTCGAATGTGTTCGACCGATGGTTTCCTGCCATTCCATCTCTGTATAGGTATATTGTGTTTGATAGACCTGTGAGGAGTACAATTCTTAATGTATGCAGCTGTAGCAATTGCCTCTGCCCAAAACTTCATGGGTAATTATGAGTTAATTAGTAAGGTTCTCGCTGTATCTATAAGAGTCCTATTCACTCTCTCTGCGACTCCATTACTTTGTGGTGAGTATGTGGTGGTAAGTTGGTGATGGATCCCACTTCTCTTGAAAAGTCCTTCAAATCTTGAGTTACAAAATTCAGTTCCATTGTCGGTTCTTAAATATTTTATTCTAAGACTTAATTCGTTTTCGGCTCTTGCTTTAAATTCTTCAAATCTTTCAAAGGTTTCATCTTTTGATCTCAGGAAATATACAAAGATTCTTCTACTGTAGTATTCATTTTCGGCTCTTGCTTTAAATTCTTCAAATCTTTCAAAGGTTTCATCTTTTGATCTCAGGAAATTTACAAAGATTCTTCTACTGTAGTATTCATTTTCGGCTCTTGCTTTAAATTCTTCAAATCTTTCAAAGGTTTCATCTTTTGATCTCAGGAAATTTACAAAGATTCTTCTACTGTAGTCTTCTACTGTATTCTTCTACTATAACAAGAAAATACTTAGATCCTCCTAAAGATTGACATGACATTGGTTCACATAAATCCATATGAATCAACTGCAGGGGCTTAACTGTATAATTTTCCGTAATATTATATGGCTTCTGAACCAGTTTTCCTATTATGCATGCTTCTCACTCTGGTAACCTTTCGAATTTTAGATCCAATACTCTTACAATATGTCCTTGAATCATTTTTTCATGTATTCTTCATTTATATGGTTTAATCTTTTATGCCATAAACTTATATTGCTATATTTATTTGATAAATGTGTATTTATAACCATGACATTTTCATTTTTGCTATTGATACATTTCTTAGTTTTGTTTCTATCATAAACATTCTATCTTTAATATATTCTTCAGAAACTGAATCATTCCCTTCATTATAAATTTTTGCTCCATCCTTATTGAAAATAACTAAATTTCCTTTGTTGACTAATTCGTATACTGACAAGAAATTATTCCTTAGATTTGATACATGTAAGATATCTTTGATGCGAATATTTTCTTGGCCTTCACTTATGCATGTAGTAAGTCTCATATCTCCTTTGGCTATGGCTTGGGTAGTTGTTGTGTCGAAATTAGACGTACTCGTACAACAACTAAAACTTGAGCATGACTTTCTATTTAGCTCTAATTCTTCCGACTGACACCAACAACCAAAATGTCTGATTTATATACACATATATTTTTACATAATGACGCTTTAAAGAATGCAAATCATCTATTTACATACACAACACAACTCCCCCCTTAATAATACTACTACAGTCGGTCTGGGGGTTTCCTGGCTCTCTGAGGTCTAGGAATGCGGACGGGCACTTGCACAGCGGCAGTCTCCGGTTTAATTTTTGGGGAATTACCACTCTTTCACGCCGTTGAAGACAACCAAACTCCAAACTTAATTCCTCTTTGATCTTATAATAAGGAGCTAGTGGATTTTCCCTCGGTACCCTTGTGAATTTCCAGGTGCCTTCTCTAACATTCCTTAATACTATAGATAGTATTTTATCTCGGGACGTCTCATATGCCACCTCCCAAAAGAAAACGATACCTCATTCAACTTCCTGAGAAGAAGTACCTTGTCTTTAACAAGAGACTCCCTGACACTCGACTCTAAAGGAAGACCTGACAATGCGTCAACATTGAAATTATCACTAGTTTTTCGAAATTCCACAGTATAATTAAATGCAGCTAATTTTAAGGACCATCTTTTAATTCTGGATGCTGCACATATGGGAATTGGTTTCTGAGGTGAAAATATATGCATTAAGGGTCGGTTGTCTGTGATCAATACAAATTTTCGTCCCAGCAAGTATTGTCTGAATTTCTCAACGTCATAAATTATGCTTAACGCTTCCTTTTCTAGATGAGAATACCGTTTTTCCGCTTCAGTTAATGTTCTAGAGGCAAAAGCTATAGGGCATTATTCCTTTCTATCATTTCTATGACTCAGAATTACGCCTAGTCCATAGCTCGATGCGTCACAAGCCAGAACCAATTCTTTGTTTGTATCGTAATGTGCCAAAACAGACTTATCAGTTAATAATGATTTACATTTTTAAAATAACTTTCGATGCTCTTTCGTCCAATTCCATCTACATTTTTTTTTTAAAGTTGATAGAATGGCGCTAAAATGTTTGCTATATTCTTTATGAATCTAGAATAATACATTAAGAGTCCTATGAAAGATCTCAATTGCGAAACATTCCTAGGTTCAGCTTCCTCTATCACTGCTTTAATTTTATTTTCTAAGGGATGCAGTCCATATTTTATCAATTTTAGACCCTAAATATTCCACCGAATCCTTTTTTAAATTTACATTTATATCTCTGTTTAACTTTAAACTTTTTCTATCAATCTTCTAAACACTAGATCCAACTTTTGTTCATGATCTTCAAAGTCTTTTCCTGCAACCAAAATATCATCTATGTAGCAAGCTACACCTGGCAAATCAGCAAATAGACCTTCCATAATCCTCTGAAATTTATTTGGTGCTACCGCTACGCCATATGGTAGTCTTTTATAATAAAACAACCCCTTTGTTGTGTTTATATTAACAACAGCTTTGGCTTCTTCCGCTAACATTACTTGTAAGTAAGCCTGTGATAGGTCTAGAGTTGAAAGTACGGTGCTTCTAGATAATTTTAAAAATATCTCATCGATCGATGGAAGGGGATACCTATCTAATTCTATTGCTTTATTATCTGTACATATAAAATCACCACATATCCTTACACTACCATCCTTTTTTAATACCGGTACTTTTGGAGCGGCCCAATTTGCATGAGCTATAGGTTCTAAAATGCCAGAATTCACTAAACGATCAATTTCATTCTCCACTTTGTTTTTTAGAGAAAAAGCTAAACTTCTGGCCTTAAAAAACACAAGAGTCACATCCTTTTTTAAATTAAAATTTATTCTAACGTCCTTTAGACAGCCCAAATCTTTGTTAAACAAATTTGCATACCTATCCATCAAACTATTTCTATTTGATTCATTATTTAAATTTTTAATGCTAAACAATCTAGAATAATCAAGTTTTAACTGTTTAAGCCATTCTCTTCCTAATAAAATTACCTGGATTTTTTTCATTTACAACTATTAATCGTAAATATTGGTTGGCTTCTTTTACAAAAACATTTCTTTGACCTATAATCTCTATTGATTTACCACAAAAGGATTTTAATCTTAAATTTGTTGGAAATAATTTTTTTACCTTGCCAATAATTCTTATAAATATCTTTAGGTATTAAGGTAACTGGACTTCCTGTATCTATAGTAAAGCACACAGAATAATCATCTACTGTTAAATTTATTGTGGCATCAGTTTCGCCCTGTACAGAATATATAAAGTCATCTTGTACAAATTTACATCCCCACATTTTTTTTACTAGCTTTGCAGACCCTACTTAAATGACACAGTTTTTTACATTTAAAACAAGTATTTGTTCTATGAGGGCAAACAGAGGCCACGTGTGAAGAATGTCTTTTACCACATCTATAACACATTATTTCACCTCTTTGCCTGAAAGGCCTATGCTGCGCCGTACTATTATTGTACTCACCCTTTTTATTCTTTCTATTCACAGGGGATATCTTGGCCACTAATTTATCTTGAATTAATTCTCTTGTATTTATATCCGCCAGTTCGAACGAGATCGCCACTGCAAAAACTTTATCCAGGGTGACATTGTCGTCCTCTTGTAGTAGCTTCTTTGCAGGCTTTCCGACTTGATTCCAGCCACAAAACGGTCTCGTAACATGGTTCCCAGCATATCACCGAAAATACAATGTATTGCTAAATGTTTCAATTCCCTAAGATATTCCGAAATTGATTCTCCTTCCTGTTGAATTCTCTTCAAAAATCTGCATCGCTGTGGTATTACTTTCTTCTTTGGATCCAAATGCAGCTTAATTCTTTGAATGATAGTATCATAAGGTTGTTCTTTCATTAGGCCCGGGAAGAACAGGTCGTTTCCCAGCTTAAAAGTTTCAGAATCTAGTAGCGAGGTAAAAATCGGCACTTTCCTCTCCTCCTTCAAATCATTTGCCATAAAGGCAGCCTCAAATTTTTGTACAAAAAGATCGAAGGTATCCTCTACTGGACTATAGCATCTAAAAGGTACAATTGACGTTGAACTTGTCATGCTGATCTTTTCTACTCTTTTCTTTTCTTGATCCAGAGAGTTTCACAGATGTAGTAGCTATATTTGCGTAAACGCCGTTTTCCTCAGCTTTTTTACTAGCTCTGTAGATCCCGCGTCCTTGTCGCCACTTTTGTTGTGTCGAAATTAGACGTACAGCAACTAAAAAACTTGAGCATTACTTTTTATTTAGCTCTAATTCTTCCGACTGACACCAACAACAAAAATGTCTGATTTATATACACATATATTTTTACATAATGACGCTTTAAAGAATGCAAATCATTATTTACATACACAACAGTAGTTTTGACCTTCTCATCTAGGTTGAATTCACTTTTGTACTCTGTCACATTTTCCATCAAAGTTAGGTTTGAGGTTAAATGTGCGGTGCATCCTGAATCTATACACCATATTTGCCTATCATTTCTCTCATCTGGTGAATCTTCAAATTCTTTTACATATGTTTCAAATGCTTGCTCATTAATTCCACTTTTCATAGTATCCACTAGGTTATTTGAATGTTCCCTACTGTATTTGTGATTTCTATAATCAGGAGTCCATTTCTTTTGATATCCTTGTTTATGTTTATCTCGAAACCAGCAATCGTTAGCTAGATGTCTTTTTTTTATTACAAACAAAACATATTTTTGGCTGAAATTGTTTAACTTTATATCTTTATTTATGTATGCTTGTTCATGCCCATTCTCAATCGATTGCTTCAATCTCATATTTATTCTTGACTCCTCTTCTCTCAGAGTTTGTTGAATCTCTTCAATTGTTGCCTCTCTCTTAGATCGTAAGACAATTGCAATATTTTCATACTTTGGATGTATGCCTCTAAAAATATGAAATGAAAGTTCTCTTGAGGGAAATTGATGTCCTAATGATGAACTTCTAGCAGCAATATTTTTTGACCTTATTATATATTCATCTACAGTTTCATTTTTTATCTTTCATTCTAATGTTCTTTAATTCTAAGCCTATATCAATAATTTTATCTTCCAAATTGCCTGTGTATGTTTTTCTTAGTGTTCTTAGTTCTTAGTGAGTCCCATACTTTCTCCGCATTTGTTTCTCCTATGAACATTCCAGCTTGTTCATTTGTCAACGTAGTGATGATTATCCCAAATGCTTCATCATTTTTATCACTCCAAATCTCCCAAGAACTCTTGTCTTCCATATCAGGTTCTGGGTCGGAAATTACACATTTAAAAAATTTTCTTCCTCTCAGAACTGCGCCGATTTTCAACGCTCATATTTGATAATTTGTTCCTGTTAATGGTTCAATTTTTGTTTGGGATAAAAAATTATATTCAGCCATTTTCGCCTTTTGAGCTAATATA
The DNA here is from genome assembly GCA_030710605.1 of Cordylochernes scorpioides. Lineage (NCBI taxonomy): Eukaryota > Metazoa > Arthropoda > Arachnida > Pseudoscorpiones > Chernetidae > Cordylochernes > Cordylochernes scorpioides. The sequence goes on along the minus strand of CP092876.1, from coordinate 39,549,747 downwards.
AACAAACCAATATAATTTAAAAACAAATATATATTTTAAATTTATTTAAATATTGGGTAGCTTTTAAACATGCAATATATAGACATAATTTAACTTAATCTATATAAATACCTTTAATCTTCTCAGAAGTGCTTCAGTTTACCGATCAGAATAAACTTCTTGCTTAATCTTCAGATTAAATATTTTCGCTTTTGAGTTTTATATCAAACAACCACGCTCTGCTACCAATTGTTGACTTTGCTTAGAATTATTAATGAAACTGATTCCAAGAATTTTTAATTAAACATTATATTTATTGATTTTTACGAGAGAACAAAATATAAAAGGGAAACAAATATTAAACAAAGGAACTTTTTTTTTCGGTTAGCGCCTATTTACCTGTGAGCTTACACACACTCTGTGGTAACAATTAATTAATATATATACAACAAAAGTCAACTAAAAGTTTATTCGAATTGTTTTTGTTTTTTAGAGTTCGTTCTTCCCCGTCGGCCTTGACATGAATCCTGCCAAGAAGAAAAAGAAGGCCTACAAGCCTACAACCCGCATCGTGAACGTCGCCGACCTGGAGAGGGAAGATGAGATGGTGATCTCACGCAACTGCAGCATCCTGAGCTCCATTGGCCATCCTGCCCTGAAATCCCTGCATGAGGACCTGATCCGCTACATCGCCTCGCGGACTGAAATGATCAAGGCCCTCGCTACCAATGTAGAGAACCTCACTGACACCCTCGAGTCCTTCGCAGAGTTGGACGAAATTGAGGAGGCCAACAAGCCCAAGACTGCTTGCCGCGGCACTCAAACCTGCCCTGCTCCTTCCTGCAATGAAACCAGCTCCCAGACTGACCCAATCAAGCCCGCCACTCCTGCTCCTGCTGCTCTCCCTGCCAAGAAGCCTGCCTCCACCCTGCCTGCTCCTGCTCCAACCAAAAGGAAGCAGTCTGAAGCTCCCAACCCGCCTGCAAAGAGGACAAACCTGAATGGTCCTTCAAAACCTGTGCCTTCCCACGTCTCCAAGCCTGCGGCCGCCCAAGTGATCCTTCATGGAGAAAAATCGGCGGCCCACACAGTGGTCATCTCAGATGACCCACAGGCTGACCCAAGGGAGATGCTGAAAACAGTCCGCGCTGCTCACACTCTCCCCCAAGGCGTTTGGGCCTCCCTGCGCACCAAGGGGAAGCTGGTCCTCCATTCCAGCAATCCTGACACCATCCCTGAGGTTACAACCTCCCTGGCCAGCAAGTTGAATGGAATGAAGGTCCGCCAGCAGAAGGAGATCCTGCCACGGATCTGCCTCTTCAAAGTGGATGAGGAGACATCCAACTCCACAATTGAGGAGACCTTCCTGGAAACCGCTGCTGTTAGAAAACTTCCTGGGGACAAGGTGGTGCGCGTGGCGCACCGTTCTGCACCCAGAAACGGGACCTGCACCGCCTTCATCGAGGTGGACCTCAAGACCTTTAGAGCCCTGGGCGTTCGCGGGAGGATCGTGGTGGATGGAGTAATCCTCAACTTCGAGGAGTCCATCCGCGCCCGCGTCTGCTTCCGCTGTTGTGGCTTCGGCCACAACTCTGCCCAATGCACCAGAGCTCCTAAGTGCTTCCACTGCGGTGAAGACGGCCATGAAGGCCGAACCTGCCCATCCATTGCTGACCAGCGCACCTCCAAATGTGCCAACTGCTGCTCCCAGGGCCTTCCTGACAAGCACGAGGCGAGAGCCTCAAGCTGCCCCATCCTGAAGTCTAGGGCCCTCAAGTTCTAGGCTTCAAGGACCTTCTGCCTCCATTTCCATCTGCCACTTCTCCTGGATTCCTGGCCTATTCAACGCACCCGCCTCACTGCACCCTGGCGCTATTCCCCTGCTTGCCCAACGTTTCCACCACCCCTGCGAGACATCTCCTGCTTCCACATCCTAGGGTCCCTTGCCACCTGACATCGATTTTGGGCTCAAAAATCATAACTTTTGGTTAGTAGCCCGTAAATAAAGATATTTTCTCTCTCTCTCTAAAAGTTTATTTAGGCATGTTCCATTATATTTAGCCAACCCATTTTCTTGACAAATCAAGAAATGCCAACCACGAACGCCTTTCGGATTGTTGACTCTCGTCAGCGTGGTGCAGGCTGTACTTTAACGACCAAAAATTTGGCCAAGAGGCTTCTTGGTAAATCAAGAAATGAGAATTCACAGGGTGTCCCAAAATAACATCGTTAATGTTTATTTATCCTAACACGAAGGTATTGAACCGTAATAAATTAATTAATGTTTTGTCAGATGTTTTATGTATCATTATGTCAAATTTAGACTTTGTTTCAACTATTTTTTTCGTTTTTTGTCAAACAATCGTAGTAAAATTATTGAGATGTTTCGTCAAGTAAAACGTCAATGTAAAATTGTTTGGCTGCTCAAAGTGCCTCAACAAACTGTGTCCAAGGCCACCCATCGCTTCAATGAGCTTGGTTATGACGGTGACCGTGCCGGAAGAGGAAGAAAGCGCACCGCCAACCGTAATATAATCAAAAAGTGACTTCAACGAAATTCAAGGGTGTCCATGAGAAAAATCGCCGGTGAGACCGGCATAAGCAAGTCGTCGGTACATCGAATAGCGAAAAAGGAACTCAACCTCAAAGCGAACAAGCTCTAAAAAGTTCAGCTCCTTACGGATGAGAGAAGCGCATACGGCTGGAGAGATGTCGCCAACTCAAGCATCGGGCCACTGGTCAGCGATGGGAGCGCATCCTCTTCACGGACGATCTGTTCACCCTCGAGCAGGCACACAACTACCAAAGACTCCCGGTACGTCGGCCATCGTCGAACACAGCCAAAATCCGCAGTCGATTTGCGCCAGTGACAAGACCCCTCGTTTTCGTGGATCAAGGGGTCAAAATCAACCAAGAAGTGTATTGCCGCAACATTCTCGAGGCCGTCGTACTACAGTGGGCTCAGCAGCATTTCAGCGATGCGGATTGGACGTTCCAGCAGGACTCCGCGCCAGTTCACAAGGCGAAATTGATTCAGGACTAGTACAGGGCCCATTTTCCGGACTTCATCACGTCACCGGAATGGCCATCCTACTCCCCGATCTCAACCCGATGGATTACAGTGCATGGTACCTTTTGCAGGTCAGGGCCTGTGATACACGCCACAAAAGTTTGAAGTCGCTGAAGCGATCGCTGCGCCGAGAATCTCTGCCAAGGGAGGCAACTTTGAAACCGGTTGAATTAATTGTTAGTTAGCATCTATGTTATTGTTAATAATTGTTATTTGTTCTTTTTTTCGTTTGATAAGATTATGTCTAAAAATGTTTAACTCCGTTAATTTGGAACATCCTGTTAGATCAAATTTGCGTAATTACGCTGAACACATGGGAAATTAAAAAATGTATATATCTTTTTAAAAATATTAAAGATATACAGACTGAACAATTATAAATATTGGAAATAAGAAACTCTAAATAAGTATTTTAACTGTGCACACTTTGACACGATGCTTTTGACATAGGGTCGATCTATGAGGATTCAGATAGAAAAAAATTGTCTTTAAGATCCTACTTATTTGCTCCTAGTTCAGAAATGATACAGACTTCCATTTTGTAGCGAACAAGATTGAGTACACAGTTGTCAGTACACGTCAGTATAACGTTATTTAAAAAAAGGAAAATCATGCATTTGTTTTATGGATGTTTATCTATATATATATACTAGCGGACGTACCCGGCTTCGCCCGAGGTTTTACCCGAGTAAAGGTTTGTCTAACGAACATTTGTTAAAACAATTCTCTATAAACTTATAAAAAAAAAGATATATTTTGATAATTTGAAACTCGTAAATTTGAATCTCTCGATAAAGTGAACATTTTTCCCCGGTCCCTGTGTGCCGTGTCATCCTGAATTTTGTCTTTCATAATTTTCTACTTTACAAAACATCGTTTTATCTAGTGAACATATTTTCCCGGTCCCTTGAAAAATACTCGATAAGTTGAATAAAATCATGGTCGTGAATCTCTCGATAAAGTGATTATTTTTTCCCGGTCCCTGTGTGCCGTGTCATCCTGAATTTTGTCTTTCCTAATTTTCTACATTACAAAATCATCGTTTTATCTACATATTTTCCCGGTCCCTTGAAAAATACTCGATAAGTTGAATAAAATCATGGTCGTTTATGGAAGATGGACGTAGTTCCCGGAGGTCACCCGCCCCCAGCGCGCCAGGACCTCTTGATCCCTCTGATTGGCCGGCGGCCGGACGGGGGTGGGGCTCTTAATCCCTCTGATTGGTCGGTGAGAACTTGGACTGACCGGCCGGACGGGGGGCGGGGTGGGGGGCAGACCTAAGCCTATCTCCGTCGCAAGGTGGCGCTGCTTGCGAGTTAAAGCTACAAATCTGCAAATAACTCTAAGGATATTTAAGATATTCAAGAAATTATTTTTCGTAAACCTTTCCGGGGATACACCTAATAATATCCCAAAATTTCACGGCGATTGGATGTATGGTTTTTGAATCCATAGAGGACACACACACACACACAGACATTCAATTTTATATATATAGATATAAAATGAATGTCTGTCTGTGTGTACTCTATAGATTCAAAAACCGTACATCCAATCGCCGTGAAATTTTGGGATATTATTAGGCATATCCCCGGAAAGGTTTTCGAAAAATAATATCTTGAATATCTTCAATATCCTTAGAGTTATTTGCAGATTTGTAGCTTTAACTCGCAAGCAGCGCCACCTTGCAACGGAGATAGGCTTAGGTCTGCCCCACCCCGTCGAGAGAATGGATTCGTCCGGCCGCCGGCCGGATGGACAGTCCAAGTACCCACCGACCAATCAGGGCAGAGTTGGTGACACAGCTGTGCCAAGTAGACAAGAAAAAAAGCCTCGCGGGAGCTTGCCCAAGATGACCTCCGGGAACTTCGTCCATCTTCCATAAACGACCATGAATTTATTCAACCTTATCGAGTATTTTTCAAGGGACCGGGAAAAAATGTTCACTAGATAAAACGATGATTTTGTAATGTAGAAAATTAGGAAAGACAAAATTCAGAATGACACGGCACACAGGGACCGGGAAAAAATGATCACTTTATCGAGAGATTCAAATTTACGAGTTTCAAATTATCAAAATATATCTATTTCTTTTTATAAGTTTATAGAGAATTGTTTTAACAAATGTTCGTTAGACAAACCTTTACTCGGGTACCGATTAATATTGATTTTATTCAACTTATCGAGTATTTTTCAAGGGACCGGGAAAAAATGTTCACTTTATCGAGAGATTCGTTAGACAAACCTTTACTCGGGTAAAACACGGGCGAAGCCGGGTACATCCGCTAGTTTCAATATAAAGTTTCAACATGCTTCGAGACTTTTTTTTTTCTGAGAAAGCATAACTCTTGTTGGACGAAATCAAAATTGAGTGATGAGAATATGGAATCTGCGGGTGCCAGACTGATCTATCTGTTTACCTATCCTCGTGATGAATGAGAGGATAGACACGTAGACCGCAACTTTAATCCTAGTGCTAGAATTGAGGTCTGTCTTCAAATATTCCATTCGACGTCGTCTATAACAGAACATTTGCGAGGTTTCCATTGTGTGCGGACAATGTCTTTAAACCATAGCAGCTGTGTGGGGGGTAGCCCCCTATTCATTTCACCCCTTCTCTTCCAAATATTATAACCAATATTTAATTATTATATCGACTGAACATCGATAATAGGGAATATTAAATTGATATTTTGGCATCATTCATATAATTATATTTTCCGCTTTGCAGCTTTCCTGCAGCACCCGACTCCGATCGAACGTCCTAGGCGGAAATTTTGTCTTTTCTGACCATCTCGATTCTACCTGAAACATGACGATATCTGTAGGTGATGGCGAGAGAATGCAAGACTTTTGTATCATGACATGGCTGTCCGTTGTCTGGAATTATAGTATATTTTTCCATACATTCCTATATTAAGGATTGCTTAACACTCTGCATCGAAGGCTATATATCTAAGCAATTTTGGAACCAGTTGATCTTTGTTGTAAGATTTGCCTGCTGCCATGTTTCAAGAAAACAATGCACAACAACGTGTGGTACATAACATTCAACAGTTCTTTATTGGCCACAAAAAGTTGCATTGAGGCCTTTGGCAGTGCTCGTTCACCCAATATGTCAACCTCTGGATAGGTTGGTGATAGCTGAATGAGTAAAGAGTATAATATCTGGACGGGCTGGGCAGAATCCGCCCCAACATGCAAATTTAACCCCCCTCCCTAAACTGAAATTTATAAACGATGGGTGGAAAATGTTTGTATCACTGTAAAATTAGAATACACGAAAGCCGGTAGCTCTAGGTAAACAAAAAATATATTCTTTTCCTATATTAAGTTTATGCATGGGCAGAATCTACCCAACCCGTCCAGTTAAGGGTTAAGTATTGTACTTTATTTTAAAAAGATTAAGTAATTGTGCAAAACGATATATAAACGTATATAGATGTTTATTCTACCATTAACTATGTATATCTATGTTTTGTACATATGTTATATTCAAATGACTTATATGTAGGGATAATTTCATTATTAATTTTCATTTTGATGTATTGCATACATTTTATCATTAATAAATTATGTTTGAGGTATCAAAACTGTCTTTTTGTACAAACACAGCAACGTGTGAACGGGTACAGCTTATCTTTATAAAAAAGTTTAAGTGGATGTATGCTCGAAAAATAAGGGTAAAAGCCGGGCGAAGCCGGGTACATCCGCTAGTATAACAAAGTTTCGGGAAATTCGGGAGAATTATATACATGTACCTCTAGAGGCATCTCTATTTTTAATTAAGCATCGTTCTGATGTATAATTAAAGGGAGTGATGCTTTTCTAAGTTCATATATATTGTTGATATATATACCTGAAACTATAACATTTGGGACTTAAAACTTGGGACCTTTGAATTCCAATGTTGTGGGTTTATAATGAGGCTCCACTTTATTTACAATCAAGTTGAAATGCTGTTTGAGAATGAAAAACTTTGAATTTTCAATATACAGTAAAACCCCACTAATACGAACACTGGATATAACGAACCTTCCCTTATAACGAACCTAAGGCGATTCCATTCCATTAAAAATACCATCGTTATAACGAACTTTGCGATTTTTAAAATAACGAACTACTACCTATTTTCGGTCCCAAAATAATAAAATATATTTAAAATACTATGCTTATAACGAACTTAGAATTGTAATTTAAAAAAAAAATTAAAACAACAAAATTTTTAGCATGTTTCAGCTCACGGGTCGCGATTTGTTTGTTGTATACATTTTTACACATTATACTTTTTATTAAAAAGAAAAAATGCAAATGGCTTCCAAAATGAAGAAAACAAAGGCATTCTAAAAACAAAAAAGTTTTTACTTAAAAAAAAAGGCCATTTTCAGAACTTCAAAGTGAAACAACATAGGCAAAATGTTAAGAACATATTAAAATAAGAGAATATAAATTTTCTATTACAATAGATAAAATATAAGGCTATTAAAAATTGTTACAAAGAGGAATCAACCTCAACTTTTGCCGCGATCGTACGTGTGTTAGGGGGGAAAAAAACTTTTTAAAAAAGTCCAAATAAACGGGCCCTTGATGAAACAAAAATTATTTTTATGCCATGAAATATGGTTATTTTAAAGACAGCAATGTTTTGCATGACAGGTTAAAAAAAAAAAAAAAACGAAATCTAGACTTTGAAGAATATGTGGAAACATGAAATGGAAGAAAAACACTAACTTTATTTGAAAGGTACAATGCTTGAAGAGTGCTTTGAAGCAAAAAGGTGTTAGATCCATTTTTTCAAGTAAACATTGTATTATATAATGTGATAATGATTTTTTAAAATTATTTTATATCTTTGAATATATCCCTATATATATAAAAGTCAGTGTATGTATGTATGTGTGTTTGTTCCTATGTCGTAAAGTGTGCCTGGATCATGATGCCATGATCAACGAAAGCTGCACCCCTATACCCCATTCCATGAACTCATGGAATTCGTGTAATCTTTACACAAGGGGATAAGAAACAACAACAACAACAACATACACGTCCACAATACGTAACTAATCTGACTGAAATTTTAACAGTATATAGAGTAGAATCTGGAAAAACTTATAGTGAAAATTTCAGGTCTCTATCCCGAATATTCTTAGAGTTATTTGCAAATTGCCTTGCAAATTTGCCCTTTCGCTCGCAAGCAGCGCCTCTAGCAGTGAAGATGGGAGGTAATATCAGCTGACCTAATGTACATGTAAAACGTGTTTTAACAGGACATAGAGAAAAATCTGGAAGAGATATTTAACGGATTTTTAGCCAAGAAAATTTGAAATTGACAGGTTCTGGGCAAAAATAGTTGTTTTTTAGTCAGAAAATGATGACGACAATATTGCTGTATCATGTTTGATTATCAGATGTAAAATTATATCGGGAAAAATTCCAAAAAGCAGACACCACAGGTGAAGCCAGTTCATTTTTAGTATGCAGGAACAATATTCTAACAGAAAAACATTCATTCGAGCAGAAGACACAAAGCCAGATCACCGCTCTATAAAAATATCGCTTCTTAGACACAAAGTTTGGAGTGGGATGTTTCACAAGAGTGACATCCACAGCGCCAATTTATAATTGTAACAAATAGTATTTGAATAAAAACATTTAATCGGGTAAAACCCGGCTTAAAATTCGGCTAGTATTTAATAAAACTTAGGATTTGTCTTGATTTTTAAATTAGACATAGAGGTATATGTATGTTAATGATAAGAAGAACCTATCATCTATTGATTTCCATTATTATTCAGTATTAATATAAGTAAATTGGTCAATTAAGGGAATTAAAACAAAGTGACCACAATTAAGTGGCAGCCTCTTCTTGTGTGTATGACCGTTCTTTAACACTTTCGACCCGAAGGACGCGAATTCACGTCCTCGATTTTCAAAATTAAATATAATATTAAATACCGATTTCGTGTCCACCAGGATCTTGTCCCTTCTTGTCTATCTATCAGTAGGTTGGGGGGGGGGGGGAGATATCAGCTGACCTAATGTACATGTTAAACATCGGCAAGGACGCGAATTTGCATCCCTCGGGTCGAAAGTGTTAATTATACTGTCTAAAAATTTTGAAAATTAAAAAAATATATAATAATAATAATAATAAATAAACAAACCGTGGCTATAGTGAACAAAAGCTCTGTTCCATTGGGGTTCACTATAGAGGGGTTTTACTGTATTTTGGAATCATTTAATTGAGAATTTACTGTATTTGATTTAGATGCCTTACATTTCTGTGTTTTCCAGTGTCCTTTAGACCATTGCTGCAATGTCAAGGTGTTTAGTCCTAGGATATAAAAAAATAGACCACATACAATGCTCCAAAATGTTTTTTTTAATCTTTTCTTCAAAATAATCAATATTGTAGGTGAGGGGTGGAAAAATATATTTAAAAAACTCAAGTAAAAAAATAGATTCAATTTGAGATAAAAAAAAAATTCTTTCTATAAAAGTTATTTTCGGCACTTTGTTGTTATATTTTATGAATAAATTTATAGCGGGGATGAGTGACAAATGGGAGATTCGGCAGATACAGAGATTGCACAGCGATGGAGGACATTTTGTAATCAGACAACTAAATTGTCTAGGCAAATAATAAAAAAAAAATGTTTGGCACTACTGCATTTATAACCCTATAGCTCTCTAATTTAAAAAAAAAGTTACATTTATCAAAATATTTTTCTAAAAAATTACAAAACTAACAAAAAAATTGTATCAAAACAAAAGAAGATGGAATCATAATAGTTTTTTTTTAATCTGTCAATAATATTGTTTCTAAATTTTTTAAAGAGATGTTATAATATAAATATCAATTTTTCTATTCCTAAAAAAAAAAAAAGAAAAAGAATATAGGTTAAGAAAAGAGGTCTTTGTAACTTGAACAAATATAATAATTATAAAGGAACTAGAAACATGGCTGTGGAGGTGTCAAACATAACTAATGCACAACAACAAAACTTGGTATAAAAAATATTTGTAGAAAAATAAATCAAAAAATGTGTGAGAGAGCTCTGTGTGTCATTATGGAACTAGTCATGTGGCTTATGTACAACAACACGGACGAGAACAGGCTTGAAGGGAAACATTGGAAAACAACAACAACAAATATTAAGTAGCATGTAAGTGTGTATGTATAGATAATAATACTTAAAATAAAAATCAACAATAAATAATAGTTCGCTCCATCGGAATCAAAAAAATAATAAATAATAAAAGTCCGAGTGAAAGACGGGTTAGCCTATAGTACATTATGTACACGGGTAAGTACACCGGCAGAGTGGTGTCAACTTGGCAATGAGGGCTTTCTTGTTTCGCTAAATGCATATTTCTTGGTTGGTTTTGTCAGAGTCCAGACTCCGCAATGCCCTCGTCATCTGCACCAATACCAGCTTGTTGTTGCCATTAGGTAAATAGGTGAGATGTGGAAGAGTGGGGTGCAAATTGTACAAGTGTGATTGATTGCCTCTAAAACCTGTGGAGGGTGAACAGTACTGTGATGTGAGACATGCGGGTTAGTGGAATTATAGAGTTGAATGGGTGGGGAATAGAATAAAGATTATTTGTAGTTTAGAAATGGTTAAAAGTCATTCATGCTATTAGAGTCTTGTCTATTTGCTAAAGTGCAATTTGTGCAAAATGCAACAACACATGCCAATTCCACACATGCCATAATACCTAACAGCTGACATCAAACTGAAGACTTTACAAATAATGATTAAATCGCCCTAGAGAGACTTTAAACTTAAAGAAATACCCCAATTAGGCAGGGAACAGGCAAGTTTTGAGCCAAAGGATTTTCATTACTACAATTATGAGATACTATTCTTTAAATTCTTAACCTTTTAACTTAGTTCAATTATTTCCAATTTACAAATATAACATAGATATCATTAATTGAATATATTTAAATAGGATATGTAAATATATTTCAATGAATTGTCCTTTGGTAAACAGTGTTTTTAGCATCTCATATTGGAAGTTAGGGACTGTTGGGGAGCCTTTTGCCTTATATGGCATAATAAAAGAAACTTTTTTTTTGTAATTTTTGAAGATCCCCAGTGAAGCTGGGAGACCTCAGCAAGTCTCTTGGAATGTATCAGTTGGAACTTATCTCTCAGGTCTTACCACTGCTGTTGGATATTTACTCCACATCTGCCTCTTGAGCTATTTAAATAGACTGATAGATCTTTGTCTCTCCATCTGTCAAATACTTTCAACCATTACATAGTTTTCCCTTCTCGTTCCCAAGTTGTTTTGCAAAAAAAAAAAAAAAAAAGAAAGAGAATAGTGATGTTGATATTTATCCCAAGTACACATAGTACCGGCCATTATAATCATGGTGGGTAGTTAGTGACTGTTTTTACTCCGCCTTTGCCGGTCCCAAGCCCGGATGAAAAAGGAGGAGGGGGAGCAGTAACAAGCTCGCTAAAAAACCTGGGTTCAGCTGGCCCGGCTGATAGTACCCTGTAAGGGCTCCTGATCCAGGGATACAGGATGAGCAGCGTTTGTACTCCATGTTAGGAGCGGCTGCACATGGCGTCTGTTCCTCATGTCAGAGGCGGCCATTTCTTTTGGAGCTAAGTCGGCCTGCCACTGAGTAGTGCTCCCAGTCTTAATGACAAAGGCAGACGCATTCTACTTCACCCAGTCATGATGGTTGTCAAACAGACACCATCAAGGGTCACAACTTGGTACCCTAATATGATTGAGTGAAGATAAGAAAGAAGAAGAAGAAGACTGTTGGGGTACCACATGTCTACACATGTAGAAAGCAATTATAAATGTACCACTTTGATTCAATTTGGCTACCTGCATTCACTTCTGCAAGAATTGGCGGCCAATGAAAAGCAATTTTTCCCTTCAGAAAAAAGTGCTCAATGTGAGATTTGACCTCTGCAGTGGTCCATCAGCAACATTCAGTTGCACAATCAGGTCCTTTCATTATTTCACCCTAAAATCTTCTCTAATTTTTTTTATCACTTTTAAAACCTATTGAAATAACTCTTCTGGTTGTAGGTAAAAATGGTCTTAATATTTGCATACCCTACTATATTTGTATACTAAACAAATTGTGGAGAAGAGTGTTAGTGTAGCCAGCCACCAGCTGGAGAGAGAGAGGTACCGCTGAAGAGGGCTGAGGAGGTCAGGAAGTAAGGAGTCAGAATCTAGCAGTTCCTGGGTGAACCCTCCACCCTCTTCCTTGGCGGGCGACGTAGGGGACTTGCGGTTGTTGGCACCTTCAACAAGTTGGTTGTGGGACAAGTACTCACACACACACAGTAGAACCTCCCACCTCTGAGTGACCACCACTGTTGTAATATACAGAAAACCTGCCATGGGAATTTCCATTTGGTAGCAAGCTAAAATCCACTTGCAAGACAGGTGGACTCTTAAGGCAGATTGAATAAAATTGATTGCAATATACCAAAGTGCCCGTCGAAGGGCGTGAAGCCCGAAAGCTTGTAGCCCATGCATTTTAATAAAAAAAAATTTTCTCTTCGTTTTATAACTATTTATACCTTAAGCTATCCTTTCTTATGAAAATTCAATGATATAGGGTATCCAACACCACATTTAGACTAGTTCTTAAAATTGAAGATACTTCGGCTAGTAAATATTTTTATTTACTGGCCCAAGTATCTTCAATTTGAAGAACTAGTCTAAATGTGGTGTTGGATACTGGCTAGGCAGTCTCTGCATTTAGACTATATATAGGGGTTAAAAAATTTTAAAAGTGTTATTGTGTTAGATGTCAGGTAAAACTAAATTAATGGAAAAATAAATGGCTCCCAATAAAAATAAACTCCAAAGACAGGAAAACTCCCATGACAGGTTTTGCTGTCATCCAATTTTTAATAAAAGAGGAGAACTGAAGTAGCCATATATTTTTTTACCAAGTTTTCCATGGGAGGTTCTATTGTATCTGGGGTTTTATATCACACACAAATATATATATATTTGGCCTGATAGTTTACTCAGAAAGGAAATGGGGATAGTCAGCAGCCTATGTTCTGAGAGGCTCCTCAGGAGATGATTTGATTCTAGCTTTTATATTAGATCAATATCCTTCCAAAATTTCAATCTAGAGAAGAAACTACTATAACAAAGTTCCAAATTGCTGAGAGAGTTCACCACTTATGAGCCAAGCCCTCTCATCTAAAATTTTCTATCAATGCAGTAAGGTCTGCAAAAATAATTTCGATAATATACAAAAATAATTGAGACAAAAAAACTTGGGGCCTTGAAATTATGATATTATAACCATGTTGCTGTTTTGAGAGGCCTTTATAGCAAGATTCCAATGTATAAACAACAAATAGAAAGAACTTTCAATCTTCTTGGCAGAACTCACCACCCTTTCTGAAGCACTTTGGCAATTCCAGCAGAATACTTCCAAAAATCCCAGACTCAACTCCAACAACAAATACCATCTACTTATATATTTGCCTTATTCTGTCTGTTTGTTTGTCTGTTTGTCTGAAGCTCACGGATAAAATGCGCGCTCATTGGCTGCAAGGGAACACGTGTCCTCCCTGCCCCCCTCTAGACAACCCTGTTATTCAAAAACCATACATCCAATCGCCATGAAATTCTGGGATATTATTAGGTATATCCCCGGAAAGGTTTTCGAAAAATAATTTCTTGAATATCTTGAATATCCTTAGAGTTATTTGCAGAATTGTAGATATAACTCGCAAGCAGCGCCGCCAGACGGTGATAGGCCTAAGCTTGCTGCTCCACCCCTGTTGACCTTGGGTCGTCGTGTGAGTCACAGCATGATGCAACAAAAAACACTCTCTCTGGGGATTGCGGCGTCAACAACCTGTAAGTTTGTGCCTCTCTCATAAACCTGTCTATACAGACCACCCTGTCTATAGCGACCACTCTAGACAACCCTGTTATCAGCTGTGTGATACATCCACCTGTCTATACAGACCACCCTGTTAATAGCGACCACCCAAGTCAACGTTTTTAGAATATATTCGCACTCGGGTAAACCCCGGGCGTTGCCCGGGCCATTCGTCTAGTAAGTGAATAAAAAACTACTGTGGTTTGGTCACATGGCTGGAATGAACCAAACTCCATACCAAATCTTGTAAACCAGAATGGATGAGATCAAGAAACCAGCTGGCTACAAACCATCAGAATAGCTGCCAACCTTGTTGCATACAAAGACTTTACACCATTAAAAAGAGATCACTGGAGACCTTAAATTTGTGGCAGACTGTCTTCTCTGGATGAAATTCGGAAACCAAGAAGAACCAACTGGATACAAACCATCAAAACTACTGCTAACCTCAGTACATAAAGAGAAATCTAGGCCAAAGACAGAGAACACTGGGAAGCCTATGTTGGTGACACACTGTCTTCTCTGGATGAAATTAGGAAACCAAGAAGAACCAACTGGATACAAACCATCAAAACTACTGCTAACCTCAGTACATAAAGAGAAATCTAGGCCAAAGACAGAGAACACTGGGAAGCCTATGTTGGTGACACACTGTCTTCTCTGGATGAAATTAGGAAACCAAGAAGAACCAACTGGATGCAAACCACCAAAACTACTGCTAACCTCAGTACATAAAGAGAACTTTAGGCCAAAGACAAGAGATCACTGGAGAGCCTATGTTGCCGACACACTGTATTCAACAAACAAAAATATATATATTTCCAAATTTCAAGTGAATATTAATTTATCCTAAATTCAAAGGGTACTATTTGGATTGTAGATTAGAACTACAAATTAATAAGACTAAATCCAAATAAATTAATAGTGTGTGAAGTTTCAGTAACAACGATGTTATCGAAATGTCAGACACTATTAATTTATTTGGATTTAGTCTTATTACCTTGTAGTATTAATTTATCCTCTTATCTCAACTTTGCAAAATAATACTAAATTTTTAAAATATTTAGTTCATTGTTGGTAACACAGCAAATTCTGATGATGCGAGCTCACAATGTTTAAAGAAGCTTTTTCTGGTAAGCAAGAACACTTTGAGCCTAAATTCTAATACAGTTGTATATATATATTTTTAATCTTATTAGTAGTGATTCATATAAAAATGTTTATTTTTTTGTAACATTATTTATTCTTTCTCTACCATTTTGGAGAATAATAAATACTTGTGTATAATTACACCTTTTGATCTTTCATCCTTAGTTGCCAGGTATCTTTGAAAGAAACCAACAAATTGTGCCAATATGACACAGGACTAGCTTAACAGGAACCTAGCTAACTTCTGTGTTCAGACAGGAGAGAAGTTTCAGAAAAAATACACAGATGAAGAAATAAAATCTGAGGTTTCTAGCTAAATTCAACAGACAGACACAACTAACTGGCTGATCACACTATGAGTCAAACTGAAACAACATCTGACAGTTGCATATTTCCCTATCTACATAATTCCCCTATGGCAGACTATCCAGCCAGACTAGCTAATCCAGAGAGAAGTCCTACTCGCCTAGGTGGACTTCAGCAAGGAGACACTGGGGAGTTACCATCGAAGCCTTTGTTATCATGGATCTCCCGCTCTGGCACGTTGCCTTCATCTCCCTCCAGCACTAGCAGCAGGCACTGGTGGATACAGATGTACTGTTGTTCATTCTGCACCATCCCGCAGCGGTCGTTGCGCATCTCTGACACGATACTGAATATGTCCACGTAGTCGTGGTGCTGGATGTGCTGCAGGATCCGGTCTAGGGCTATGAAGGTGCCCGAACGACCCACACCAGCACTGGAACACAACCAACCTTAGCCCCCCCTCTGGATGTAAACATTATATTATGCAGGCTTCATTTTTTGAGAGTAATTTAGTATTTCACAAGCTGGTCTCTATATACAGTATATAGGACCTCTTGAATTCATCCTAACTATAATTTATTTGGCCTACGGCTTCCAAGAAGTGGTGAGAAGTTTTAAGAAACTACTAAGGTTCAAACTACAAGTTCTTAAAAACTGATATAAAGCGATACATTTCTTTATTACAATAAAATTGGGCTTTTGTGCCAATAGTTCTTCATCAAGGCCGTGGTTATGAGGAAACAATTCTCTTAAAAATCCTTAAAAGACAGCCTTATATGAATTGGTTCATCACACACTGGACCTTGAGCTGTTGGCATGAAAGCTAGCCAATTTTATTGTAATAACAAAATATATCACTTTATAGTGTTTATAAGGTTTTGTATTATGAAGAGAACCAATGATTTTGGTTAACGTACTATGAATTCAAGAGAGATGACTTACCTGCAATGTACTAGAATGGGTTTGAAGTCGGGGGGCACCCACTCCCGGAATGTTCTGGCAAACTGGATCAGAGCGTGGGGGGGTTCTGGGACTCCAAAGTCTGGCCAGGTGGTGAAGTGGAAGTGCTTCAACATCCTCGACTGCTCTCCCTGTCAACAGCTCTCTGGTTGGCCAGGGAAAGTGACGTGTGCTAGTTTGAACTCAGTTCTGAGGTGACTGGGAACTCTCATGGGAAAACCTCAATAAAAGAATTTTGATTTACATGGTTTTAATTTAGGAAGTTACAAAGCATAGATGAGAAATTAAATATTAAGTATATTTGAGTGCCATTTAGCAAATAGGTTTGGCACATGGAACTCTACTGTGATTGATGTTAGTACAAGATTGTAAAATATCTCCAAATCACAGCAATTCTACAACTACTGCCATCAAGCTGTGTGTGTGTGTTTGGATAAAAATATAATTTATTTTTTTACTATATTGTACTTGTTCCGAAGAATGAAGCAAAGGGGGATAAAATGCTCCACCCCAAATTTTATATCCTCTCAATTAACTTGAGACCTGCCATGTTCTGCTGTGATGTAGAGAACATTGTAAAAATTCTAGATGTGAAAGTGTTGGAAAAGTGGGACTAGAGATGGAAGGCAGAAATTCATCTCCCCGAGTTCCAACCAACCAATCAATGAGAAGTGTCTCACATAAAGTTCTAACCAGTGGTAAACAATTAATTGAAGGAATAATTTGTTGCCACAACCACCAACCAATTTCAACTTATGGTTGACCTGATGTTTCATTGACTCGGTTACCAATTGTATATTGGTGGAATACAAGTGACACATGCGACAGCGAGTTGCTGAAAGGTCATCAATAAATAAGTGAAATTGGTTGATGTGTCAATATGTTCTTTCTACAAGAAATTTCTCAACCAGCAAATTATTTTCACAACAAATATGTGTGAAATAGTAGCAACCAACAGGTCCTAACCAATGTGTGTGATATACAGTATAACTCCACTTAAACAAACCTGGAATACAGTGAACCTTCCCTTATAACGAACCAGAAAAATAATTCTTTTTTTATATATAACTAGACGAATGGCCCGGGCAACGCCCGGGTTTTACCCGAGTGCGCATATACTTTAAAAACGTTTTAATTCAAATGCTATTCGTTACAATTAAAAATTGGCGCCATGGATGTCACTCTTGTGAAACGTCCCGTTCCAAACTGTGTGTTTTTAAAATGTTTTAATTAAAATACTATTCGTTACAATTATAAATTGGCGCCGTGGATGTCTCTCTTGTGAAACGTCCCGCCCCAAACTGTGTGTGTCTTGAAAATATAAAAATAAAAATGTGAATTTTCATAAAGATTTCATCATGTCGATTTTTTTTTTTTGCATTTCACCTACTAAATCGATAGAGATAATTACATTTGCAACATGAACTTAGGTATATTGACTAAATAGAAAACTGCATAGTAATAAAGATCATTTTTTAAAGGCACCATATCGTTTTTTTTTTCAATAAAATCGAAACAAAAATTAATGATAAATAACGATAATTGCCTTAAAAAGAAATTGCCTTAAAAAAAAGAAACATTCGCGGTGATTTTGTCTTGCATTCGTTTATACAATTATTATATACGAATGACCCGGGCAACGCCCGGGTTTTACCCGATTAAATGCTTTTATTCAAATACTATTCGTTACAATTATAAATTGGCGCCGTGGATGTCATTCTTGTATAATATATAAATGAGTTTTAAAAATTGTAAAAAAAAAAAAAAATGCATCGGCCGGGAATCGAACCCGGGCCGCCCGCGTGGCAGGCGAGCATTCTACCACTGAACCACCGATGGTTATGAAAAATCCCATCCGTGAGCTTCAAACAGACAAACAGACAGAATAAGACAAATATATAAGTAGATACAGTGTACTATGGCTATAATGAACCATGGCTATAGTGAACCACAGATGGGGTTTTATATATAGGGGTTTTACCCTAGGGGTATGTGCCCAACCAACCAATCAACATTAGAGCTAGAGGTATTCAACCAATGAGAAACTAACCCTGGAAACCTTAAAGTCCCGGATGGTCCAGTTGGTAAGGTGGTGCTCATTCATGATGACCACCTGGATGTCCCCGTAGAACACGGGCTCCAGGTTGAATGGCCAGTAATGGTCACACTTCTCCCGGCTCTTCTCCACACACTTGGTGAGCATTACTATGGCTCGGCAGTGCTGCTCCCACACCATGCGCCAGAAGTCATCACGTGTACTGTGCAATGGGCCCTGGGTCACTATGAACTCCCGTGGAGAATTGTACCCCTGCATACACACACATAGGTTTAAGGGATCCTCCTATAAATTTTATACAGACACAATAGACACATTCACAAGAAAACAGCTCTTTAGAAAGTAGTTTTCAGTGCCAAAATTACAATTTTTGCTAATTAGTAACTCAGTAACTAGTAACAGCTAACTCTGTGATTTTTACAGGGAGGTTCTACTGTTACAAGTATTTATATCTCTTGAATGTATACAAGAGAGTTCTGTAGAACAGAATATTATGATTTTTACAGGGAGGTTCTACTGTTACAAGTATTTATATCTCTTGAATGTATACAAGAGAGTTCTGTAGAACAGAATATTATTATAATATTGAAAATGTGGCTATATTCTTAATAGATTCTGGGTAAATGTAACTGAAGTAACACCTATCACAACACAGTTTTACAGAAGGCAAAGAAGCACACAATTTGGTTAGAGAAAATTATTTTGCCTAGTAGATTGATCCCAGATATCTCAATCCCTACTCTACAAATATTAGTTAGTAGTATACACAAGTATTTAGAATTTAGCATTAGACCCCAAGTAGATGTAAACACTCACAGTGACGTAGTTGGCATTGATGTAGTCAGAGCCATCTTCATCATCACATGGCATCAGCTTAACACGGGAATGGTCGTAGGGCATGATGTTGGTGAAACGATTCTTGGGCCTATTTACAGAGAGGTCAGCTGCCTCGGCACTGCGCTCCCTTCCAGCTGCTTTTAGGTATTCAAACTGCTCAGCAAAACGGAAGTCAGAATCAGCAGACATGTACTGGTAGTGGGAGGCAAAGTCACACAGCTTGACGGGGCAGCTGGTGATTGGAGGCTTGGTTTCCTCCAGGTTGGCAGGCAGGGCGACGGAGAGGGTGGGTCCAGACTTGGTGTAAGAGGGAGGGTTGAAGTAGCGCTTGTACAGCACGAATCCCACAGCCAGCGCCAGAATGACTATGAGAGGCACAGACACGCCCAGCACCACCTCTTGGACATAGTTGGCATCTGTCCAGCACATCGCTTTGTTTGGATATCTTTGTTTTGGAGGTCAAATAACAAACATCTGCTAGAAAATTCCTTGTTAAGATACATTACACTAGATACATTAAGATACGGAAATGGTAAAAACAGCTTTAAATAGCCAACACTCATAAAGTGGGTTTTGCCAAAGAGCAATGCTTGTCCTCAATTATCAGTGCTCCCAACTAATCCTTTAAGCCTCACCACTTCTGCCTCACTTTTAAGGCCAATAATTTTGAGAAAAATCTGTAAATTTGAGCACCACTTTTTATTTGTCAATTATGAAGGTACTTTAGAGTTGTACAGAAAAATTTCAAAACTTGCTATTTCTCTTTTAAAAAGACAAAAGTTTATTCAATTAAAATATAAAAAAAGATGTCATATATAATATAAAAATAAAATGTTTATATAATAGAAAAATATGGGATAGAAAATCTGGAGGGAAGGAAACCAAATAAAGTTTATATAATATTTTGTTACACACTTAACTGAAACAAAACATTGCTGAACAAAGAAAAGGCAAAGCCATAAGCTTATGGAGTCTTCTATTGCCTATATTAAAATATATCATTTTCTATTTTTCCCAAGCATAACTCAGGAAAGCTGTTTATTTATAATGTGCTGCTAATTGAGCTACTCTAACAAATTTGCATGAAATAAATTTAGCTGATAAAGACCAAGCTTCCTAGGGAGTGGCCCCCATATAAGGAAAGTAGATTACAATTAACATATTTGTAGAAAATTTTCTGGGAGGATATTGATCCATAAAAATCACTTCTCCTATCAAAATAGATGCTTAAAGTAAATGACATCTATTCACTACTGTCTCTACACATTAGCACACTCAGATCAGTGACACAACACCAGCTTGGAAAACCCAGAAGGTTGACCTGGAGTTGACCATAGTTTTGAGCTAATGGCCCTTGTGTCAGTCCAGGGTTGAACTTGATTTCATGAGATTCAACAGGGATTTATTAAATCTACAGAATTAACCAAATAAGTGTTTATATGGCAAAGTGTCAGTTCTATTGCCAAAATATTGATAGAAATTTTGCAGGAAGAATATAAACAAAGTGATATCTATTGAGATTTCTCATTTGACTTTGGAATATCCGGAGCCAACCATGTTGCTATATTTATAAGAGACTCTAGTACAAGATTCCTAGTCACCTCAATATTTTTTGGATCTATTTGACACAATACTTTTTTTCACACACATGTTCTATTCTTACAAAAAAAAAAAAAAAACTTTAAATTACTTCAATAAACTGCCACACAAGTGATGGTTTCTATAGTGAATCTTAAACTTCTCTCTTAGTTGGCCGATTTAGAAAAAAAAAAGTGTGTGTTTAAAATAAAACTTTGACAATTTTAATTTTTACCAACAAAGTTACCTGTAGTGATGGGCACTGAGTAGAAGCTGTCGGTGAACTTATCAGGGGAAGTAAAGGCTCTGACTTTAATATGATAGGTGGTCTTGGGCTTGAGGGGTCCGTTGCAGTAGACATCCCGCGGGCGAGATTTACAGTCCTCTGACCCCACAACAAACTCCCTCACTGAGGAATGATTGAAGGGGTAGAAAGGGTCCGACACCTGATAGGGTGGCCACAATGGAATGCTCTGGATTTGCTGCCAGGTGGGCAACTGCCGGTCATGGGAGGGAACAGTCTTGTCCTCCGCCACTATCATGACAAAGGCCTTCAACGGGCCGTGGTCCGAGGAGAAGTCGTGCTGGGAGAATCGTACAGTGATGGTGTAGGCGGTGTGTTCCACCTCTATGGGATAGATATCAGGCCCGGGTATTGGAGGAGCTGTGACACATATAGAAATGTAAATAAGAGAATGGAGTTGCTGCCGCACCAATGTGGAAATATGAAGAAATAATCCTTCCAAAAACTTTTCCATAAATATAATCCATATGTAAAATCAAGATGTGTCTATCAGACAAATGCCACAGGTTTCTGGAGATGAGTTTCTTTTATCTTTATTAACATAATCTCGAGCTTTCGGGCATATCTGCCCTTTTACAGGAGAGTACATAAAAACCTATTTGTATATATGTTTTTATGTACTCTCCTGTAAAATGGCAGAGATGCCTGAAAGCTCGAGATTTAATAAAGAAACTATCTCCAGAAACCTGTGGCATTTGTTTGATCCAGGATATTTAAATCGATTGCGATGTCTATATATTCAGAATCAATTTATTTACAATAGAACCTTTAGTGGAAACCTCTAAACAACGGACAGTTTTTACCACCAAAATTGCCCTTCCGATGAAAATAGGTTTGAGTTAGCGGAAATCTCGAAACAATGGATGCTTTCACAATGCATCATTTATTAATTTTAATTCCTTTGTTCAAAGTTGAACCAGGTATGAATATAATTTTAATAAAATTTATTTTATAATTTTAATGGTGATAAGAGACACAATTTGAATTATAAATTAGAACTGCAAAATAATACAACAACAACAACAAAAAGCCTTTATTCAGGGTCACTGACCCTATACAGGATTCACCAGAGGTATGCATAAGAACAAAGCAGTGAGACAAAGGAAATAACGATATATACAGAAGAAAAAGACAAAAAAAAAAACAAGAAAGAGAAAGAGGGAAGCAAGAAAAACAACACAAAAAGAGTAGCAGTAAGAAAGTGAGGAGTGAGTGTCACTTGGCCTTCTTCTGAGATACGGACTTGTGGAAACCATAAAACGCCGTAGCAATATACTTATTCTGGGTCATATTGTCAATTATTGATGGAAGTGGAGCACAGAGTTGCCCAGTTTTGAGCATAAGGGTTCTTCTTTCTTCTTTCAGAGCATAGCAATCAAAAATATAGTGAGTGATTTCATTTTTTAGTTTTGAATTACAGAAGGTACAAATCGGGTCCTCACCGCAGAGCATCTTGGTGTGGTTTTCTCTAAAAAAACTTGAAAGTATTCTAACTTGTGCGAGTAGTCTTACAACCGGGAAAGGAAAATCCCCTAAAAGGTATCCCTCCGTCATGAAAGATGTGTGAATGTCTTTGTAGTGAGAGTATAGCTTAGATTTATCCATTCTTGTAAGGTCGTTTTGTATAGATTGGTCTGCCGCTGTTTTTAAGAGCCCTGTAATCACGCTCCTCAGCGTTTCAGGATCATCACAGGAAACAAGTGCAGGGGATCCATTATTGTTAAGCAGATTGGTGAGCTTTTTAATGAAACCGATGGGTGTGCCCGAAGCATTAGAACTGCAAAATAATAACACCAAATACAAATAAAAAAATAAATAGTGTGTTTTTTAGGTAACAGCTTGTTATAGAAATGTCACACACTATTGATTTATTTGGTCTTATCACCTTGTAGTTCTAATTTATAACGGTATTTTCAGCTAGTTTACTATAACAATTTACTAAGTGTTTTAACCAAGGATATAATATGCTATAATTATAAATAAATATAATATGTTCATAAATATTTTTTCTATTTTTAACATATAAAAAAAAATAGCAACTCTCCAGTAAGAGGACACCTCTCTGTAAAGGACACTTTGGCTCTGCACCTAGGTACCCTCTTTACAGGTAGTTTCTACTTCATATAAATTAGCATTAAGTTTTTAATTCGATAAAATAATCCATTGAATCAATATTAAAATAAAAACATTAGGCCTCCAGGGAAGTTTCTTTTAATTTTTTTTTTATTTTTTTTTTTTAATTTACAAATCTCTCTAGCTTTCGGACAAGAAAGCCCTTCTACAGGAGAAACTATTTTACATGAAATCGCCATTAGAATAAGAGTTGAAATCAAATAAAATGCTTTGTAAACTGTAAACATCTAAAGCATATTTTATTTGATTTCAATTCTTATTCTAATGGCCATTTAATGAAAAATATTTTCACCTGTAGAAGAGCTTTTTTGCCCGAAAGCTAGATAGATTTGTAAATTAAAAATTTTAAAAGACAAACTTTTCCCTGGAGGCCTAATGTTTTTAGTTTAATTAAGTTTTTACTTTACTTCTATAGTGTTTCAGTTTTAGTCTTGACTATCATCTATTTTATATTTGCTTTATTTCATTTTTGAAGGGATTCTTCCTTGAAAGCTAGGAGATAGTTTCAAATAAAGAAAATGATGGGAAATATGATCTGGTGTGGCTAACCCACATCAAGGAGAGGTAACTTACCCCAGATGGGAGTCTCGGCTTCCAGGATAGCCTTGGGTCCTGGCCCCATCTCCGTGTGGGCTTCGATCTGAGAGCAGCTGTCAAGACATCTTCCATCTTAGACCATGGCAGCAACTCACCTCAAACACATACACCTGGCCTGGGCTCAGGTGGCCGATGAATCCTTGGATGGTGGAAGGTTCGAACCTATGGGTGAGAGGCTGCTCCATGCTGCCCTGTGGCCACAACACAATGTGAAGTGGAATCAAAGTTGTACAGTTGAATCTTGCTACATCACTTGGGACCAAGGAAAGTGGACTGTGATTAACACCTCTTAAAGCTTATTCTGATTTCCCAGTTAACTTTGGAATCTCAGGAGTCATCCATGCTGCTACTTATAAGAGAGTACAAGATTTCTAATCACCATGAGATATTTGGATCCATTTGACATTTTCACACATGTGTGCTATTCTTACAAATAAATGTTTTATCACTACATCAAATTACTACAATCTCTAATTCAAGTAATGGCTTCTAGAATAGGTTAAACTTCTCTTAGTTGGCACAAAAACTAGTATACTCTATAACAAAAAAATCGACGCACCAAGAAGCAGTTGTCTGATTTATATGAAAATACGTATACAAAGAGGTTTCGACCAAACATGCAAATGATTGAAATTTGGTGCCGGATTTATGCAAAGCAAGAGCTCCAGCGTATCTGAACTGAGCATCCAGCATTCTAGACTTAATATTCGCCGCGACACGAGCTGATTTTCAGAATTTCCGTTTAATATTTTAGCAGTACACCTATTTCTACTGTATCAATGCCTCGCCGAAAGATTCGTGCTCATTACGAACATATGTCAGAGTTTGAAACTGGTCGTGCCATTGGATAGAGGCTGGTTGGTCTAATCGACTAATCGCGCGACATCTGTGTCAAAGTGATGCGGCTATTAGGCTGTGGGATGGTTGCGTGATGTGTCGGTGTGGCTTGTGGAAAGGCCGCTGATAAAATTATAATTAAAATTAATTTATTTAAAGCCAGAAATATATAAAGAGAAAATAAGTAACGGCCGTTGGGTCAAGCCTTCTTGTTTACCGCCGAGTCTCCAGAGTGTCTCCGATGCTTGCGCATCCGAGGCGGTCCACTCCCCATGTGTGTAGTGGAGCTTTGTCCCAGTTCGCGCT
The DNA here is from genome assembly GCA_030710605.1 of Cordylochernes scorpioides. Classification (NCBI taxonomy): domain Eukaryota; kingdom Metazoa; phylum Arthropoda; class Arachnida; order Pseudoscorpiones; family Chernetidae; genus Cordylochernes; species Cordylochernes scorpioides. The sequence goes on along the minus strand of CP092876.1, from coordinate 39,524,738 downwards.
CGCTGAAGCAAAGTGTGGTCGCCACACTACTCCCCCTCCAGTAGGATCTTTCCAGCGATCCTATGCAATTTTATTGCCAAGTTCGGGTCTTGGGAAAACATTGGTCCTTCTGATGTGAAAGCAGGCTTGAGGCGGTCGATTGACACCCACGTGGATCTCTTTTTAATTTTCAGTTTGTAAATTTTGGGTTTCCTAAAAAGGACTTCATATGGACCGTCGTATGGGGGAGCTAGCGGTGGCAATATCAGGTTGCGACGTAGATAGACATGGGAACATGTCTCGAGTGGTTTGGGCACGTAAACGTGGCGGTTCCTATGTGGCCTGCTTGGTGCAGGTTTCAGAGATGCCATGGCGCGCTTGAAGTCCTCCAGCCACGGTTCGGTAGGCGAGCTTACAGAGGGGGGGGTCCTCGAAAAATGTTCCTGGAAGGGGTAGGGGCTTCGCATAGACCAGCTCAGCGGTTGTGGTGTTGAGATCTTCCCTTAGCGACGAACGAATCCCTAGGAGCACCAGGGGAAGTTTCAAGGACCAGCTCGTGGAATCGTGACAGCGAAGGGAGTCTTTCAGCTGTCTGTGGAATCTTTCTACCATGTCGTTTGCTGCTGGGTGGTAGGGTGATGTCCTTATTCTGTTGATTCCCAGAAGCCGTGTCAACTCACTGAAAAGTGCTGATTCAAACTGCCTGCCTTGGTCTGTAGTCACTTTTACTGGCACGCCAAAACGAGATATCCAAACCGATAGGAAGGCATTTGCTACTGTTTTAGCGGTGATGTCCTGTATGGGTAGGGCTTCGGGCCACCTAGTGAATCGGTCGACGCAGGTGAATATGTACCGATAGTTTTCACTCTGTGGTAGTGGTTCGACCAGGTCAATGTGAGCATGACTGAACCTTCCGTCTGGGGGACTAAACGACTGAAGGGGCGTTCTTGTGTGTCTAGTGGTTTTGGAGACTTGGCAGCGGTGGCAGGCGTGAGTCCAAAGTGCGCAATCCTTCTTGACGGCCGGCCAGATGTAATGGGCGGTGACCATCCTTGTAGTAGCTTGTACTCCGGGGTGAGACAAGTTGTGGTATGCAGAAAAAATTATGCTGCGACAGGATGCGGGTACGAATGGTCTGGGTTTTGTTGTGGAAACGTCACAGTACAGGGAAATGTTTGTTTTTGGGATTTGTACTTTTTCCAGTTGTAGTGAGCTGCGGTTTTCCGATGTCAAGAGAGCTTGTAGCTCCTGGTCTACTGCTTGCGCTTCGGCGAGGGATTTCGGGTCATAAGGTTGGTGATGGGAGATGGGTTCCACACATGACAGGAAATCTGCAGGTACATTTTCACAGACCGCGATGGGGCGGATTTGACTTGTGAAAAGGCCGCTGATAAAATTAGAATTAAAATTAATTTATTTAAAGCCAGAAATATATAAAGAGAAAATAAGTAACGGCCATTGTAACAGCCGTTGGGTCAAGCCTTCTTGTTTACCGCTGAGTCGCCAGAGTGTCTCCGATGCTCGCGCATGCGTAGTCAGGTTGACACTCGCAGTTGCCGAGGCCGTCCACTGCCCGTGTGGGTAGTGGAGCTTTGTCCCAGTCCGCGCTCGCTGAAGCAAAGTGTGGTCGCCACAAGGCGATGTTGGCAAAAGTGGGTCAACAACGGAAGAATGCAACGTCAGGACGGCAGCGGTCGACCAAGGGCAACAACAGAATGGGAGGACAGAGCAATTGTCAGAATGGCTGTCGCGGCACTGGAATCCACGTTATCTACCATCCAACGTGTGACCGGCACACAAGTGTCCAAAATGACCATCAACAGGCGACTGAGAGAGCGGAATCTAAGAGCTCGCCGACCGTTACGATGCCTACCCCTCACACCCGTGCACCGACAGTCCGACTACAGTGGTGTCGGGAGCAATCAACTTGGAACTGCGCTGACTGGGGTAGTATAGTCTTTGGTGAAGAGTCCCGTTTCTTACTGTGTCCTGACGACCGTCGCAAACGTGTCTGGAGACGTCCTGGGCAACGTGTGGATCCTGGCCTTACTGTCGAACACCACACAGGTCCACAACAGGGCGTTATGGTCTGGGGTGCCATTTCATTTGATAGCAGGACCCCATTGGTAGTCATTCCTGGTACCCTGACAGCACAATGGTATGTAGATGACATTCTACGGCCTGTTTTGTTGCCGTTCCTCTCACTTCACCCCGGGCTTACTTTTCAACAAGCTAATGCCCGGCCTAACACGGCACGTGTTACTATGGATTGTCTTCAATCTTGCCGAACTCTTCCGTGGCCAGCAAGGTCGCCTGATCTCTCGCCCATAGAGCACATCTGGGACGTGATGGGAAGGCGATTGCAACCATCCCGGAATATTGACTATTTAGCCCGACAGTTGGAGACAATTTGGCAAGAAATTCCGCAGCACACCATCCGGAATCTTTATCAGTCCATGACACGCCGGGTGGCAGCCTGCATCCAGGCCAGTGGAGGTCCAACGACATACTGACATTCTCAATTTGTGACGATCAAACTCTGAAATAAAACAATTAATTGTTCTGAAATATTAATCATTTTTTCCCCTATACATGCTCTTTACATACACCGATTTTTGCCCTAATCTGACAACTCCTTCTTGGTGCGTCGATTTTTTTGTTATACAGTGTACATTGTTCAATCAAGCTTTTACATCAAACTTTTACATGTTCTCTAATGAATTTTTACATTCAAATAGAAAGAAAAAAACAAGATACAGTAAAACCTTGCTAAAACAAACCAATGATATAACTTTGTAATAACCATGTTTAAAACAATGGACACTTAACAATTGGGACCTTAGAATTATGAAATGGGTAGTTGTCCACAACTGGATGCTCCAGGAACCCTCTGGGGTTAAATATATAAATAATATATATATAAATAATGCGGCGACAGTCAATAGATGGCGTCTGGTTTTAGACGTCTATTTTGACGGGAGAGGCGACCCTTGTCTCTTTAGATCAATTTCCTCCCGGAAAAATTTCCATCTATATATATAAATGAAAATAATATTATAACCATGATGCTTTTATAAAGAGAGATTCCCTTTTGTGGTGAAAATAAAATTATATAAAAAGATTTAAAATGTATTTCTTTAAAAATGAATTAAGAAGGAAGGTTAGCATTGAGTTGCATTTTTTAAATTTCTAAATTGGCGAGCTTTCGAACCATAGGCTCTTCGATGGGCATATACAATTTAATTAAAAGAAACTGAGCATTAACCATTCTCTTTATTTCTTTTAAAACGATTGTTAGCAATATTATCCCTATTTATTGAATAGTTCACATTTCTTTAGTGTGTAAAAGCTAGCTTTCAGACATGTGTTGTCCTTCTACATACTTATTTTTACAGGTGAATTTTTATGCAATAAAGAAACACACTTGTTAACCTTGTACCAATTTTCTTTTCCCTAGACTGCGAAAGAGTGCCATGTACAGATAAAAGGTCAAATATTTCAATCTGAATGAAATGAATCCTGGTAGATCCCTAGAATCCCAAATAAGTAAACAAAGATGAACCTACTTCAGACATATAATGAGAGGAAATGGTTTAGAAAATATGTTGATAACGAGTTTTACAAGGTGGGAAGAGGAGCTTCTTTTTATTAGCATGCACACAAGCTTTCGGACATATCGTCCTTCATCAGGTAAGAGTAATAAACGCGCTGAGGATCCATATATACACAAAGCTGAAAAGAAAATTTACATAACTGCAAAAGATAAAAGTATTTAAAGATATAAAAATAAGAATCAAATATGCTAAAAAGAATATAGGAATTAAATGCTAATAAATCTGGACTAAGTACATATGCACTATGAATGGTGTTAATCAAGGGCAGGTAAATGCAACCTATGGCTATTCACACAACATATGGTATTGTTCCGGTATATCTATATGCCTGTTGATGCTGTTTGTTTTTATTGACACAAATGCCTCTAGTAAAAGTCTCTGATACTTATTATTGATATTGTTGTATAGAATGGATGGCTTTGTTAGATTGAATGTATGACCGGTTTGCATAGAATGACTGTAAATAGGGGAATTTAGGTTTTTATTAGAGATGTTTCTGGAATGCTCAACCATTCTGATGGCGACGGATCTACCCGTCTCCCCGACATAGTGCATATGTACTTAGTCCAGATTTATTAGCATTTAATTCCTATATTCTTTTTAGCATATTTGATTCTTATTTTTATATCTTTAAATACTTTTATCTTTTGCAGTTATGTAAATTTTCTTTTCAGCTTTGTGTATATATGGATCCTCAGCGCGTTTATTACTCTTACCTGATGAAGGACGATATGTCCGAAAGCTTGTGTGCATGCTAATAAAAAGAAGCTCCTCTTCCCACCTTGTAAAACTCGTTATTAACCTTCAGTGAAGAGCAGTTCTACTTAAAATATGTTGATGTTGGGAAAAAGTGAAGGAAAACCTGCAATGAGCTGGCTAGAAGGGATCAAAGAATCTACCAGAAGGCTTCTAGATGAGTTGTGAGTGATGGTAACTAACAGATCAAATTGGATGCAAGAAAATAAGACAAAATCCAAATAAATTAATAGTGTATGACGTTTCAGTAATAGCGTTGCTACCATCATCAGACAAAAAAAATTCTAAAATTAAAAAAAATATATATATATATATTCTTTTGTCTGATGATGGTAACAACGCTGATACTGAAATGTAGCACACTATTAATTTATTTGGATTTGGTAGCTATAATCTATAATCCAAATTGTGCTTTATCAGATCAAATTGGAGAATATTTGTCCAGAGAGTAACCAAAAGTTGAACTGGACACAAACACCAACAAATACGACAGACTGTGAAGTAGTGAAAATGAGGGTACCTTGATGTAGTAAGTCACCAGGAAATGAGTCAAAACTCCATTTCTCTCGCTGTCAGGCAAGCTCCACTTCAACACCACTTGGTTGGGGTTCACAGAGACAGGGTGGAAAGATCGGATCATCCCGGGGACTGGTCACAAACAACATGTTAATACTTGGTATCCTTGTGGAGCACTCACCTTCTTAACTAAGCATCAATAAAATGTTGTTACTTTAGCATTGCTTTTTAATTCAATATTCTTCATTTTCTGTTAAGAACAAGATGGCTTATATACAGAAGCAAATTTAAATATAAAGATTATTTGCATGTTTATTTTAGAATTAGTTTTACAAAATTATAATGCTTTGAATAAAGAAGTTAGAAATTATATACAAATAATAAAACTGACATGTATGGTAAAAGGAGAAAAATCTATAAGGTCTGAAAGCTTGATATGTTGCATCATAAAAAGAAACTAAAGTTACAACAATAGTTTATTGACAGATGTCTGGGTGACTCACCATCCTGCAGGGTGGCGAAGGTGTGGGAGACTTGCTGGCTCTGCTCATGCAGCGAAGTGTTGTAGCCGGAGATTGTGCTCACCAGGAAGGTGTAGTTGTGGTGGGGCTGCAGCCCGAATAGAGCTATGCCCTCGTCCCGGGTGAAGTTGCGCACCAGGTTGCCGTTGCTGTCCAGGAACTCCACGGCGTAGACATCCCAGTCACCATCCGGAGACAGCCAGGTGAGGTGCAGTGAGGTGGCAGATACATTGATGGCTGTCACATCCCTCACTGGCTCTGGATCTATACAAACAAACAACTTGTGGTTTGGTTCAATGTGAGGCTTCAAACCTATATACTCATTCTAGAAGTTAGGGATTCACATTGCTAAATCCAAATAAGTAAATTATATGTGAGGCTTCAGTAAAAATGCTATTAGTGAGAAATTTCACATAAATTACTTAAGTTATTTAAATTACCTTTTGTATTTTGTATCTATAATTCAAATTTTATCCCATAAAAAGTTACAAATGTGTATTAGTCCAGGTCACTTTTCCTCCCAAGCCATCTACTTTCTACATTACCCCCACACCCCCAAAATTCCAGTAGTAACAGCACCAAGTGCAAGGGGGGATAATGATTGTAAAGTCTAGAAGCATCTATCTCCACAACATGACACTATAAATATGAAAATATATATATTACTGTTACTACAGTAGAACCTTTCTGTAAAGGACAACACCTAGTTGCAGAGACAAAATTTTGCTTAGGGAGAGGTGTCCTCATACCAGAGTTTCTAATTAGTGAAATTGGTAATTTTGGTTATGAAAAATATTCTTTGTAGAGAGGTATCTTCTAACAGGAGTGTTTCTACTGTACCTTAATTAACAGCAAGAGAGGAGGAGAAATACTCACAGAGGCGGGTCTGGCGCTGGTAGGGCAGGGAACGTGTGTCCCCACTGACCGTCCAGGCTGTGATGTTGTACAGCCTCCCGGGCACCAGGCCTTCAAATGTCACCAGGAGGTCTGTGTCATTGGCCAGCTTCTCCAGTGTCATGTTGTCCCCCAGCCGGAATATATACTTGTCAAACACCACCTGTGACATTCACTCTCTGTAGGTATCTGTGTGTTAGCCTTTCTTTTGACTAAGACCTAACTCAAATGATGTTTCAATATTTTTTTTTATATGCAATTCTACATGCCATTCTACAGGGTATATGGAATAGTATATCAGAAAAATGGTTTCCAAGGTTTTGATGGCACTACAAACGCTTTTGTTGAAATATTTCATGATCGCTTTTCATAGATGTGGCTGAAATTCATTAGTAGAGCTTTCAATTTCCTCTTTAATAAGGTAGATGGTGTGTTTGTTGGCATAAACCTTAGACAAATAAATCTTGATAAAAAAGTCTAACAACATTAAAACGCATTATCAGGGTGGCCAATTCTAATCACCAAAACAGGAAATTACCCAACAAGGAAATGATTCTTGCAGTAATTGATTTGTTTCTTGGGCTGTATGGCATATGGAACTGTATATAACTGTGTACTTTATGACTCAATATGAAAAATTTACAAATTTTAATCATAAAACTATGTTTTCCATCAAATTTACTTCTTGTGTGAATTTTGGGCACCCTGTAAAAATCTACTTACTTCAATCAACTTGCATGGAAAGCTAACTTTATTTAAGTGAGATCAATTTTTGTTTTTCCAGAAAGAGCATGTCTTCCCACTTCATGAGAAGTAGCTGCAAGCAATATATACACTCATGGACCAAACATAAGGAAGTTGTACTTTTAGCATGTATATCGGGATTCAGACAATACCAATGAAAGATATTTGGCCTCTGTCTCCTTAAAAAAAAATAGATGACTGGCAACATCAAAGACTTTCGCTTCATTCAGAAGGCATTAACATATTATCAATATAGAAAAAATGGAACTATAATAATGTGTGAATTATTCTTTTCAAAATAAAATAACTTCCTGTTGTCCTTACTGCGATGGAAAAATATTTGGGAAGGCCTGGCTGATTAGCCGCTAAACCTCCCACTAGTTCAAACTGCCCTAGCTCTAATATTAGCAAATCTATAACTCCAATTGTACCTTATCATTATATTGGACTATTCTGCTTCTATATTCAGCACTCTAGAGGTGAAGTTGTTTGAGTGAACAGAGGACATAGCTTTGAGGACAGTATTTATATGGCACCAGCCATCAGCAACTTTTAGTTGCACGATCAGAAGATGCCTTTTTCTTAATTTATCAACCTGAGATCCCGGTACAATTTCACTTTTTTCATATCCCCTATCTAGCTGGTGGAGGACTGTGAGAGTCTAACCTTCAGAGTCGGGGTGTACTTGATGTGGACAGTCCGGGAGTGGTTGCGGTCAATGACCACGCTGAAGTGGGAGTTGATGAGAGGGAGAGTGCGCACTGCGCGGGGGGGACCAGAGGCCATGCTGCGAAGGCCGTGGCTGACTGTGAAGAGCTGGAAGTGGTAGAGCTGGCCGGGGATGAGCTCCCCAATCTCCACCTTGACTGGGGAGCCGCTCTGGTTGACAGGGATCTGGGCAGATGGACTAGGTTGGGATTTTATTTAGGAACAGAAGGCATTTTATAGATGCACTTAACAGGTCCTTTGGGAGAGGCCGCTGCTTGAGGAGCATGGACTCATGGAATTCATGTAATCTTTGCACTAGGGGATAAGAAACAACAACAAAACAGCAGACACCAAATCAATAAATTGTGCAACGTTCAGTAATGGTGTTGTTATCATTTTCAGACAAAAGTACTTCATCTGGAGATGGTAAGAATGATGAAACCAAAACATCACCCAAAATTTATTGATTTAGGATTTGGTCTTGTTACCTTTTGTTTCTGATCTATAATCCAATTTATCTCATCTCACATTATAATATAATTTACTTTTTTAAATATTATAGAAATTTTTTTACAACAGCAGTGAAAAATAAATAAATAAATCAAGAGCAGTTACAAAAATAAAACATATGTATACAATAATGCCTGATGAGGCACAATTTGGATTATAAATTAGAGATAAAAGGTAATAAGACTAAATCCAAGTAATATAAATAAATAGTGTGTGAAGTTTCGCTGTTGCTGAAATGTCACACATAATTTATTTATTTGAATTTGGTCTTTTACCTTTTATACTTGGTTGGTGTTATAAAAGAGCCTGTTATAAAGGACGTAAGTGAGCCATGGTACCTGTCGAGAGAGCTCCTGACCTCCCTGCTCCCCGTCCGCCCAGTACAACACGAGATAGTGGTCGACTCTGCCATCTGGAGGCTGCCACTGGAAGCTGAGAGAGTCCGAGCCCAGGGTGACGGCTACATCAGCCACACTGCCCGGGTACATGGTCTGCTCCACGCGGACATCCGGACTCTCCACTCTTTGGCTGACTGCATTCAGCTGCAGCTCATAGCGCTCACCAGGGGTCAGGCCCGGCAACTCGCAGCCTGTCAGGTTGCCTGTGTCTGCACCGCCACACACACAGGGAATGTAAGTGAGGGAACAACAAGGGCTGGGGCAGCACCTGGACTCTTGTTAGAGTTGATAACAGTCTCCCATGTGAGTGACAGCTTCAAATATAGTAGAACCTTCATTGAGAGGATACTCCAGTTAGTGGACACCTCTCTACAAAGGATAATTTTCATCACTAAAATCACCATTTTCACTTTTTTTTTTTAATTTTTATTTCACTAAAAAAGCAACTCTCTGATAAGAGGGCATTTCTCCCTAAAAAAAACTTTGGCTCTGCAACCAGTTGTTGTTCTTTACAGAAAGATTCTACTGTACTTTGTATTCATCTTACAAGAGATAAGCAACAGAGATTAAAAACATCGAGCCAGGTATTAGAGCTTGAATTAACTCTAAAGCTATAAGTTTATTTTTAGACTAAATGACTAAATCTATATCCTCTATTTGTTCTATATGTAAAGAAACCTTGAGAGAGAATTAATGTAGGTGAGGTATCATGGCATAATTAAAGCCAAATAGTCCTAAATATATCCAAATTAATCATTCTCTATAAATATTTTTTAAATTCTTATTATTGTAAAAAAACAAAAATGCATATAACTCACTTTAACTTATGTGGTGATAATATTTTTCTAGTGATAATTTTCACTTTGGTAAGCAAGACACTTACTTATATTAGTTAAGGAACATTCATTACCCCGTTTGAAGGCATAGTATATCTCAATAACATAACACAAGTAACCACATTAAATAAAGTGTGCTTACTGTGTAAAGCGTTGTCATATTATTATTCTAAGTGCATTACACTATCATTATTATTTGAAGATTATAGCCCTGTCTAGTGGCCCCCAGGTATGAGGGTTGCCTCCTTCTACTGATGGTACAGGCTGGGAAGCTCCTTACTCTGCCCTCAAATCTGATTAGCCTAGTGTGTCTCGTCGTTATAGTAGTACTAGCCGAATGACCCGGGCAACGCCCGTGTTTTACCCGATTGAATGTTTTGATTCAAATACTATTTGTTACAATTATAAATTGGCGCCTTAAATAAATCCCTAATGATAATAGTACTTACATATGTACATAAGTATGTGTATATATATACACCTTAATAGTACAAAGGTTACATACCTATACTTTCGATATTTACGGACCTATATTGAGGTATTGTTAACAATAGATTATTTAAGGAGCGACCCGCTCCAACACAATAGTTACAAAAACAACAAAGCGAGTGGGGGGGGCATGATGGGGGGGCAAAGGTGGCGTGATCGTAGCCAACCAATAGGAGAGCGCCATTCCAAAAAAAAAAAGCAAACGGTGACAGAGATGAAAAATAATTGATGACGCTCGTAACTGTATATAGAATTACTGGTAGTGATGATACTTATTCCAAGTATGCCATGATTATCATGGTGAGTAATAAATAACTGCTTTTACTGTAAATGCACCACATGTGGAAAGCAGTTAGACTTTTGCACTTATAAGTGTGCCAGAGCTCTGCTTGGTTACTCACTGGTAGGGTTGAACTTTTGGAAGAATCAAGCAATTTTTTTAGAGCAGAGTATTGAATAGATTCTGGTATTCTACATTAGGTGTCATCTGGGGAATAAAGCAATACCTAAAACTTCAGTGTTTGCCTATGGGATGAAATGTACATTATGTAGATTATAGAATTAATTAATATCAAAATTAAAATACAGTTAAACCTGTCTATATCTCCCTCTAAATAGTGCCTCCATCTCTATAGCACCCGATTTTAAATACGTAGTACAATGCGATTTACATTAAAAGTGACCTGTCTATAGCACCCCCTCTCTATAGCACCTTATTTTGGTGAGTCCCAAGAGGGGGCGCTATAGACAGGTTTAACTGTAGTACTAAATCCAAAAAAAGTAATCTATACATATACAATACCAGGTATAGACCGCCTCTTGCTATTATGTGAAAATTATAATGTACATGATCTGGTTATCCTTTGGTAATCTCTCTATTTTAAAATTTAACCAACTTTTTTAAATGGAAAAAATAATCACTTTATTTTTTAAATTTTAATAATAATCAGATTAAATTTAAGCTTAAAAAAAGTTTTGTTGCTTATAATCACCAAAAAAATAAATTCTGAGAATCAAACCCATGATCTTATATTTAAGGTAGTCGTTCAATCCAAACACTGAACTGATTGGCTCAATGAACTCAACACGTCATGTCAAGGGTAGCAACGTACCAGTAACAGTCCACTGGGAATGTCCCACGATACGGTAGCGCACCAGGTAGGAGTCCACCATGGAGTCTAGAGGAGGACTCCAGGAGAGGACCATCATGGTCCGGTTGGTCTTGATGATATGGAGGTGGGTTGGAGGCCGAGGGGCTGGACAAGACAAGTGACAACATCCTTCCTTCCTAACTTCCAAGTAGAGAAAATAAAGTTATTAAAAGAAGAAATGAAGGTGATGCTCTTACAGTAGAAAAAAAAACCACTATTAGAGAAAACTTACATGAAAAATAAGAATATGCATATTGTTTTCCCAAATTAGTATGTAGGGAGTTGTGCTGGGCAGGAATAGACACCATGGTGGTGTTGAGAGTACCTGGTGGTATGTGAACTTACTCTCCCCCCATATAAAACTAGAGGTAGAGAGAACTATGGCACAGTAACAGTATGTGGGCAGGAATAGACACCATGGTGGTGTTGAGAGTACCTGGTGGTATGTGAACTTACTCTCCCCCCATATAAAACTAGAGGCAGAGAGAACTATGGCACAGTAACAGTATGTGGGCAGGAATAGACACCATGGTGGTGTTGAGAGTACCTGGTGGTATGTGAACTTACTCTCCCCCCATATAAAACTAGAGGTAGAGAGAACTATGGCACAGTAACAGTATGTGGGCAGGAATAGACACCATGGTGGTGTTGAGAGTACCTGGTGGTATGTGAACTTACTCTCCCCCCATATAAAACTAGAGGTAGAGAGAACTATGGCACAGTAACAGTATGTGGGCAGGAATAGACACCATGGTGGTGTTGAGAGTACCTGGTGGTATGTGAACTTACTCTCCCCCCATATAAAACTAGAGGCAGAGAGAACTATGGCACAGTAACAGTATGTGGGCAGGAATAGACACCATGGTGGTGTTGAGAGTACCTGGTGGTATGTGAACTTACTCTCCCCCCATATAAAACTAGAGGTAGAGAGAACTATGGCACAGTAACAGTATGTGGGCAGGAATAGACACCATGGTGGTGTTGAGAGTACCTGGTGGTATGTGAACTTACTCTCCCCCCATATAAAACTAGAGGTAGAGAGAACTATGGCACAGTAACAGTATGTGGGCAGGAATAGACACCATGGTGGTGTTGAGAGTACCTGGTGGTATGTGAACTTTTTCTCCCCCCATATAAAACTAGAGGCAGAGAGAACTATGGCACAGTAACAGTATGTGGGCAGGAATAGACACCATGGTGGTGTTGAGAGTACCTGGTGGTATGTGAACTTACTCTCCCCCCATATAAAACTAGAGGTAGAGAGAACTATGGCACAGTAACAGTATGTGGGCAGGAATAGACACCATGGTGGTGTTGAGAGTACCTGGTGGTATGTGAACTTACTCTCCCCCCATATAAAACTAGAGGTAGAGAGAACTATGGCACAGTAACAGTATGTGGGCAGGAATAGACACCATGGTGGTGTTGAGAGTACCTGGTGGTATGTGAACTTACTCTCCCCCCATATAAAACTAGAGGTAGAGAGAACTATGGCACAGTAACAGTATGTGGGCAGGAATAGACACCATGGTGGTGTTGAGAGTACCTGGTGGTATGTGAACTTACTCTCCCCCCATATAAAACTAGAGGTAGAGAGAACTATGGCACAGTAACAGTATGTGGGCAGGAATAGACACCATGGTGGTGTTGAGAGTACCTGGTGGTATGTGAACTTACTCTCCCCCCATATAAAACTAGAGGTAGAGAGAACTATGGCACAGTAACAGTATGTGGGCAGGAATAGACACCATGGTGGTGTTGAGAGTACCTGGTGGTATGTGAACTTACTCTCCCCCCATATAAAACTAGAGGTAGAGAGAACTATGGCACAGTAACAGTATGTGGGCAGGAATAGACACCATGGTGGTGTTGAGAGTACCTGGTGGTATGTGAACTTACTCTCCCCCCATATAAAACTAGAGGTAGAGAGAACTATGGCACAGTAACAGTATGTGGGCAGGAATAGACACCATGGTGGTGTTGAGAGTACCTGGTGGTATGTGAACTTACTCTCCCCCCATATAAAACTAGAGGCAGAGAGAACTATGGCACAGTAACAGTATGTGGGCAGGAATAGACACCATGGTGGTGTTGAGAGTACCTGGTGGTATGTGAACTTACTCTCCCCCCATATAAAACTAGAGGTAGAGAGAACTATGGCACAGTAACAGTATGTGGGCAGGAATAGACACCATGGTGGTGTTGAGAGTACCTGGTGGTATGTGAACTTACTCTCCCCCCATATAAAACTAGAGGTAGAGAGAACTATGGCACAGTAACAGTATGTGGGCAGGAATAGACACCATGGTGGTGTTGAGAGTACCTGGTGGTATGTGAACTTACTCTCCCCCCATATAAAACTAGAGGTAGAGAGAACTATGGCACAGTAACAGTATGTGGGCAGGAATAGACACCATGGTGGTGTTGAGAGTACCTGGTGGTATGTGAACTTACTCTCCCCCCATATAAAACTAGAGGTAGAGAGAACTATGGCACAGTAACAGTATGTGGGCAGGAATAGACACCATGGTGGTGTTGAGAGTACCTGGTGGTATGTGAACTTACTCTCCCCCCATATAAAACTAGAGGTAGAGAGAACTATGGCACAGTAACAGTATGTGGGCAGGAATAGACACCATGGTGGTGTTGAGAGTACCTGGTGGTATGTGAACTTACTCTCCCCCCATATAAAACTAGAGGTAGAGAGAACTATGGCACAGTAACAGTATGTGGGCAGGAATAGACACCATGGTGGTGTTGAGAGTACCTGGTGATATGTGAACTTACTCTCCCCCCATATAAAACTAGAGGTAGAGAGAACTATGGCACAGTAACAGTATGTGGGCAGGAATAGACACCATGGTGGTGTTGAGAGTACCTGGTGATATGTGAACTTACTCTCCCCCCATATAAAACTAGAGGCAGAGAGAACTATGGCACAGTAACAGTATGTGGGCAGGAATAGACACCATGGTGGTGTTGAGAGTACCTGGTGGTATGTGAACTTACTCTCCCCCCATATAAAACTAGAGGTAGAGAGAACTATGGCACAGTAACAGTATGTGGGCAGGAATAGACACCATGGTGGTGTTGAGAGTACCTGGTGGTATGTGAACTTACTCTCCCCCCATATAAAACTAGAGGTAGAGAGAACTATGGCACAGTAACAGTATGTGGGCAGGAATAGACACCATGGTGGTGTTGAGAGTACCTGGTGGTATGTGAACTTACTCTCCCCCCATATAAAACTAGAGGTAGAGAGAACTATGGCACAGTAACAGTATGTGGGCAGGAATAGACACCATGGTGGTGTTGAGAGTACCTGGTGGTATGTGAACTTACTCTCCCCCCATATAAAACTAGAGGTAGAGAGAACTATGGCACAGTAACAGTATGTGGGCAGGAATACCACCTATGATAAGGCACACAATTATAGATGAGGCACAATTTGGATTGTAGATTATAAACACAATCACCTTGTGCACACAATTATAGATTATAAACACAATGTAATAAGACCAAATCCAAATAAATAGACAACAACGCTGAAATGTCACAGACTATTTATTTATTTGGACTTGGTCTTATTGCCTTGTGTTATGTAATACCACCTAGTAGTGGATCCATTGATCTCCCACATTTACTTGGGCAATACTTTTGGATTTTAAAATAAGAACATAAAATATTTTCTAAATCTCTTTAAGAAAATTGTTGGCCTTCAGAAATCTTTGGAGGTATTTTTTGTTAAAAAGAAGTGGCATTACCTTCAGATAATCTTTATTTTATTTTCTTAGCATGTTTTTTTTTTTTTTTAAATTATCTCTAGTACACGTGGTATAGGCCATGATAATAATGGTGGGTTGTTAGCGACTGCTTTTACTGTAAGTGCACCAAATGTCTACACATGTGAAAAGCAGTTCGACTTTGCATTTACAAATGTGCCAGAGCCCCGTTTGGTTACTTGCACTTGCTGGTGGGGTTGGACTTTTGCAAGAATCGGGGGCCATTGGAGCATTTTTTTATCAGAAAAAAGTGTCCAATGCGGGAATTGAACCCGGGTCGTAGTGGTCAAAAAACCAAACGGTTTAACCAGCCTTCCACTGACCCCCTCTTAGCATGTAAAGAGAGAAAGGGTATATAGGACCAAGGTGAGAAAGAAGAAAAATTCTCTCCAAGTGATGAACAAGAAAGGATCTGAGAGTCAACACTCACGCATGACAATCCAGGTGTTGGACAGCGGGGCGGAGAGGCGGCCGTAGCTACGAGCAAATAGAGAGACAAGGTAGGAGGCCCCAGGGTGGAGGTCTGTGAGCACGCTGGCTGTCTGGGTGGTTGTAAGGTTGCGGGCCTCTCCCGTGTCATTGCGGCGGTACGAAACCACGTACTCATCCTGGCGGCTGGTGACATCAGACTTCCACGCCACCCGCAGCACCCCACTGCCAGACTCTGGCTCTAGGGCCTCCATGATGGGTGGAGCAGGACCTGGGACAACAATACACATTGCCCGACCACACCTTGTAGACAGCCATTCTATCCACCTGGGATGACACTGAAGGGCAATCTTTCCATTAGCCCACAATCTTATATGATGACCCTACAGTTTTCTCAGCACCACTTCAATCTTTAAAGCTTTTTAATAAGAATTTCTGAGAACTCTTTTAAAGGACTTGCACTCACGGTCATATATTCTTGGAGAGTTATAAAGACAGTGTTCCATATAATCTCTCGGTGTAGATATGCGCACACATTCTCTTTTGTAGTTTTAAGAAACAAAATTATTCATCACTGAGTCCTTGACATGTTTAGATATTAGATATTTACCTAAGGCACCATGGCTAATTAAATAACAAATTCCTATAAAATTGAGCTTAAGCTGAATAGGATCTTTATTAAAGCACCAGACCATCATATATGAGATAGAACATTTCAAGAATAATTACACATGTGCTGATGTAATAAAATGGAACTATTCTTATATTGCCTAAAATTCTCATCACAGAATACTCACAGATCTCTGTGAATCAAAGCAAATCAATACTGTAGAACCTCTATGAGAAGACATCTCTTTACAAAGGACAGTTTTCATTACCAAGATGACCATTTTACTATTTAGTAGTTCTCAGGTATAATTTTTATCAACAAAGTATATCCTGCAATTGCCAAAATTTCAAAGATGAATGGCTGACTAAAGTCAAAGAATAGAAGCAAGAACCAATAAGCAGATTAAGGCTATGTATATGATAGCAAATATTTTAAGCCTTCTATATATGCTATAAAAAATGTAGGTGTCTTATAAACTAGCAATATAGATGTTCAATTAGTAATCTTGTATAAATTCAGATTATTACAAATACAAGACACAATGCACACACACAACACCAAAACAAACTAAATTTGATGAAGAGTGAGGTGGTTAGAATGACTTGGCAACAATACTCCACAACCTTATTCTGAGCATCCATGGAGAGTTTCCTCTCACAGTTCAAACCGACTACAGTAAAACCTCGCTTTATTAAACATCAATGGAACTGAACTGTATGGGGGATTAATGTAGAGCTCAAACTTGAAAATGAAGCCAAAAATGTTTCACTTTTTGTTAGCTCTCACACACATAGGATCTCCTTTATATCTACAGTATATACCTCTCGCTAATTCAACCAACTACTATTTAACACTTACTGTGATTCAATATACGGCTATGTATTTATATTTTAACTGACCATATATATAATGATATATAAACTTAAATTCAACTTAAAATACTCATCCCTTAAGATTTAAAAACCCTGAGTTCAACTGACCCAGTTGATGATCCTCAGCAAGGGTCCCACTCCAGGAATACAAAGGAGCTGTGTCTGTACTCATGTTAGAGTCGGCAGCAAAGGCTTCTGCTTCCATGTTAGGAACGGCCTCAAATTACAGGCAAAGTCAGACTTTCACCAAAGTGTGCCTGGATCATGGTGCCATGATCAACGAAAGCTGCACCCCTATACCCCATTACATGAGATCATGAACTTATGGAATTCATGTAATCTGGGGATAAGAAACAACACAACAACATCCCTCAAGATGATGAGTTAAGGAAGTTTGACTGTATATAGAAAAAAATATTTGCGAAGACCTACTATTCATTATTATAGGATTGTGGATTTCAACAAATTACAAAAATGATATAACGTTGAAACTCTTTTTTTATTCACCAGATCAAAGGAAGCTTTCGGGAAAGCCCTTCTTCAGCTAACTAAGACGTATAAACCTATGTTAGCTTTAGAAATAGATCATACTGTTTGCTAAGAAGAATGGCCATTATTTGAGGTTCGTCATAAGTTTCCTAAATTCCTAGTTAGTTTAAGCAAGGTTATACTGTCAAGCTATGGAGGTGCAATCTTGAGTATTCCCAACAAAAACAAGAAGCAGTGAGGTACTGACTGGTGACAATGAAGGTCTGGGTGGGCCCACTCTCCACCCCCTGACTGAGGGCAGTGACAGTCAGGGAGTAGTTCCTGCCAGGCAGCAGGGAGGTCAGACGGAGCCAGGGGTCCATGGTGGTGACCACGTTGTCTCCGGTACCAGCCAGGTCCTCCGCATCGTACCACTTCACCTGTACACACATCCACTGATTGTTACACCTGTGCCCATACCCTAGGATTATAGAGAAGTTACAACTGCAGAGCTCAACAGTAAATATACTTCTCTGTAAAGGATCTAGGTGCAGAGTCAAAGTGCCCATTAAGAAGAGTTACCCTCTTACTGGAGAGAAACTAAATAGTCAAAATGGTAATTTTGGCAATAAAAACTGTGTCTTTTAAGAGAGATGTCCTCTAGCAAGAGTGTCCTTTCATGGAGGTTCTACTGTAATATGGTATTATATTTGGATTATCAATAATCAATTTGAAAAAAGACACTGCTAAGAACTCTTTTTTTTTCATCTAAAACAGCTACTTATTTACTTATTGTAATAGAAAATATTGGGAGGGCTATCAGTGGTGGCCATCTCAGTGGTTTCAATAGTTTCATCAACCAACTCTCTCTCTTTTGAGGCAACCCGGATTCCTTGAGCGCACTAAAGTCGCCAACTTTCTGGGTTAGTCTTTAGACTTCACGACATCCAGTTTATCAGATGTTACCAGGCTGATTTGTACTTGGAATGTTCTGTATACACAGATTCTATAGAGTCTGTAAGTCTAAGCTTTTGAAATGTGGGCATCAAAGAAAGCTACGTCGAGTGTCATGGACAGAAAAGTTGATGTTGGGAAAAATTGAAGGAAGAGAGGAAGACCTGCAATGAGCTGGCTAAAAGAGGTCAAGAAAACTACTAGAAGGTTACTGGATGAGGTATGAATGATGGTCACTAACAGATCAATCAAATTAAGAGAATATTTGTCCATATAGGCACCAAAAGTTGAACTTGACTTGATGGACACTAACAACAACAGAGCTTCCCTTTCAAAGGCTAGACTTTTGATGATATCATAGGAACTTCTCCTGAAATCATCCATGAATTTCATTCTCGGCCTTTCTCTTTCTAGTCCTCTTCCTTCCAAACAACCTCCAGTAATAACTCTCAGTTTAGAAAAAAATCGAACCAAGTCCTAATGTCCCAGTAGTAATATGGCTAGAAACACTATACACATTGTGAAAAATAGAACAAAAGTGAAATTGTACTTAGATCAGGTGGATAAATTAAGTCATCTCCTGATCATGCACCTGATGACTTGCTCCAGGAGATGCCTTTTTTCTTAATTTATCCACCTGATCCAAGTACAAATTCACTTTTGTTCTATTTTCACATTGATTGACATTCTCACGCTCTTCCGGCCCAAATACCTGTTTCATGTTGTTTTTTTAGGATGCCCCAAAGACAACCTTTTTTTTTTGGTCATTGAGGTACAGCTTGCACTATGCTGACGAGGGCCAACAGCCCAAAACACATACGTGGTTAGCTTTTCATGATTAATCAAGAAAGGGCATTTGGCCAATTCTGGAATGATTAAAAATCAACACAATTAGTTTATATTTATTCCGATAGATGGTGTAAGCCATCAGCAACTTAACTATACACATTGTTTGCTTATTTGACCTCTACTTTGGCTAGCCTACTCACCAGATAGCTGTCCTGTAGGCTGGAGTTGTCAGGAGTCCAGGACACCCAAACTCCACTGGGGTCCACGGAAGTCACATTCACAAGCTGCACTGGTAGTGGACCTACACCACACACATTCCTTCTCGCACCACATCACATGCTTCACTGGTAGAAAGGGATGTTTAGACACTTTTATACAGCGGGAGAGCCTCCATATAGCAACTTCTTTTAATAAGAGCAACTTGGCTATATCATCATAACTCTAAAGAGTCTTGAGTTTCAAGTTCTAATTATTTCAAGTGTGGATAGAACAACAGTAAAAAATCTTGATCCCAAGTGACATTGTTATTGAAAGAGGTTTGACAGTATAAATTATTGAAGCTACCACTGTCAACCTTGGTGCGATTATAGAAAATATTAGATTAGAAGGTTCACTACTGATTTAGCAAAACCCTCTATTTTCTAAAACAATGTATTTCCTATCATTTCACAGAGTATGGCCTGCTGCTCTGAGTGTTTGGTTAATTAATATATCTCTGTTGATTTATAAAACTAAGTGCCAAAATGTGTGTGTGTAAAATTTATTCAATATACAAGATTTTTATACAGTAGAACCTCTTTAATTCAGCCTATTTAATTTAACTGTCCATAATTTAACTCTGACTTTAATTCAACCAAATATTCTGATCCCCTAGTATGTGGAGTTAAAGAAGTTAGACTGTAACTTGCTGAAAAATTAATAGAAAATTAAAATTATTTTGGGATAAAACATTTGCTAATGTTTCCCTTTGAGCATATTGCTAGTGCTATAGAATAGGATTCACACAGAGTGCTTTGCCCTCTCGCCATGGTAGAGAAGAGCTTCTAGTACTACCACATCCAAATCCTCTGTGCACCAGTGAGTGTTGCTGTTGTCTAGACATCCCTAGCTATTTCCCTACCAGACATCCTGTTTCAAAATAACTTTATTAGGTACCGCTCAAAAAGAGCAACTTAGCTTATCTATTTACAATGAATAATATGAACAGGTTCTTCACATATAAATTAAATAAAAAGTGTCAAATGTGGGGTTTGATCCCGGTTCATGGCTGTCGGAAATCAACAGTTTATATAACAGTTTATCTTCAAATTTCTGCCAGACATAGAACAGGGATAGGTGGTGATATCAGGCAGACTTGTAGTAGTGTGCTGGGTGTATGCTGACTCCTTGGTTTCTATCTCAAATTCTGAGACTTTTTATTGTCAAAATCTCCTGAACAGAATGTATTACAATCAATTTGAACTGGAAAGTCAATAACTTCCTGTACTGACAAGGGTAAAGAACATTGGAACATCTCCTGAACAGAATGTATTACAATCAATTTGAACTGGAAAGTCAATAACTTCCTGTACTGACAAGGGTAAAGAACATTGGAACATCTCCTGAACAGAATGTATTACAATCAATTTAAACTGGAAAGTCAATAACTTCCTGTACTGACAAGGGTAAAGAACATTGGAACATCTCCTGAACAGAATGTATTACTATAAGATAATAGTTCTAATACTATGATGTGAAAAACAGCAAGAAACCACTACATTGACACAGTCTGAGGTATAACTTATGATGATATAAACAGATGTGCAAAATCATCATAAAATTGATAAGCTACAATTTGGATTATAGATTAGAAACATAAGGTAGCAAGACCAAATACAATTTTTTCAAATGTTTGTGATATTTCAGTAACAACTCTGTTACCAAAATGTAAAAAAAAAAATCATTAATTTGGATTTAATCTTGCTACCTTATGTTTTTTTTATGGGATGGAACTTCATGGAACCAGTCAATATGATGGTTAAGATTAAATCTAATAAAATAGATTCCCAAGAAAACCTTCCATGAGTTCTAGGAGCAATTACTTTTGTCATAACAAAAATATATAAACATATAAACAATACTTGATTTATCTAATAAAAAATAAATAGATTGGGACCTTGTTATAACATCAACATGGTCATATAACAAAATAAGATTATCTCTGGTCACAAGATTTTTAATTATAAAAACAGATTATTTATATAGAACACAACACAATTGGGACACACACATATTATGATGTTATAACCAAGTTGCTTCTATTTAACTTATCCAAAGTAGATTTAGTACAGGCCATGGTAATCATAGTGGGTAGTTAGTGACTCAATTTTACTTTTATGAGTTTTACCACGTGTCTACACATGTAGAAAGCCGTTCGAATTTTGCACTTACAAGGTACCAGAGCCCTGTTAGGTTACTTGAACTTACTGGTGGGGTTGGCCTTTTGCGAAAATTGGGGCCATTTTCCTTCAGAAAAAAAAAAGTGTCCTAAGCAGGATTTTATCCAGGGTTGTCACAAATCAGCAGTGTAAAAGAGGATTTTATAAGGAGATTTCCCTGTGAAGGTCTTTAATTATACAAATAAAAGTGATCTAATCAAGCTCCAAAGAGAGACCACCTCCATGTTTATTGGAGACTCTCTCCTGAATGGCTCTAGCGAATACAATAAATACCAGGGGTCGGCAACCTGCAGCTCGCGAGCCACATGCGGCTCTTGGATGTAAAGCGTGTGTAAGGTACTCACATAAATAAAAACTTTTTTATGCAAGTAATATTTATTGTTGATAGAAATAAAATTGTGCCTCTTTAAAAACTTTTAAATTTTGTGAATTATAATTTTTTGACTCTCAGACTCAAAAGTTTGTTGACCCCTGATATAAATTGTCTCTCCTAAGACAGAGTTGTCCCACTCACGAGTGGTGATGTTGGCAGTGAGGCCCCAGCTGGGCACAATCCCGCTGAGTGCTGTCACCTCCACTGTGTAGGTGACTCCAGGGTCCAGGTTGTCAAAGCGGGCCACCAGCGGACCCTCCCGTGGCAAAATCTGCCGTAGAGGACTGCGGACCCCTAGAGATACCTGGTACTTGTCAAACTCTGAATGGCCACGTGGAGGTGCCCAGGTGACCTGGAGGGAGTTTGAGGTAAGGGTGGCCAGATCCACGGTCAGGTTCTGTGGAGTCAGGGGCACTGCACATCCACCACATAAGATCAGAAGAAATTTAGAAGCGACAAGGTGTTTTTGAAATCACAAATAAATTTTTGTTGTGCCACAATTAAGAAGGCTAAGAGAAACCACCTCTCCATCTGAAAATTCAGAAATTCTATTTTAAAATGGTTCTCAATATAAGACAGTAAAATCTCTTTAATTCTCTCTCTCTCTCTCACAGCATGAGTTGTCTCTATAATATTGTCATATAGAAAATGAGAAAATACAAACTTCAGGATGACACCTCAATTTATTTAAGGCAAGCACAAATCAAAATTTATAATCTGTTCATAAAATATAAATATTTTGCTACAATATGATCTTTCTTTTTTCAGTGAAAATGTCCTCTTTATTGAAGTCTCAAACTTCAGTTTTGTTGAAAACTTAAAAAAACATAATACTAAATGATATAGGGGTTTTTACAGTATTTATCTTGAAATGTTGAATCAGGTAATCTGGGGGGCAGCACACTAACAAATTGTATGAGGCGTGTGAGTAACAACACAGCTGCCAAAACATCACCAACAATTTCTTAATTTGAATTTGGTCTTATTATCTTATGTTTCTAATTTATAATCCAAATTGTACCTTATCAATTCAACTGATTGTAATTCAATCCTTACTATAATTCATTGATTTTTCAAATCCCACCCACAAATTAACTACTTTAACTATAATTCAACACCTAATTTAATTCTGCCTGTATATTAAAAGAAAATGAGGCCTAATCCAAATAATTTATTAGTGTGTGACGTTTCGGCAACAACATTGTCACCACCATCAGACAAAAGAATAAATGACAAAAAATATCACTGCAAGTTCTTAAGTACTTAAGAACTTGCTATGATATTTTTTCTCATTTATTCTTTTGTCTGATGGTGGTGACAATGTTGTTGCCGAAACGTCACACACTAATAAATTATTTGGATCAGGTCTTATTTTCTTTTATTATAATCTATAATCCAAATTGTGCTTTATCTGCCTGTATATGTTCAGGTCTCTGTTTATTATTCCAATAGATGGAGGAGTTTATATTCAGGAAATGATTGCTTAATGACCCTCTCCAGCTGTCCAATCAACTAATGGCATCAACCAGGATGTGTGTTAGATCATTTTATTGTTATTCCAGTCTCCTACCAACTCAGCCAGTCTCTCAGCAGCTGTTCAATAGAGTATATCTTCCCTCATTACTTTTTACCCTATTCAGCTTTTAAACAACCCCCTTTGTTGCTCTTTATTCAGTATTGCAAATGTACAAATTGGTGATTTAGTCTAAAATATTTATGTGTTGCACCAGAGAACTGAGTTAATAAATCTATAAGGGAAGAGTTTTTAACTACATAAATATCTCATTGCCTGCTTGATCTATCAATAAATCTAACCCAAGTTATTATATATGATCTTAGTTCCTTGAATAATCAAACAGCTTCCACGTGTATAGATAAATGATGTTGGGAGAGGTAGATCAAGGAAGAAGTGGTTCAATGATTTAAAAGATTGGCCAAGAGTTAGAAGATATAAAGAGAATTTCTCAGATTGAGATTGAAACCGATTTATTAACCGTTCATATAATATTGTATAGTGCCAAATTAAAAAAAAAATTCTCAGAATGAAATGGCATTCCATTGATGGCTGACCTCCATATCAAAGGGCACTGCATAATGATGATAACAAAATGATAAAAGATGATTATCATACTATGGTGTCTACCTTGATAGAATTTTTTAAAAGCTGTTTCAATGCAGTAGAACCTCTCTGTTAAATAACCTAGTTGCAAAGCCAAAAAGTATTTTAGGAAGAGGAGTCTCCTCTTACTGGAGAGTTTCGAAATAGTAAAAATGGTAATTCTGGTGATGAAAACTGTTCTTTGTAGAGAAGGGTCCTCTAGTGAGTGTCCTCTCACAGAGGTTCTATTGTATTGGAAACCATCTCCAAAGTATAAATTCAGTAGAGCCCAACAAGTAGATGACTTACAAGTGCGATATTGAGCTTCAGTAGGAAGACTAAGCTCTCCTCGGCTGACTGTCTGCACAGTGATGGTGTAGGACCTGCCAGGCACCAGGCCGTAGAAGGCAGCTTGCACAGGTCCCGGAGGATCACCTTCCTTGGGGACAAAGAGAACAGACTTGGCAGAATCCTCAGGACTGACGCTCACACGGTAGTGGTCAAACACTCCCAGGGGCTGTGGAGCTTGCCACAGCACCAGCATGGTGGTCTGGTTGCGGAACCAGACAATGAACCTGCCGGGGACACTGGGCTCTGTCCACACAGACCAACATGTGTGATGAATCATCACCTCATCTAGAATTGAACAAAATGTATAAATAAGAAGGAAAAAGCATCTCGTATGATTGCAATTGAATGCAATGAAAGCAATTTGAATAAATGTTAAACTATTCTTTGATTTTTTAAAAATCCAGAATAAGGAAGGGGGGGGATCAAAACACGCCAAACTGTATGAATTTCAGGCTGTTGACCCATATCAATATGGTAAGACTGTATCTCATTACCAAAAATGTTTGTCCTAGAGGCTTTCTGAAATATCAAAGAAAGAGTATTCAGGCTAAAGGTCCATGATAATCACAAAATTACTTAAAGAAACATTATCTATTTTGTCCTATTTTCATTTAAAACGTATAACACGAAAAAAATGATAATTACAGAGTCAACTCAAAAATTGGAAAAAGCAAAAATTACCAATCGTCTTAAATAATGAAACTTGGCTTTATGCAAATTTATAAAGCATTTTTAAAATTTTCACATTCATTATATATTATATTTATATATATATAATACCTGTACATCGTTTAGTTATTTTTTCAGAAAATTACCAAATTTAACACAAAAGCTAAAAAAAGTACAGTAGCATAGAAATGGAGAAAGCCTGTAAAAAAAGATGCCATTTTCTTTTTTTTTGCTTATCCCTAGTACACGTGGTATAGGCAATGATAATCATGGTGGGTAGAAGTAGGCGACTGCTTTTACTGTAAGTGCACCACATGTCTACACATGTGAAAAGCAGTTCGACTTTGCATTTACAATGTGCCAGAGCCCCGTTTGGTTACTTGCACTCGCTGGTGGGGTTGGACGAATCGGGGGTCATTGGAGCATTTTTTAATCAGAAAAAAGTGCCCAATGTGGGAATCGAACCCGGGTCATAGCGGTCGATAACCAATGGTTTAGACCCTCCTTCTACCGACCCCCTTAATTCACTAATCTTACTATCACAGAGTGAAACCTCATTATAACAGCCTCCTTTATAACATCATAATTCTAAAGTCGCAAGGTTTAAGTCTAAATTGTGTTTTAATTGTGGTTACAACAACAGCCCCACGTGATGTTATATAAAAGAGTTCATATAACAAAAAATATATATATGCATGGTAATAATTTGGATTAAAGAAAAAATTCCGATGAGGAACAAACTTCCAAATATCTATAATTTTACACATATTGAGTTCATTAAACCACCAGTGTGCTGCGAGGAAACCGTTATCAAGGTTTTTTTGCCAACGTAGCAATCTGTGGTACCAGATGATAACAGTTTCTGGTTCCTGGAACTCGAGAAACTTCCTCACATCAAGGACATTTTGTTGTTTCAATAGATATTGGTGTCCTTAGAGCAAAAACAGAGTGAATATAAGGACATTTATTAAGAATTTAAAAGTGCAGTACAAAAAGTTTCTTGATCTATAAAGAATTGATCTTTCAAGCCATAAGCTCTTCAACAGGCTAATCAATTCAAGAACTCAATAGCTTATTTTTTTTATAGATTAATAAACAACAAATTTTTTTTGTACGATATATTTTACAAAAAGTGTTTAATAACATTTACAAATATATATTAAATTTTGTAAAATTTGAAAGGATGTCTAGGCAAAGTCTTTCTTCATTCATTGAAACAAAAGAAGAGTAGAAATCAATTTCTTCTTTTGTTATATTTAAAGAAGTGCCACAAAAGACTAAAGAATATGAATAGTTCTAGTTACTCCTCGAGGTGATCTCTTATTGGAGGTTGTGTTACATCACTTAAAGTCAACTTGGATTTTTACAAAAATGAGTCACACAAGGAAGGTTTTTTTACAACATTTAAAATTTTTGCAAAAAAAAAAAAAGAATAGCATAAGAACCACATGAAACCAATCTAAATAAGTAAATTATATGTAATATTTTGTGGTATTAGTATTGTTACTCAAAAAATCCCATATAATTTACTTATTTGAATTTTTTTTTTTTTTTTACTCTGTGATTCTTATATACGTACAGTAAAACCCCGCTAAGACGAACCATGGATATAACGAACCCATCGAAAATCCCAATTCCATTCCATTAAAATTACCATCGTTATAACGAACTTTTCACTTTTCAAACTAGCGAACTATCGCTATAACGAACCCAATATTGGTCCCAAAATATTAAATTCTATCAAAAATACCATGCTTATTACAAACTTTTAATTTTAATTCTAAAATTCCAAAATTATAATTTTCAAAACTAATTAAAATTTTGTGTGAGCTCTAGCTCACAGATCGCAATTCAAAACAAAGAATTTAGCGACATTGGGTGTTTTTATTTACGTTCTATTTTTATACTGCGCTCTTTTATAAATTTTCATGCCTTATTGAAAACTAAATTTCTTAACTCTACATTAGGAAAATTCCTTAAAACATGATTTAAATTATTGACACCAGTTTTAAAAGATAATGGAAGTGCCAAAGAAAAAGTCGCTCGTACCAAGATATCACTTGAAAAGAAATTAACCATCATAAAAGCTATTGAGAGTGGTACATCGCAAGCGGAACTTCGGAAGAAAATGAAAATGAGCAAAAGTAGCATTTCTACGATATGGGGCAAAAAAGAAGACTATATAAAAAAAAAAATGCTACAAAGAGGAATCAATCCCAACTATTGCCGCTATCGTCAGTGTCATTCTAAAAAATGAAGATTTCTTTGCTAGATATGAAACGAAATTTTTGAGGAATATGTTAAAGCAGAAAAAAATAACAGACTTCTTCAAGTAAGCCTTTGTATCCTATATTGTAATATAATATTTATTTATATAAAATATATTTTTATACCTTTAAAAATATTATTAATAAAGTTTTTATTTAATTTTTATATATAAGGTATACTTTTCTTGGGTTTTTTTGACATATGGGGGGCAGGTTGCATTTATACTAATTAAATTATCAGAGGAACTGATCAAAAAGGCAATATTTTCACATGATTTTGTTTTTATTTTAATATACAGCTTTAATATATAGAAATAGGTTAATTTTTAGGGGGGAAAAAAGCAGCCAATATTAAGAGGTAGCCTTTTTTTTTTTTTTTTTGCGCATGCCCTTTAATTATATCCTCAAAAAAAAATTAAATACCCAAACCGTGGCTATAGTGAACCGTGGCTATAGTGAACCAAAAGTCCCGTCCCAATGGGGTTCACTATAGAGGGGTTTTACTGTATAATGCAAATTGTACCGTAGAACTTTAACATGGCATTGGAAGTTCTTTGATAAAAGATTGCAGAGAAACAAATATGGTATCTGAGACATGATAAGAAACTCAAAAGTTTCATTCTCCTGTAATTCATGTTTTTGTTGACTTTGTTAATTATTATTATTATTATTTTTTAACAAGGTAAACTAAAGTTTGGCTCGTCTTCAAAGAGAGAATATAAAATATAGATGTTGTAGTATGGCTGACACTAACGAGTGGTAAAGTTGAGAGTGGCAGCCTGCGAGGACTCCACAGTATGCAGCAGGGACCGCAGCCTGACGTTGTAGACAGCACCAGGAGTGAGGTTCCTGAGAAGAAAATTCTGGGCCGGGCTGTGAATGGTGTGTTGGGCTGGCGGCCCAGGTTCATCTGGAGATTCCACGGAGAGCTGGAAGCCGGTGAAGTTTCCCTCTGTGGGGGGTTCCCATCCAAGTTCCACTCCTTTCTCTGACCGGGAGAGCTCAGTGAGGTTGGTTGGAGGTGCTGGCTCTGTAACCAACAACTCATTCCTCAACACCAAGGACTGCACATCATTTGAAGACAGAGATAGATAAATTTTGAACATTATGGATCCTCCTTCTTAGAGGGCTTACATCTTCAAATGCCATTTCTGAAGTAGATGGAGAAAACAAAATAATCCAACTAGAATATTTTTTGTTGTGTTGGAGTATATTTACTTGTGGTGTTTATCTTTAAAAACCTCTATATAGTGGAAACTTGCTTTAACAGCAACATGGCTATAAAATCATTATTCTAAGATCAAAATATTAAAATAACAATTATTTAACACCATGGGGTTAAAACAACCACATGGTTATAACAATTAAAATCTTAGCCTCCAAGTGATGTTGTTATAGCAAGTTTCAACCCCATTGTTAAGACAATGGTATCCATGATAATTTACAATTGAATTATTGATTAGAAGCATAAGGTAACAAGAGCAAATCCAAAAAAAAGGTAACTGTGTGTGATGCTTCAGTAACAACACTATTACCAAAACATCACAAACATTTTATTTATTTGAATTTGGTTGTATTACCTTATGTTTACAGCATTTTCCAGTTAAATGGGAATCATGTTAATCAAGAAGGCTGCTTTATTGAGACACTTAATGTAAAAAATATTGTATTTTTGTGTTTGGTGATTCACATATTATTCACATAATATTAACAAGAGCAAGCTTACAGTGCACTTATAGGACAGCTTTATATAGAGACTATATTTTGTTAGGACAAGAACCAGAGTATATATTTCCATATTTGATTTGGGTATACAATAGAACACAGCTCCCATGAGGGACTGCTTAAAAACATGAACACTTCTGGCCTCTCTTGGAGGTATTTGATAATCGGAGGTTCAAGTTATTTTTTATTTTAAAAAGGTGGTTGCTCACTTTATTGCAAGCATTGATCAAAACACACTTACCGGAGAAGACAGTGTCCTCCCAGAGGAGAGAAGTGCCGAGAGAGGAGGAGTTGGTGTAGAGAAGGCGGAGATGGTAGGCGGTCCCGGGCAGGGCCTGGGTGACCGGCAGGCTAGGGGGCAGGTGGGGGAGGCGGAACGTCGTGTTGGGGGGCGGGGATCCCACGGGGGGCTGGTACGCCAGCGTCACCAGCCCCGCCTCCATGCCTTGGAGGACTCCCGGGGGAGGGGCTACCGTAAACCGAGAACTTGAGCCTCCCTGTAAACATGGATTGATTCCAGTTAACGGAAAATCAGATCTAATGATCAACTCTATAGAGGTTTGACAAGATTTATATATAAAACAGAGGAAATATGAAAAAGTGATTTAAAAATAATTGTGTTCACATCATAGAAAAAAAATCAGCGTAATACAAACTATCCAAAAATACAAGAATAAGCATTCACTGCATCTAAGAGAAATGAAGTGAAAGTGATGATATAGTTTAGGAGAGTGAGTAATGGTATCTTACATATATAAAGGTCTTGGTGTCTATTTTGATGGGAGAGGCGACTTTATTTTTACATCCTCCTCCCGGAAATATATACATATATCCTATCGTCACAGAAAAGTTCTTCCTGAGCTATTCCAACCTTGAATAGAAGCAGCACTGAGTCATGAACATAACACCATTATTGGTCTCGAAAATACATATTAGCTCCACTTGCAGCTCTACCAGGGTTTTCAGTGTTGCTTCTTGCAATAGAAAACGTGATGGAGAAGAGGCCAAGTGGATCTTTGATTAAAGGAATATTCTCCCCCCCATCGTGCAGAAATACATATCGTATTTTATCAAAATTCGAAACTATTATAGACGCGTGGAAAAATTTTCCATTGCAGTAAGGGCAGTAGAAATTGTTTTATTTTAAAAAGAATCATACGCGTCTATAATAGTTTCGAATTTTGATAACAGATGGCGCGCTAATGCGCATCATAATATCGTATTTTATATATACATCATATCGTATTTTATAATAAGTTAGTTTAACCGTTTAGGTCAGTGTCGGGCAACCTTTTTCGAGTTGCGGCGCACTAAGCTTAATTTCTTTTTTTCGCGGCGCACCTGTGAGAATTTCGTAACAAAAATATTTTTTTCCTTTTTTAACCAACAGATTTTACGGTGTACAAAACTTATTCTGTGAATGTGTGTGTGTTTTACAACATGCAAAAAAAAAAATGAAGAATTACTACAGCAATACTTTGACGAAAACTCCGAATAAATTTTTAAAATAAATTTATAAATTTTTTTTGTTTTCTTTTTTTTAAGCTTTGTAGCTTTGAGTCTCTATTAATAAACAGCTGTGACAAAGATTGTAAATGACGGTTAAGTTTGGACATATTATTTTAAAAATTAGGTATTTTCCCGCAGTATGTATTCAACTTTATTAAATAAAGTTGTTTTCGCGGATTGTTTTTTTTTTAACTTATGATTTTAAATAGGTACGTACCTATTTGCATTTTTATTTTTTAATAATGGCACGTGCCAGTTATGTACGTCAAGATTATGTACATACGTTATATGAAATATAAAATTATGCAAACTGTTGTAATTATAATACCAAAACAAGTTTTATATAAAATGAAATTTGCTTTTTTTTAATTTCATTTTTTATATGAAAATTTTTTGAAAAAAATTATTAAAATTGAATAAAAATTATAAAAAATATTTTTGAAACATTATTTTTAAATTTAACCAAAAGTTCTAAATACCTACAAAAATGTTCGCGGCACACCTAGAATTCTTCGCGGCACACCAGTGTGCCACGGCACACCAGTGTGCCACGGCACACCGGTTGCCCGACACTGGTTTAGGTCGACCATCCAGGTTGGTTAAGATTCACCATAGCCATTTTATTGTGGACTAACTAGCTTTTAAAATACTCGCAATGTGAACCCTGCTTGCAAAAACACTCTATGTGAAAAGTTTAAAATCTTTTTAAATGATGGGTTTATCGGAAGTCCTTGAACACGAGCCAATTTTAATATGAAATTCAATTCACTATGGACACACAAGCGTTTAAAAATATCCTTTCGTTTTTAGCTTTTTTTTTTTAATTAGCACAACCTATCACGAGTGAACAAGGTCCAACATAGTTTTTTTACGAGAAAAAAAGGCCTAAAGACATTATTTTAATATCAATCTTAAAAACACTTCGCAATTTCACTTGAGGGAGCAAAATGTCGTGTTTTATATATAGAGAAATGAAGGATAACTATAGATTCATTTTATGATTAGGATATTCTAAAATAAGAAAACAAAAAGAGAAGAATCCATACAAGATGGTGATGATCCAGAACTTACAAGAGGGTGACAAGCAGAGAAGGAAAAGTTCAATCAACTCAATATCGAAGTCAACAGCAGGCAGTGAGACAAAGTAAGTAAGCAAACACTGCAAGTATTTTATAAAGAGGTATGTAGGTATTACCGTGACGTAGCCCCGCAATGGTTTGTACCGATGATAGCCGAATTATGGGCACAGCCTAGACTTTAGAGAGTTTAGAAACCGAACACCAAAGCAAACAAAAAAAATATAAGACTACTGTAATGCTGCATGTGAAGAAGAAAAAAAAAACTGCCCCTAAAGATATAACACCACGAGAAATAGCGAACTGAACCGAAATAACGCGGTTGCTGTTTTAGAGGAGGCTGCTGTTAGAACGAGGTTCAAGCGCAGATGTACAATACACTTCCATCAATTCATCAAAACTGTATACTTGAGTTATTTGAATAAAACAATTTAAAAAGAATAGATTCGCGCCGTTAATTTTCTATCTATTTAACTATATATCCTTAAAATATAGTGCTCCTTTCAGAATTCTCTATCAGAGGAAGGCGGGAGATCAGCCACGTCAAATAATTAGTAGAATAAATATTTTTATACAAGATTCGTAATAAAATATCCTCATTTCCATATATACATAGTTGCGTTAACATGCCCTTTCGTCAGTCTCTAAAGCCGAAATGATAAATAAATAATAATCCTTTTCAAGGTAAAACTTCGTCCGCTGTCGCAATAGATCTGTTGTAGAACGGACATTCTCTGTGTACATAAGTAAAACACTGTCTGGGTGGTTGTTTCTGTGGGGTGAATACCCCTAACGCATAAATTAACGATAATTCAATAAGGCTATTTGAATTTTGGGATAAAAGGGTTTAATTCTATATACGGCTTGGGTAAAATGCACTCGGGGAAATCCCGGGCGAAGCCAGGTTATTACGCAAAGTAATATATATTATTATATAGTTGCATATATAATTATAATCAATGGGGTATTTTACAGCATCTGTAAGTGCCGCATCACACGTAGCAGAGTATATTGGCACATCAGTGCGCACATCGCAGCATAGCTGGCAGTACTATATGGAAACTATATAGTTAGCAATAATACTCTTTTCAAGATTATGCTAGCTGTTGTTTTATCTACACCTTACACGAATCATAGATATTTGCATAAAAATGGGTTTGATTAAGTTTTTAAAATGCCACTATTTTCAAATTGCGCTTATGTAAGATTACAAAGCCCTAATAAGAGGATAGTGTTGCCCTTCGACTTTCATTTGTGCAAAATTCAAAATTTTAACTTAACTTGAGAGATGTCAACATTATATAAACATTCTCCGTTCTGTTTAAGCGTTCTTGTGTTACAAAACTGTCAATAAACGAAGAACGGGTAGAAGAAGGAACATGTAAATGACAAAGCGGTAGTTGAAGAACATAAAACTACGGATGAAGCCTTTCTGTTCCACAGTCAAGTGATACTTGGAACAAGAAGGACGACTCACAACGAATAGAGCCTTACAACGTAAGGTGATGCTTCCAACTTTGTAAAACGTCGACTCAACACTTAAATACAATTTCCAATCAACTCTAAACCGGGGATCACGAAATAGATAACCATTAAACTGTGAAGTTTCAGAGAAAAAGGGGTCATTTCTGTAGAATGCCAAATCGAGAGAAGGAAATATGTATGATGCCCCAATCAAGAAAGTTGATAAATTAAAAGATCTAATCATCTCGATCTAATTGGCCTGGATGTAGAAGTTGCACTTTAATGGCATTTTTTTTAAACCCTCGACATGACAAAGATGTAGAAAAAGGCGGGGGGGGGGGGGGGGGGGGGGGGCAACAATTAGAAAAAAACGTTCTAAATAAACCCTCATAAATACAGTGGTTGACCTCTTAAAAAATAAACAGGAATGAACAAGAAAGAGGGTCGATATGGAAAACAAAACGATATCAAACGGTGTGTAAAAAGTGAGACCAACACGCGCGAAAGTTAATAATAAAAAATAAAAAAAAGAACGAGCAACCAGGCATGGAGGCCATGACGTCATCCCAGGCAGGTGGCCTTCCATTCTTTTCTGCTCCCCAGACATTCCTCGGCTCGCCCATTCACACAGCAGTCCACCTCCGGTCGTTGTGAGACCTCTTCTTATCCACCATCAAATAATGTATCCAGAGTAAAAGGTTTGACCATATGTGAAATCCCGTGCAATATTCCATCGTGCTGTATAAAGGCAATCAAGCTCGAGCTCTTCTACAATACTTTAAGAAAACTACAAGGATATGAGACAAGTATTTAAACTATTGTACATGCATAACACAATTTGCATAGAATATAATTGCTAACTGACTTATTTACATAATGATTTTTATTTAATATAGTCTAAAATAAATTGCATTTTATTATTTAAAAATTTGAGAGGGTTAATATTGGGCAACAAAATAGTAGAATTGGATGAATATGGAAGTAGTATTGCTGAAGAAGGTCCACGCACTTGTTGATGCTATCGCGGTGTTTGGAAATGAATGACTCGAAGTAAAAAAAATGAGTAAATATTTAACAACCCTATACCTATCACTTTTATTTCAGAATTTAAGGTTTATTCATTCTCCTACATAGCAACCATATAGAGGAACCTTCCAAGAACAAATTTAAGAGCATCATCAACAACAGCCACCACCCTATGTTCTCCGTACCGAGCAATAACCTGTCTCTACAGTGTGAGGAAGATAATAGGACTACTTCCTCCTAGACTTCCATCTACAAGGATTCATAGCGTCTACGTTATTCAAACGGCACAGTTCGCTCTGTTGAGTCTGGATACAGTTGTTCCACCAAGACTGAACTATAAACTACAGGACAATCGGTGACTATGAGTTACCCCTATGTTGCTATCTATTTTGTACTAGGTTTTGCCTTAGGGTTGTGTCCTCAGAAATTGTTTGTTTCTACGTTACAATATTCGCGGCATTGGATTGTATAGAAACTTAGAAAGGAAAGAGGAGAGGTCAGCCAGTACGAAGAGGCAGGCCCATGTTCTTTGACCCGCGACCATCTCTGCGGGGTGGATCATTATCCAGAGGCCACGCTTCGCTGCCTCCAGCGTCGGAAGCCCACGCAGCTCTGAGATAGGTGGCTGTCCGTTAAATGTTCTTGCCATTAATTTTTCTGGAGTTATATGTTTTTGACGTTCATTTTTTTCTGGAGTTGATTGCTTCTGGAATTAATATGTTTCGGCGTAAATTTGTCTGGAGTTAAATGTTTTTGTAGTATTAATTTTTTTCTGGAGTTAGAATGTTTTTGGCGTTAAATTTTTCTGGAATTAAATGTTTTGGGGTCGGTTAGTATTTTTAAGATCAAGTATACTTTTTTTTTTTTTTTTTGCGCTCACAAATTTTTGATGTTCAACATTGAACTATATTTGGGCACATATACATGGCGTTGGGCGGTCTAGAAGATAAAACTGGCGAAACCACTAGGGATGGGGTTATACTAGTCGACGATCCAATTTATCCCAAATTTTCTAACTAACTTGTAACGTTTCTATTAAACTTCTCTCACTATCTCAGTTGAAATGCAATCGTCGCTGTGAAAGGTTCACATCTCTTTTTTTTTTTTTGTAACAGATAATATTAGTACATCATTTATAAACATGAAATTAATTTCTATGTAGTATTGTGTCTTTTCATATATCCGTTGCCTCTCTCTTATGTGAATTAAGGGTGTCGGGATTAAAATAAAGCTATCATATCATCCTGATGTTTATCTACGTCACAATAAAATTGATATTTATTTTGTGATGAGGTGAAGTCAGGAGAAATAACTTTGATGGCATGTGGCTCCCGAAATGGTTTCTCTTTAGAGAACTCTCGTAGTGGTAAATCGTCAAACAACAAAAGAGCAAAAAGGTGCTTTAAAGCACAGTGTGTACTAGAATTAACAAAACCTATATAAACTCCTATTTATTTAGTTAGTGATCTATGGGCACGCTCCAGAAGCCCGAGTTATCCATATATTGATACCATATAATTTTATATTTATAATTGCATAAAAATATAAACCATATTTACATATTTATCATACCCAACGACACATTTCACCAATTCCATAATAGCATTCAACAATTTATGCTCGAGAGAGCCTTTATTGAAAAAAAAAAAAAAAAGAAAGTGGGATCAATTCAAGAGAGACAAATATATATATCAGAAAGAAAAATAGGAGAGAAATAAGAAACAAAAGAACAAAACAATATGGCGAATATGAAGCAGACGATGTGAAGGTCGCCCACCCACCCCCATGTAATGACAGATCACACTAGGCGGAATACAATAAATTACATAAGAGCGAGTATGTATTAGCAGGGGATGGATGTCATTACATGTTGGATTACCCAATTAGATCGTAACAAATTACCCCGGTAAAGATACATAGCCTCAAAAGAGCTGATCCAAGGTGAGAGAGGAAAAAAATGGTTTTAAAAAGTTGTTTGTTAAAAATTTGGCAAACAGCACAAAGATATTGTTATTTTGGATATGTATCATAGAGAGGTCGTCTCTTTCAGTTTGTGGGCTGATAGTTTTTTTTTTTTTCACGAATATAATAAGCTGGCAACACTGGATCACAGATCAATTATATTATTGATGTAAAATCAATAATTATTAATGGAATATGGAAAGTAAAAATGATGTATTCATTTTCAAGATTCCACTATATGAAAATTTGAAACATTCCTGGGATATTTTTAAAAACAAATTTCTATCACACTACTTAAAATTGAAAAAAAAAAAAAAGTCAGAGAGACCCATGGCCTATAAATGTTCTCAGATTGAAGATTACAGTTGAAGGAGTATATGTCCCAAATATGTGGGGGGATAATGATCACTTACAGTCAAATCACAGTATGTAATTTAATATAGCCGTTTATATCAGGAAAAGTTTGTGCTTATCATACATCGGATGTGTTGACCGAACATTTGGACAAATTGGTGTTCCAAGAATTACAATCTGTATTTAAGTAAACAGAGAAAGGAAGGATTAGCTGTGTGAAACGAGGAAGACGTGAATCCTTGAGGCAGGATGGTCATCACACATCATCAGGCTGGAGGTCGTCCAAATAACGAGGTCTTTCACGACTCTCCCCGCGAGTAGGAAGGAAGGATGGACACACAAAATATTTTATAGAACGCTATTTGTTTGTAGTTTCGCGAGTTCCCCACATCTTTATAATTACTAGAGCTTACTGTTTGCGTTCATTTGTGTGTCTGCAATTGTGTGAATGTCTATTGAGAACGTTCTTGGTAGAGAAATATGTATTAATATATAAATGAAGAGTTTTTATCGTACGTTTTTCTCTAATTGGGATATTTATATATAAAGACACACACACACCAGGAAAGAGGGTGAACATTACTCATCCCAATACCCTAGCCCAGGGGTCGGCAATCCGCGAGCCACATGCGGCTCTTTGGATGTGAAGCTGTGGCTCTTTGTATAGTTCCTTACGCAAATATTATTTATGCAAGTATTATTTATTGTTGGCAAGAAAAATCTGTGGTTCTTTTAAACTCTGATATTTTGTTAATTGTAATTGTTGATTCGTCCGACTCAAAAGTTACCCATCCCAATACCCTAGCCGTAACCAATGGTCCGTCCGGTGGTATTTCCGGGGCAGGTTGGGGGCGGGGTGGTGACCTAGAGGTTAGAAAACAATGAGTCGTTAGCTCGCTCCACATTGTCTGACTTTCTTCTCTCACATTCTCGGGTGTCCAACTTCTTCATTCTTATTTTCGCCCTCCGAAATCATTCGTATTTACTAAGAAAAACGTTTATTTTTCGTGTTTTAAAAGCCACACACACACACACACACAGTCACTTCATTTTTGTCTTCTCATTCTTTTTTACTAGAGAAAAATTATGTGTATGTAAATTACAGAAAAAAAAATCGTATCATAATCGCAAATGGTTTCATTTAAAAAGTAATTTTCTTAGTCTACTCTTCCCCACATTCAATATCCTCTCTCCCTTTTGGTGAAAACCCAAGTCTGCTCCAAAATGTCGTATCTATCGGAGAGGCCAGTTTCAGCCCAATTCAACAATTTTACTTAGGTGACGTTTAAATGGCCCACATTACGTCCATTTAATAGCCGACGGTGTTGACAAAACAAACAATACTCTTAGTACTATTGAACACAAGAATGGGTATTTGGCCAATTTTGAATAATTATAAATCAACGAATAGTTGTCATTTATTCTGATTGATGGCGCAAGCATCAGCAATTTTTAGTTGCACGATCAGGAGAAGCCTTTTTTTCGTAATTTATTCCCCTTATCCCAGTAAAATAACCCTTTTAAAACATCCAGTTATCAATGCACACCTATACTCTAGATAAAATACACTAGTGGAAATAGAGTGTTACAACCAGAAGGAAGGGTTATAATGATAACCATTTATATGTTTATTTTTGACGCTTTGTATCCAAAATGTAACCATTCATTACACGAAGTTAATTTGAGCTACATTCCATATTTTTTCTCTAAATTCCTGTGTGTAGCGCTTTCTAGTCCCACCAAATGTATATCACTTACGCCTGGTCGGACTAAAAAAATACAAGTTATCTTTACAAATAGAATTAATTTGTCTCTATCTTGACGTAACTCGGATTCCTTGGTAAAAAATATATATGTGATATAATGGGCATATACTTAAATAATTTACGTGAAGTAGAAAAATATGCAAATCAAGGCATATCATAAAAAAAAAAAAAAAGATAAGTCTTGCTGTAGCTTTGAGATTTAATAAAAGACAAATAAATAACAACGTCAAAAAA
This sequence comes from Cordylochernes scorpioides, assembly GCA_030710605.1. Lineage (NCBI taxonomy): Eukaryota > Metazoa > Arthropoda > Arachnida > Pseudoscorpiones > Chernetidae > Cordylochernes > Cordylochernes scorpioides. The sequence goes on along the minus strand of CP092876.1, from coordinate 39,486,406 downwards.
TATATGCACTATATTTTTATTTTATTTTATTTTTTTAATTGGCGAAAAACCAAATAGCTTTGATAGGATGATAGAATCGTCTGTTATCAGATACAATTATGAAATAAATATGAATGTTATATAGGTATCTTGAGGGGGGAAATATGGTACTCTCTCTTTACGCAAATCAAATAACCCAAAATAACTGGAAATAATAAAAGATAATAGGGCAAGTAATTTTCATCTTTGAGGTGACAAAATGTACTGAAAAAAGAGAAGGTGGGGGAACACCACGTTATTAACAATTTTCCCTTTAGTTAGAGGCAGGGTCAGCTGGGAATTCCTGGCAGAAGCGGCGGATGTTTTATGAGGGAAGATTCAAGAGTGATGATGATGACTGCATTATGAGAATGATGATAAATGAGGCGGTGATTCCGCCATCTTGGATTCAATGTGGTGGCTGCAACTAATTGTATTTTGTTGTTGGACACGCTGACCGCTTAGGGTAGAATTGTCAACTTAATTAATGACAGTGAGAGATAAGAGGGCTGAAGAGTCTAATGAACAAGATAAGAGGAACAATGGTCTGATGTATTTGTAATGTCTCTTATCAGAGCGACTTTCTTAATTAGTGGAAGAATTAATTGCACATTTGGTTCGATCGAATTCGATTTCTTTTCCCTATGTCGTTAGGGCCTGTGAAGGCTTCTCAGTGGTTTATTCTAACTGTTAAGTGCAGGCAATTCCATTGTTTTATCAGAATTTTTGTCCTTTTTTTTTTGGAGATTGTCGACATTGAAGGGTGGAGAGAATCAATTATGTTATTCGAGCAAACTATATATATATATATATATATATAGTATTACATATAAATATATTTGCATCGCGAGCAATGCTCTTCTTCAAACAATTAAGACAAAGCCAGTTAAGCGTAAATTAAACATAAGACAATAACGCGCCATCTATATATAAGAAATAAAACCGTTAAGTAGGAATGTTTCTTTTCCAAATGAAGCAAACTTTCTACTGTCTTTACACCGATGAAAAATATTGGGAGGATTTGGCTATCAGTAGGGAACCCTTTAAGCAGTTTTGCTATTTTAATACACCTAATAGAGCTCTAAAAAACGGTCTGTTGGATTAAATTGGTGAAACTGCTGGGAGAGATCACCACTGATGAGCCTAGGTCTCCTAATCGTTTTTTTTTCGCAATAAGGAGAGTAGAAAGTTGGCTTCATTTGGAAAATAAACATTCGCGGTTAACGGCTTTTATTTCTTATATCGATGGCTAACAGATCCAAGAGGAAGGGTTTAGGCCAAAAATACCTGTAGGACTAGTTCCAAGAAAACATTGGATGAGTTTTGGAATACAGAAGAAAGGAAATGACAGGAAAGAGCAGAGGACAACGAAGAATGGAGAATCACGTGGAAGGTCTTGATCCAGATATGATCTGACATGGGCTAAAAAACAAGAACTCTAGCTTTGTCAAACATGTAAACAGACATGGTTGCCAGCTATGGCTCTCGTCAGTACAGAGGAATTCTATATACCACGAGATCCTAGTAGAGGGCTCATAAAATCTTCCAATTAATGTTTTTTCTGGCGAAGACGTAAATCTTTGGACAGAATGTCGATATAAAGGATCATGTACCACCATTCTTTATAATACCGACCATTTGAGAAATCTTCACTAAACAAAAATAGAGAATATATTAGCACAGCAGAAACCAAGAAAACAAAATCGCTAAAACCTCCGACAAATATGTCACAATGGGATGAATGACGTCCCCTGCTTGTAAGATTTAAAGATTGCCCACACATCACAAAGTTGCCGAATGGATTAATTAAAATCAAAACAAGGTGTCAACGGAGGTTTCGGCAACATCCTGCGCAATGAGATAAGAAAATCAACATGTCAAGTCAATTATCGCTGATTCCTTAACAAACACTTTGGTGATGATGGAAGTTGTGGCATTTGCCTTGCCTTTAGTAATCAAGGACATTTTAATTAAAAACATATAAAATCACTTTTATATATTCATTATATATATTATTGTATAAACTAGACTAACTCACAGTTAAGCTCCGTTGTGGACAACGGAAATGATATTTCCTCAAGAGAGTAAACAAAAATAATAAAGGGACAATTAACACAGACATCCTGTGTAAAACGAATCTAAACAAAACTTGATGAAGATAGAATAATGATAAAAATAATTAATGAATCAATCCTAGGACTGGTGTGCCTCCCCAATCAGGCTCTTGATCGATACAAGGTTTTCAAATGTTGCCTAGACGTTGTCTTGGTTTTTCTCTTCAGATGTAGTATGCGGGTGTCGCTTTGATCTGGTGCCTTCAATAAATATTTTAGTAGGCTATCGTGTCTAAGCACACGGCCTATCAAATTCAGCTTCAGTTTTATAAATAGAATATATATATTAAAAAACGAAAGAAAAAAATAAAAGATAAAAAGATCAGGTGTTGAAATCAATATTAAAAATGGCATATCCTGACCAGGAGCACATGTGCTTTTCAGAAGGGCAGAGCGCCATCTGGTGGAACAGAAATCAACTATTCATTGATTTAGCCTGTTCCCTGATATTTGGCCAACCCAATTTCTTGATAAATCAAGAAAAGCCATCCACGAACGCGTTCCACCAGATGGCGCTCTGCCTTCTGAAAAGCACATGTGCTCCTGGTCAGGATATGCCATTTTTAATATAGAATATATATATATATAATAACAAATATTTTATTCGTTCCCAGAGACGAACAAATGTCACACAGATTATTTTTAGACAATCCAGAAAAATAATACCTTGCGAAACTTTTGCCAAAATTATTTTGCCAGATTTCTGTCCTTAAACATTTTTGAGTGTTTTACATCATAGACTCTTTTAACGATCTATTTACTTCTTGAGCAGGTTCTGCTTAATTGTTCTTAATTGATCAGTTTAGCTTTCTAAACTGACATTATATAAACTAAGCAATTTTAAAATATTTCCAAAAAGTTTTTGTTAAACGTGTTAAATATATATATAGGGATTAAGAGCGACTGATAGTGCATAAGGGACCCCTAGAACCAAATGCAGGTTTGTGATCAAAGTTGTTTTATTTAGAAGAGTAGGCCACCTTCTACCTTTGGTTGAAATATAGAGGCTTCCTTCACCTAGATGATCTAGATGACTGAAGAGCGCCATCAACTCCGACTTCTGACTTTAGACGGCCAATGTCACCTTGTGGTATCATCTTTAGGTTTAGGTATTTTTTTTTTTTTAAGGAAAAATAGTGCAACACGCTATTGCTTCAAGTAAACAGTACTACTCGTACATAACTAAGGGTTCCACGCTTCTAGCTTCACTGCGCTGTGATACGTATTGGACATATTTCGTGGGCACTTGATGTGCCCGATTACCATTATACGATTGACCAAAGTTGAGATTGTTTTAGTCATACGTCATCTTTACCTATAAAAAAACACTAGGTCGTACAAGCGAAGTTTTACCCCGACTTACACGAATTCGACTTCAAACGGTCGCTTCCATTTTATCTTCGGAATTTTTACTATTTATAATGTTTCGTACGAATTTAAGCAAAACTCCACATAAAAGATGGGCAACACGCTTCAAATGCGAAAATTGGTTTGAAAATTTAGATCGAAAAATTAAAAAAAGGTCAGAAATGCTGTTATTTTCATGTAGTGCAGCCATCTCTGATAGGGCCCATCGTGAAACCCTATTTCATTCTGTTCTGAGCAATTTTATTCCAAGTCTTCTTATTCCATATCTTTTTTTTTTTTTTTTTTTTTTAAGATTGCACTGTTCCTTAATTTTCTTCTCATAGTTACACTGAACGAAAAGTTGTAAACTCGATGTTAAACCGTTTTAACAGGAGGGGGGGGGAAACGGGAAAGGGGGGCTAGAGAAGAGAAAAATGTTGGTTATTTAATAAAAGAGCTTGATTTTCTTAACAAATATGATGATGTATTGCAGCCAATTTTATCATCTTCCCCTCCAGTGTAAATTGTGATGGGTAAATTAGATTTCACAGCATGTGGGAGTTGGCAAGGGGGGGTGAAGGTTAAAGAAAAAAAGAAATATAAAAGATAAAAAAAAAAAGGCAATTCTTCTTCTTCAATCGGTTTATTCTATTTCTAAATCCATTCAACTCATGGCAGGCAGACCCCCAGGACGGCGTGCTATAGATGGAAACGACAGCGAGCAACAATCAACCAGAAAGGGATTACCCCGTTACAAGGTGACAGCTGAACTGTCTGTCACCACACGACAGACTATTTATAAACAAGATGACACCGGAGGTGACAAAAACAATGTCCTCAACAACTTCACGGATTATCTAGACGATAGTGAAGAAAGACGAACATAACCAAGCGACAACCCAACTTTACAATATTTTACAGAACTCTAAACAACCGTTAGATTTTTGTCCTGGTCGGCTACTCGTTTGTTTTGTAATGAGAAACTTCGAATATTTTATTTCTATCGGCGATTCAGGAGTTTAAATAAAAAATTGTCTAGCCTCTCTCGTCTAGAGAATACTAAATATATGGTAGTGTTCAGATGTAGGTTTAACGCATTGCCAAAGAGTTAGCAACGTTTTCTTGAAAAAAAAAAAGTTTAGATAAAAACAAAATATCATCCTTTTTTTTAAGACGAGGTGTTAGTTTAAAAAAAAAATCAACTATAAATCCGTTAGGTTGGTCAATTATTTGAGAAGTTATTATTATGTAATATATTATTTATCTATATGTATATATATATATATTCTTTTGTGTGTGTGATATATACAAATCTAAAAAAAAGTTCTGGTTTTAGAAAAAAAAAAAAAAAAGGGGGGGGGGGGGGGGGGGGGAAGGCACCTCCTGATCGTGCGATTAAAAGTTGCTGATGGCTTTCGTCATCTGTCAGAATACATATTTACTAACAGTCGAGTTTTAATAATTTCAGAATTGGCTACAACTACTCTTTCTTGATTGATTAAGAAAAGCCAACAATGAACGCGCTACAGGCTGTTTCAGCGTGGTGGAAGTTATATCTTAACGACCAAAAAAGCAGGCCCTTGAAGCTTCCTGAAAAATCAAGGAACGCACCATAAGTGCACGAGAACGCAAAGTTATATGTAAAAAAAAAAGTACAAAAGCGAAATTGTACTGGTATCAGGTTAATAAATTAAGAAAAAAGGCATCCCCTGATCGTGCAACTAAGAGTTGCTGATAGCTTGCGCCATCTGTCGGCACAAATATCAGGAGATGCCTTTTTCTTCTATCAACTTGATCCCAGCACATTTCACTTGTGTATTATGCTTTCCAATTCAATTGTATTTATCTATTATCCTTTTAATATATACGAATCTAAACTTATGAAAAACAAAAACGGAAGACAAAGGAGGACAAGGGGAGGTGAAACATTTGTCTCGGTGCACAGCTGGCTAGGAATGAATGGCATTCTATGCTAAAATGACAACACATGCCTTTGTCTGGACGTAATAGAACACCTTTGGTGTCGCAAGTTTGTCGCTGCAGCTTTCTGTAGCCATTTTTATCCTAGGTAAATATATCAGCATCAGCAATCCAATTTTTGATAACACTACAAAGTTGGTAATTACGCTGTAATATCGTTGTGTACAAGTTAGGGAACACAAGGTTTGAAGGCATTTTTAACAAGACAAAAAACTTAAGACAATAAAGTTTATTATAAGTTAATATTATAACCTAACCATTAAAAAAAAGCGTCTATTCAACAATTTCAGTGTCATATTTGAATAATTAAATTTAAAAATAAGCAGAAATAGAACTTGAAACTTTTCTTCAACCATATAATAACCTTCCATTTTAAATGGATTGCATTAGCCAAACTGTGTATTCCAAACATGGATTAAGCAACAAAGAATTGAGCCAAAGACTCGTGAAATGACAATTGCCTAGCCACTACAAAAGTAAGAAATCAGGAAGAAAACAACTCGGAAATAGCAGCAGTAATAAGAGTGGTTAAAAAGGGGAAAAAAGAGGTCGGTATTAAATCTAACTTCATAATTAACCAGTTTTTCTTATTCTAGTTTCTCTCTCCAATTATACTCTACTTAAATCTGTTGGGGAAGTTTTCAACACCTCGAGAACTTAGTTGAAAGCTCCAAAGAATTGGCGATATTGAGGAGAGTTGTATTCAAGCCTGAAAATCTGCCCTGCCACTTCATCAGTTTAAACATCTTTTGGGCAAATTCGACTGATTTCCTAACTCCTCTTGTTGGATGTTATGAAATTAAAGCCATCCTTGCACAAATGAGGGGCCATAGTCCGAAACCATGGTCTCTAGGTGGACACTTCTCAGTTTGGCAAAGATGGTGTTGTGGCTTTGTCACCGACCCGAGGCCGCTAGTTTGCAGCGACGGTCAATATACAGCGTTTAGATTTGACGGGAGAGGCGCGCTATGCTTTTATAGATCAATTTCCTCCCAGAAATGTTTCCATTTATATTTTGACCATAGATTTGGCTCAGCCACTTTGCCAGTTAAACACCTCTTTGGCGGATTGTGAAGATTCCATTAGATCCCGTGTGGATCCAGCAAAAAAAAAAAAAAAAAAACGGTACAATGCATACTCATTGCCAGTCTATAATATTTCAAGGAGAAAAAAATGTAATTACGCCACTAAAAACCATCAAATTCAATACCGAAACGATTGAAAATGTGAAAATCTCCGCGAAAGAATTGTAAAAAAAAAAAATGTTGCAACACCATCGCCAAACTCGAAAAGATCAACTCATAATCCCTTCTGTCTGTCGAGGTGCCTTTCGAGAGAAATAAATAAAGATGTAAAGTTGACGTAACCCTCGCGGTGAAATGAGAGGAGGAAGAAATTCCTCCAACAAATAAATGGTAAAACGCCAGGAAGTTTTTACAAAAGTGAACGTTAATGGTCAAACCGCAATTTTTAATTATCAGTGAATGATTAACTTTCAACATTGACTAACCCGGCATTCCTGCTATCTAGCAGTTTGAGAAGGAAGGACTTGCAAATTTATAATAAATCTGTGAATATATCATCATTAGGTTTACGATTTCTACCCTGGAGGTTATCACGAGACGTCGCCGCTTCTATCTGTCTTGTACCCATCACTTCAGCTCGGAGTATTCTCTAGTATTTTTCTTAATGGCTCCAACCAATCCTTACTTACTTAGAGAATAAAAGAAGCAGCTTTAATTAAAATTTATTTTACACTCAATGTGTAAATTACACTTAATGACGCTTATAGTTTTGCATTGGCCGCTTTTGTTGTGTGTATTGTGCGTATTGTGTTTCCTATTTCTTATAAACCAAAAACGATCAATATACAACCATGAGCACCTGAATTCTTCATAACAAGGCTTAATCATGCAGTAAAATAAAATATAATTAGCACACGCTAAATATATTTAACGATATAGAAGTTCATTTGTAAAGATAATCTTTTCAAGCCGTCGACGTCGTCTTGAAAACTTTTGAAAAATTTCCCAAAATCAGGCCTCGCAGATCTTTTATGACTACACATGATTCTAGTCGTATCATGAGTTATCACACACACACACACACACACACACACACACACACACACACACACACACACCACACACACACGATAATAACTTGGTATATATAATAAATTATTTATAATAAAGGCAGTATGAAAGGAGAGATATCCACTTTGTACCAACTGTTCCCTACTTCACTTCAATCTGCTTTGAGAATTGTACAGATACTTTAAAGAAACCGCTAAAAACAAGGAAAACTGTTCACCATCTCCATGAAGGTACACGAGAATCATTAGCACGATACATTTTTTTTTTTTTATAAACGTGATTTCCACAATGTTCATTCCCTCAGGCGAACACCAAAAGATCTGTGGTAGGAGGTCCTAAAAGAAAGAGATTACGTGAAGCAGAACACGGGATGAGAGTTGTTGTGCGGCCCAGACAATGGATCGGAGGTTAAAAAAAAAAAAAAAAAAGCCCCAAACCCCAGTTTCCAAGTAACAAGGTCATGGCCCATGGATGACCAGGACCAGCTCACTTTTCAATTTCCCGTTTGACAGGCTTCTCTTGAATGCTCCAAAAATAGTAAAAAAATATTATTATAGATTTACACATCTAAAGAAGATGTAAAATATCATATAGCTTTTAAACCAAGCTCAGCCCATATCTGTCCATTTCTGAACTCCTCCTTTAGTTCTCCATTCTTCTTTGTGTTATGCCCTTTTGCACCATTGTATTGGATCTTCATTTTTATGGAAAAAAAATCGATATCAATCTCTTCGAATCTTCTCCCCCTTTTTTTATTCGAGAACCATTTTTTCAGGTTTCCATATCGATGTTTGTCAGAGTCTACATTTCCATCTAGCAAAGTGGGGGAAAAAAAAGAGGGGGGGATTTGGCCTAGCCACTTTACCAAATAAACACCACTTTGGAAAATTATAAGAATATCATGATTAACTGGTGATTCCAATAAAATCCAACCCAACAGGGCCATAGTCCGACACGACGTTCTGAATTTAACCAAGCTGGTTTGTTTATGTGACTATTCGCAACATATATACCCACAAATTATTCCAATTAAGAAGTAATTTTGAATATTTTGGAGACAGAAAGTTATTATGGTAATGATGGTTAGTGATTTATTAATGATATATATTTCCTACCATAACAGCTACTAATATTGAGAATAATAACTATATTTATAAATTCAATTGCCATCTATCGTTAAAATTTGTAATAATTATTTTTGGCAATAATAAATATATAATTAAAAAATAGGTAATTAACATTTGTTAAAACACTATTCGTTGGACAAACATGGGCAACACTCAGGCAGAACCTAGGCGAAGCCGGTTCTTTCGGCTAGTATCATATAAGAGAGTAGCTAGTGTTAAAATAACCAAACAACGCATACAATAAATGGGGTAGAAATTATTGGGATATATGGGGAGAGAGAGATGCAGTTTGATGAAAGTGGTGAAAAGTTGGGGGTGGGGGGTTGTTTCGTCAGATTCAATTTGCCGAGAAACCGTCGTCGTCCTTTGATAGCGGCTCTCTTGTCTGTTGGGATGGCATCTTGTAATCGTACATCACCACGCCCCCGCTAAAAGCACTTACATTTCCTAGAGATACTTTATAGTTCGCATTTCATATTTGCTCTAGTTCGCATTTCTTATTAATAAGATTAGAATTTAAAGATATCAAAGAAAACTTCAATGTTTTTTGAAACTTAGCACAGATACGTTCGTTTTAGACACGTAAAATCAAATGTGCCTAAATCTGAAAATTACACTGGTCTACACTGATATACATACTCAGATAATATCATTTAAAAAAGGGGGACGGTGGAAGGGTGGTCTAAACCGTTGGTTTTCGACCGCTACGACCCGGGATCGAATCCCGCATTGAGCACTTTTTTTGTGATTAAAAAAAAAAAAAATGCTCCAGTGGCCCCCGATTTTTGCAAAAGTTCAACCCTACCAGAGATTGCAAGTAACCAAACGGGGCTCTGGCACATTTGTAAGTGCAAAAGTCGAACTGCTTTTCACATGTATAGTTCACATGTTACAGTAAAAGCAGTCGCCAACTTCTACCCACCACAATCAATGATTATAATAATTATTATTAAGACTCGAGAAATTGTATAATGGAGAGGTGACATGATGGAGCTTACTAAAGAGATTGATTGAAGGACGCATTGAGGCATCAGATCAAGAAGACGCCCTCGTACTTCATTTATGGACCAAGCGAAAAGAGAAACCAAGGCCTCTTACCACCAGTTGGCAATGAATCGATCATCTTGCCTGATTGAGGAGGCACACCAGAGAGCCTTGTAGTACTGATTCACCTATATATTAATGATAAGAATTCTATATTGCAACACAACCCATATTATGTTGAATTGTATATTGATTTTGAATAAAATACAATATAAATCTGAAAATGAGAGAGAGAAACAAAAAATAGCAATTAGTAAAATGAGAAGTGTAGACTTCTCCTGAAGAAACAATCACAACCAATATTACGATATAAAAGAACAAAACACAACCAATGCGACAATGATGAAGAAAACCACATTGAGACATATAACGTAACGACATGAACCTCAGCAAAGCACACAACTGGAGCAACAACAAATATATCAACTCGATACATTGACTTGAATCCTATCAAAAACAACCCAAATACAAACGAAGTCTAACACCCGCTAACAACGGTCAGTACAACCAACAGTCTGACACCAGCTAACAACAGCCAGTACAAACCAACAGTCTGACACCAGCTAACAACGGCCAGTACAACCAACAGTTTGACACCCGCTAACAACGACCAGTACAACCAACAGTTTGACACCAGCTAACAACGGCCAGTACAAACCGACAGTCTGACACCAGCTAACAACGGCCAGTACAAACCGACAGTCTGACACCCGCTAACAACGGCCAGTACAACTAACAGTCTGACACCAGCTAACAACGGCCAGTACAAACCGACAGTCTGACACCAGCTAACAACGGCCAGGACAACCAACAGTCTGACACCAGCTAACAACGGCCAGTACAAACCAACAGTCTGACACCAGCTAACAACAGCCAGTACAAACCGACAGTCTGACACCAGCTAACAACGACCTGTACAACCAACAGTCTGACACCAGCTAACAACGGCCAGTACAAACAGACAGTCTGACACCCGCTAACAACGGCCAGTACAACCAACAGTTTGACACCAGCTAACAACGGCCAGGACAACCAACAGTCTGACACCAGCTAACAACGGCCAGTACAAACCAACAGTCTGACACCAGCTAACAACAGCCAGTACAAACCAACAGTCTGACACCAGCTAACAACGACCTGTACAACCAACAGTCTGACACCAGCTAACAACGGCCAGTACAAACCAACAGTCTGACACCAGCTAACAACGGCCAGTACAGGGATGCACCGGGCAGGAACCGGTTCCCACGGCAGGGGGCAAGGGCGATGAGATAAGCTCCGGGAATACGCCACGGCCTCCGCGAGTTAGATGGATGGACGCTTTATAATGTGTGACACCTTGACCAGGGGCAGCGCAAATCTTCTTGGTATCCTTTCAATTCTAGGAAGTTATATTACAGAGACAATGCTGACTTCACCATACTCTTCTTCTTGTAGTAGTGCTGGAGAAAAAATTCCGCAGGGGCCACGCTCTCTATATATATACAGAAATAATCTGTATTTGTACTCTCGAACAAGTATGTAATCCATAATCCGCCAGAGAGCGGATTATTCACTATTTGTAATTTCTTCCTCTGGTATTGGTTGGACTGCAGAACAAGATGTAAAAACATCTTGCAGCTTGATTTCCAAGCATGACTTGAGCTCCAACGTCCATTCGGAATTATTTGGTACTCAGTACTGGCTACCAATTCATAACGAAATATTTCTACAATTTTGCTTTATTGAACGTGTACCACACGTTTATTACAGTCGTAAGTTAGCGGGGACTTGTTACTTACAAATGACAAAAACATTTTTATATATTTGTTGCGGGATTTTGCAGATCATTTACTTAAAAGCAACGTAACTTATTCTAACCTTGGGATAGGAATATTTGCACCTACGACTTTTTGGCCGATCCTTTTAGGATATTTCTAATAACAATAGTGGAGAATAATAAATGCATCATATTGAATAGCGAATATAGTTTAATTGATGTGGATATCATGCTAACTGACTTCGACTTAGAGTAAAATATTGAAGAAATTAATCTTCTTTATGACGATTATGTTTAAGCATTTGGGGAAAATGCCAGATTTGAGTGCGACTCAAAAATATTTTCGAAAGTTTGAAATTTTATTTTCAAAATGTACATACATACAACACATTTATTATCAGAAACATTTATTTTTGTAGTCATAATCGTTTTTATTATATAGGATGGGCCTATCTCGCAGAAACTTGAGAAAAGCCTACTTGAAAAGGTCAAAGGGTGAAGCCTACCAAGCACTCTCGCTCGCCAATTTCAGTAATAACAAATGTGGTTTCAGCAGTTGATAATGTGCAAATGGCTGACTAGGGAATATGAGATAACCCCACCAAACTATATAAACACATCCAACCACTATCTTGCTGACGACGCCAAGAGGGCTTATTATCACTTGACAGGACAGTTAGCCCTTCCAATGTTTTCTACTTTCAATAGCGAGTAAAGAAATATGCTTTGTCGTTATTTATGTAATCCTGTAGAAAAAAATGATTAATTTGCATAAATCCCACTCTGTATGAATGAATTCTAGCCTAGATGTGCGTATGCGAGGTTAACGTCTCTACCTTTGAGATGAGGCGGAGTGACTACATATTACAACAGATGATATAGCATTTTGTCCGAGCCAAAGACCTCTCAAATTTAAGAAAAGAACAAAAATACCAACAGTCTACTATACCTATTATAGTCTATTGAGGCTACGACGGCAGAGCCGGATTTAACGCCGTAAGAAAACAGAAGAAAAACTACTGGAGACAAACTATCAAGACACGCTGAGAGAATCTTCAACTAAAAGGATGCCAGTAACCACAAGATTTGCAAGCCGTGTGTTCCCTTATGGAGAAGCGATGTAAAAGAATAGACATTGTTTCAGCCACAATTTTTTATTTTACAAATCTACTATTCGGTCTATTTCAATAGTTAACTCTCTGGTCATCTATGTAAATAAGATGCGATTGTGTTTTAATCAAAATAAATTACCTTGCCTTATACCTCATTGTCAGTGTTCTACGGGACAATATATGTACAGTCAGTAACCGCTAAGTTAGGACCAATAGCGAGGAAGTGCGATCAATTAAATCGTAATATATATAAACATCAAAGTTAAATGTTCTACAACATTTATTAAAAGTCTCGCATCAACATGTTTATATAACCAAATGATGGAGAAAGTAGTTTTAAAGTACTGTAGGTGTGCTCGACCATAGATCCATCCCACGGCACCACTCGGTGCGCCTACCATCACCTTGTACGTGGCTCCTACGCTTCAGGTTAGTGTGTGGTTGCTACCTTCCACAGTACGAGGTGGTAACCAAATGTGTGGGATAAAAGCGTTAAAGACTCTCTTAGTCCGTGTGGAAAGCATTTTAAAAATCTAGTGTGGTATCTATATTAAAAGTTATATTTAAGATTTGAAAAAACACCAAGAAAGAGATCAACATCAAATAACAGTTATAGAATGTGTATACAATAGTGGCGGTTTAAACTTGAACAATTGCTGGACGGTTTCACCACTGATCAGCCAGGGTTCCATTTCCCCCTGCTCAATAAGGAAGGTAGAGAACAATTTGAGAAATACAAATAATTGACTGAATACTAAAATGTTCGTTAAAAGTTAGAACGCCTTTTTTTCCAACAATACAGAATCCTTGTAAATAATATTCGTTGCAAAAGACTTTCGAACCATAACAGAGAAAATTATAATTCAGAAGCGGACAATATAAAATATAAAATTAAAAAAAAAAAAAAGCATTTTGCCTGTAACTCAGATCTAACTAATAGGTTTTGATCTTCCCAGGCATCGGTGGATCAGGACAGTAATGATCAATATACGTGAAAGGTACATCAACGGGAATAGTCATCACAATGCTACCAAATGCTAATTGTCTATGGGAATAAATATCATCATCTAATGCCATTAATTATTTCACGATTACTAGAAGATGAATAAAACAAACAAGACATCAAAAGATTTGTTTTTCCTTTACAGAACTAGATTCTTGCGATTACATCTTTAAATCCTAGCACACGCAAATGTAACAGCAAATTTAGGAAAATGCTATTAAAAAAAAAAACTTAAAAATCATTAAATCTCTTAAGACCATTATAAAAAGCATTTTAAAATAATGGAATTAAAAAAAAAAAAAAAATTGCAACAAATTCAATGAAATCTGAAATGAATTCCTTCGAGAGTTTATAAAATTAGATAAAAGTGTGTTATCCTCTCTATGAAAATGAAAGGATAATCAATAAAAATCAATTGAAGAGGAGGGAAACCATTTAATTAAACCATCCATTCTCAAGATGGAGGAGGAATGCCTAATTATACCTCCTCGAACACCGCCAGCTGGTTCCGAGCATTTGGGTTTCGAAAAGTTGCCATTCCGAAATTACTTATTTCTTAACAAATGTGTGCGTTTTAAACACACAATTGGGCTATTGTAAAGAGAAGCGAATAGTTACTGATGATTTGTTAGTATGTTTTGGTTAGGTAAAATTCTAACTTTTTACAATGGGATATTTTTGATAACGTTCTTTGCGCCTCTTTTTTTTTTCTGTCTTTATCTGCCTTGCGCAGTTCGTGCAGGATTAGATCACTACAAATATTCTCCAAATACACCAGTTTTCGGCCTAGTGATTGATTTATTATATAATACAAAATTAGAATAATTTACCTATATATTTACTGAGATTTAAAAAAATATCAAAAGAGATGTAAAAATAGTGATAACAGTTTCTATAAATAGGTTGTATAAATAAGTACGCTTATACAATTATATCAAAGTAAACATTTAGATATAAAGGGAAAGCCATCGTACATATCCGGTCAAAATACACTTGAAATAATGGGTTTTTCTAGACTTGAAACCACGTGGTTCTAGACTTGAAATAATGTAAACGAGGATATAAGGCATGATCCTGCAACTAAAAGGTTCACAAAGAAGTGTTTAACTTTGCATGAACGAGATATAATGTGATGCGACGCCTAAAAATCTATTTTAAAGTGTCCACTTTGAACCTCTATTAGTGGGAATAGGAAGTGTCACACCTAAAAGGAACTGATGGAGTCCTGGGACACTTGGGGCCTGAATGTGTGAAGGTTATTAAATACACTAAGTATTAATTAAAAAAATGAAAGTATGCCCGTATTGATTTTTTAACGTTTGAATACAAAATTTGATCATTTATTACACGCTACAAAAAAATAATTTGAGTCAAATCCACATATTTTTATTCGAGGTGTAACTCTCTATTGCCACTCGTGCACATCTTAAAGTGAGGTTACAAGGGAATGGAAACGTGACAAAGAAGACAAAAAGGGGGATTAACGAAGTTGAGGCATGGATCCGCCGCCCTTTTGTTCCCCGAGGAAGCTTTCGTGGTAAAACCCGTGGTTTATCCAGAACTCCATGTGAATCCTAAATCAACGGTGACACCCGCTATAAATATGGAAAACTTGGTTAACGTCGTTAGGCCGCGGACCTGGTACAAACTTGCTCAGTCGCCATTTTATTTGGTGGCAACATTCCCACACACGCAACACGAACTTATTTCTTGATTTTTACCAAGCGACCTTTTACTTAGGGGTCATTTCACGTGTAGAACAAAATAATAAGGCATTAATAAGCGCAAAATATAAATATAATTTTCATTAATCATCTTGAATGGCACGGCCGGGTGAGTGTTTGCCTGATCAGTCGCTGCGTTTTAAAAATATCTTATATTAGAATTATTAGTAGGGATCGGGGTAATTAGCACATTCCGGGGTTGAAACTATGACTCCTTTCAAACCTGACGTATTCTCAGCTGGTAAAAACAACATCAAACTCGGCAACCCCCGAATCTCAATGTTCCATCTAAGCAAAGACAATCATCATCTGGCACTAATAGGCCCTAGCGAAGTGTTTGAAACAGGTTATCATTATCCATTGCGTGTAGTGAAGACAAGGAGCACCACTTGGCCCAACTACAATAGACGTGCAGTATACAAAGGCTAGATAAGCAGTGAACCGCTTCAGTACATCGAACTTCAGTAAGCTGGCTGGGATGATCGTTATACTAGAACTAGCCGAATAACCCGGGCAACGCCCGTGTTTTACCCGATTGAATGTTTTGATTCAAATACTATTTGTTACAATTATAAATTGGCGCCTTAAATAAATGCATATGTTAGTTAATAACTATAGCCTATGTGCTTTATCTGTCTATGTACTGTTGGCTTCCGTAGGCGTCTCTTACTGGGAAAAAGAAAGAGAGGATTCCATTTGGTTATTAACTAATATATGCATTTAAGGAGCGACCCGCTCCAACACAATAGTTACAAAAACGAAAAAGCGAGTGGGGGGGGTGGCAAAGGTGGCGTGATTGTAGCCAACCAATAGGAGGGCGCCATTCCAAAAAAAAAAAAAAAAGCAAACGGTGACAGAGTTGAAAACTGATTAAGAGATGAAG
The DNA here is from genome assembly GCA_030710605.1 of Cordylochernes scorpioides. Lineage (NCBI taxonomy): Eukaryota > Metazoa > Arthropoda > Arachnida > Pseudoscorpiones > Chernetidae > Cordylochernes > Cordylochernes scorpioides. The sequence continues at coordinate 39,470,199 of CP092876.1, read as the reverse complement.
AATTGATGACGCTCGTAACTGTATATAGAACTAGCCGAATGACCCGGGCAACGCCCGTGTTTTACCCGATTGAATGTTTTGATTCAAATACTATTTGTTACAATTATAAATTGGCGCCTTAAATAATTGCATATGTTAGTTAATAACTATAGCCTATGTGCTTTATCTGTCTATGTACTGTTGGCTTCCGTAGGCGTCTTTTACTGGGAAAAAGAAAGAGAGGATTCCATTTGGTTATTATCTAATATATATGCATTTATTTAGGGAGCGACCCGCTCCAACACAATAGTTACAAAGACGAAAAAGCGAGTGGGGGCAAAGGTGGCGTGATCGTAGCCAACCAATAGGAGGGCGCCATTCCAAAAAAAAAAAAAAAAAAAGCAAACGGTGACAGAGGTGAAAAATGATTAAGAGATGAAGAACGCATGACGCTCGTAACTGTATATAGAATATTCGAATTGTACCAACTCCCTCGTGCCACAACTTTTGATAGAGGTGAGTCAGAAGAAAAACGCAAGGCATTTCATTTTGAAAATATAACCATTAATAACCAGATAAAATCCTCTGGACTGTGCCAAATGTCTTGTAAAGGTTGAAGATCGTCGTAATTCCATAAAGAGTAATCAAGCTTCCCTATTTACACATATCAGTCACAAAAGCATAACCAACCGTTAGGTCGACAAACAAAGAATCTCTACCTAAACATCTTTCGTATTCAAAGTTCTACATCTAACGAGCAAAGAAAGTCAAAGAAAGAAAAGTATACATAATACAATAACCTGCTAAGTGAAGGCGGAAGGACCACAGAAATTCCAAGGTGACTGACGTAACCAAAGGTCAGGGTGGGGGAAAGTAGGGTGGAGTGGAGGTCCTTGCCGCTCAGGGGAGGGGAGAATAATGCGCTGGAGAAAGAGGATCAGCGGCCCCTAGCAAGATCCACGTGTACAAGAACAGAAGCCCCACCGTAAAAAAATGTATTATGTCTGAAATCAATTCTTGTCAATTGGAGTACTGAATAAGCATCACGAATTTCAACTACCAGCCCTTTTTACCATTGAATAACCCCATCGGGGTTATTTCTTGTTTTATATGGAATTAAAATATAAATCAGAAAAATGTAATCTTTTTCTCCTCAAACTCCGTAGGCTTTTGTATGCAGTATTCTCGTTTTCTCAGAGATTCCTTTCAAGGGTTAGACTTTTGATGATATTGCAGTATCTTCTCCCAAATTGTCCTCAACTCCATACTCAGTCTTCCTCTTCCTGGTCTTCCCTCCAGCAATACCGTAAACCACTCCGAGTGTCGGACAAGATGTCCATACATTCTGGTTCTTCTCCGGTCAATCGTTTCCAGTAGGTCATATCTCTCGTCCATCACGTTTAAGCATCATTATTATTTTGTCTGTCAATCCCATGGAATTCACATCATTCGGCGCCAGCCTGTAGCTTTACCATTTCCATCTTTCTAATAGTTCAGGTCTAGAAGGCATATGTACACACGCTCCAAATGAAGATTTTGATAAAGTGATTTTTGGTTTCAAGCGACATAGTTTTTGATTCTATAAAATAATCCCTTGCATAAATATTGAGTAATCAATCATTCCTCCAGGGAAAAGTGTCTTCTTCAAAAACATGTTTATTGTTCTCTAGCTTTCGGGCACGGACGCCCTTTTACAGGAGAAAACATGGTATAATGATACGCCAATAGAACACGAGTTAAATATAATCGGATACTATTTTACATATTTTTATGAAGATATAAAAATATTATTTTTTACATATTAACTATTTGTTCATAAAGGGCACATCTTGGATTCAATAAATAATTATATATTAACTATTATACAAATTGAGACAAAATATTTTAAAAATATACATATCTAATAAGAGGACAAACAAATGAATAAATATAGGCCACTAGAAAAAACCAAGGAAGCAAGGAATACATAGTTAGGCTGTAGTTATCATTATTAGGAGATGTCTACCTGGTTCCCACCGCTGCTATTCTGAGACGATTTCTGTATTTGGATGATTTGGGGTGAGCTCAGGGAATAGTATACCATAAACTTCCGGAATGTCTATTCTTCTGTTAATACTATTGTGCTTTCTTGATATTATGGATTCTATGATGAGTCTCTGTTGTTTAATGGGGATGTTGGAATAATGGGTTCTTGGTTCGGATAGTGCGAAGGAATGACCTGTTTCTCTTACATGATGATATACTAGAGATCTATTGTCCTGGTTTTCGATATTTCGTTGATGTTCTGATATTCTTATATTTAAATTTCTACTGGTTTCACCTACGTATTTGGTTTTGCATTCTATAAAGTATATGGCATTCTTAATATTGGAAGGATAATTAAGGCTATTGCTTTTTGTTATAGGGTTTCTTAGTAGTAAACTTAAACTGGGTGAGTTCACTACTAAGAAACCCTATGACAAAAAGCAATAGCCTTAATTATCCTTCAAATATTAAGAATGCCATATACTCTATAGAATGCAACGAATGCAAAACCAAATACGTAGGTGAAACCAGTAGAAATTTAAATATAAGAATATCAGAACATCAACGAAATATCGAAAACCAGGACAATAGATCTCTAGTATATGAGCCCCTCAATGCACAGATTGATTAACTCCATAAATAAATCGGGAAAAAAATGTTTAATTTTTGTTGAAAGTCTAAAAATCTATATGACATATAGATTTTTAGACTTTCAACAAAAATTAAACATTTTTTTCCCGATTTATTTATGGAGTTAATCAATCTGTGCATTGAGTGGCTCATATCATCATGTGAGAGAAACAGGTCATTCCTTCGCAATATCCGAACCAAGAACCCATTATTGCAACATCTCCAATAAACAACAGAGACTCATCATAGAATCCATAATATTAAGAAAACACAATAGTATTAACAGAAGAATAGACATTCCGGAAGTTTATGGTATACTATTCCCTGAGCTCACCCCAAATCATCCAAATACAGAAATCGTCTCAGAATAGCAGCGGTGGGAACCAGGTAGACATCTCCTAATAATGATAACTACAGCCTAACTATGTATTCCTTGCTTCCTTGGTTTTTTCTAGTGGCCTATATTTATTCATTTGTTTGTCCTCTTATTAGAGATGTATAATTTTAAAATATTTTGTCTCAATTTGTATAATAGTTAATATGTAAAAAATAATATTTTTATATCTTCATAAAAATATGTAAAATAGTATCCGATTATATTTAACTCGTGTTATATTGGCGTATCATTATACTATGTTTTCTCCTGTAGAAGGGCGTCCGTGCCCGAAAGCTAGAGAACAATAAACATGTTTTTGAAGAAAACACTTTTTCCCTGGAGGATTGATTTTACTCAATAGTTTTTGATGTTAGAATACTTTTGTTTTCTCTTGATGAACATAAGTTTGTCTTGGGCGATTCTTGCCTTTATGCTTCTTTGCTTTCTCCATCTGAGGTGATTAGTGGAAATTAAAAAATTATAAATAATAGCTTTGTTGGCGTATTTTATTTTGTTCAATCGTGAAATTTATGTAACCGATGAACAGTTAGGTCCAACCATGCCACTTAGGTATGACGACAGTATTCCAAACACGATAGTTACGAGATAGCTTTAATGGTATAAAAACACCATCACGATATTGGCGGCCATGTTGAATAATCCTAATAGATAGAGAGATTAGTGGCGGAAGCACGAAACGCTGATGAGTAGCAAACGGTGAAAAACACATGTCCACACACTAAAATAAACATGCACACACACACTAAAACATACACTCACACAAAAACATAGATATGTGCAATATTCATACATACACACACGTCCAAAACACAATGACACGAGTAAATACACACAGCTCAATATCACGGAACAATACCAGACATGAGAGGAGCTAAAAACTTCCTCTAACCCAGAAAAACGACCGTCCATAAGGTAGAACCCGTTCTACCTGCCCGTTATGATGATACCCGGTGATTATGATGAATTGAAAGATACGTAACTGAAGAGGAGATTATCTACTTTCTTTTTAATTAACTGTCCACAACAGTAAATGTAGGAGGCCAGTAGCGGGAGTGAAAGTAAATCCAAACTAATAACTAACTAATGGCAAGTGAATGATTCTGGAAATGAATGGTTTCTAAAATATAGGTGTAATGTTTCTATAATTTAGAATTTAGGTTTATTTTAGTACTGTTTGTATTCCCTCACCTAACCTTTTAAATTTTGTGTATAGCTCTCACAAATATAATATCTATTAGGTATAAGAGAAAATTGTAGAAACATTTTTTCCCACAATTATTACTTGAAAGAATTCTACTATAGAGAGATATCGGGTGAGAAGGAGAAACAAAAGGTAACATTTCTAGCAGGACAAGTTCTCACATTTCTATTAGCTTTCATAAATAAAGTAAAACATCTCCCATGAGCGACCATTTGATGAATGACGTCCTCTTTGAACGACCACTTTTGTATAACAAAACCCCAATGAACCTCTAGAATTGATGAAGTTATCAAAGCTCACAGAGGATCAACAAAAATAATGCAACAAGACATAAGTTGATTTTAAGATTTCTCATATCCTTTATTTTGCCTTTCGCTCTCATTCCTAGAGACTGTTTACAAGTCCAGTTCCAAATTTTCAAAGCCGCCGTTCCTCGGGTGAGGAATTTTGGTATAGGGCATTATGTATGCATGTATATTATATAAATCCGTGTTTTTTATATTTTTGGTTTCTTTCAGACTTTTCATACAAATAAATATTTTAATCTAAAAAACATAATTTTAACTGTAATATAATGACGCTATGCGGCACTGAGTTCGTTTATATAAATGTAATGCCTTGAAAAAGGTTGGCGTTCAGCCAACTTAAATATTGGCAACTAAATATTTTTATTCAATCCCATATATGCTTTTTTATTATCTAAATTAAAATCAATATATGAGACTAATTGTCTTAATTAGGTTTTTCTGCATATATAATCCGCCTTATTGTCGTTATAAATGTACTCGTAAATAAGTTGTACTTATTATTTTCTCTGTGTGGTAGACCTGTGTGTTATCCAAGTTTACCTTGCGAGGTCCCTATCCTAGGTAGTTCGACTGTGGTGTGTTTGTTAGAATCTACATTTCGTTCGTCGTTGTTGTTGGTTTCTTATCCCCTTGTGTAAAGATTACACGAATTACATTAGTTCATGCTCCTCGAGCTGTTTTATGATAAGCAGCGACCTCTGCCAAAGGTCCTGTGTTAGTGCATCTAATGCAAGCCAAAATGTGTTCTGGAGCTGCAGGTGCCAAGCTACATTTTGGACATGTGGGGTAGATTCTGTTGTTATTTTCTATCTTCAATGGATTGAAATTGCCTGTTCTAAATCTTGTTAATGTTGTTTGATGCTGTCTATTTCAGAGGTTCAGAGCTCCTCCCCCCCTGGGTCCACTCCATTTTACCAACTGTGCTTAGTTAAGAAGAGGCGAATTGCACGAATGTGTTGTGTGATTGTTGTTTGCCCAATAAATATGGTTTGAATAAAAGTTGCATTATTATTGTATTATTTTTAGTAGTAGTAGTAGTAGTAGTAGTGTTGTGTGGAAAAACATTAATGCGTTCTCATTAATATTCCGACAAACACACACAAACAGAGCAAATCAATCCGTTATTTAAACCAGAGTGTTGAATTATAATGTAGATAAACCTCCTCAGAAATATATGTTACGATATAGTGACAACCCGCATCTGAATTAGCCAAGTAAATCTCAAGTTTTTAGGCGGGCAAAAAATATAGAAATTTTCCATCCATATTCTAGGCATAGATTTGGCCCAGCCACCTTGCCAGCAAAACACCTCTTTGGTAGATTGTGAAGATTCCATCAGATCCCGTGTGGATCTCATGGAATAAAGTCCGCACTAGACTGACGAGGGCCATTAGCCCGAAACCATGGTCTCTAGGTGGACGCTTCTCAGTTTGCCAAAGCTGGTGTTGTGGCTTTGTCACCGACCCGAGGCCGCTAGTTGCTGCGACGGTCAATAGATGGCGTCAGGTTTTGACGTTTATTTTGACGGGAGAGGCGCCCTATGCTTCTATGGATCAATTTCCTCCCGACAAATTTTCCATCTATAGACTTTCATCTATAGTTTTGTGAAAAAGAGTACAATATGAATTATTGTACTGGGATCAGGAGGATAAATAAAAATAAATTTAAAAAAGGGGGGTGGGGGGCTTGCACCATCTGTCAGAATAAATTTTGATTAATCAAAAAAGGGTATATGACCAATTCTGGAATAATTAAAAATGAACGATTAGTGGATATTTATTCCGACAGATGGCGCAATTCATCAACAATTTTTAGCTGCACGACCAGGAGAAGCCTTTTTTTTTTTTTTAAATATAGTTTTGGTTTTTTCAAAAAGGTGTGATTGCACCTAAGTAGGTGTGTACTTACAACGTTTATATGATTGCTTAAATAGAAAGCGGGGAAGGAGAAATTATAACATAGAAGTGGCTAGTACACGTTATAACTGCTGGAATAGCCCGAAGAAGAGGAAAGAGAAGATTTTTTTTTTTTTTAAAGTGGTCCAAAAATAAAATAACCGGTCACAGTTCAAAGGATCATCTTAATTCAGAATGGCATTTTGAAATGCTATTATCTTCTATTAGCTCTACCTCAGATGATAAGTGGAAATTACGATTCAAGAACCTTCTGAGCAATGATGATAATGTTATTTTCAAATATAGATTGGCATAAAAAAATGGAGAACACAACTTTCTCTCTCTACTTTAACGGGCTGATTTTATCATCCGTCCAATAAGTTTAGCGATATTATAGGATAGCAATATTTTATGGAAATTTTCTCAATTTTGGAACTTTAATTAATAGAAGATACGAATATCATACCGTATATTGAACACTCGTATAGACCATTCTAAAAAGTAACTTCATATTAAAACGCACCTAGCACATTTTTTAAAAAACCGTATAGGTAAACGGAATGTATCTTTCCGAGTTGCCTATTGCCCTTTTAACAAGCCTTCCTAAACCTCGTGTTTCTAAGAAAAGAAAAATGAAAATACTTTATGAAAAAAAAAATCAAAATGTCGCGTTTGATTTGGAAAATTTCCAAAAAGAGGTTTGGGTATCTGCCAAGGGGGGAAAAAAGTCAAGAATTCAATCGGAATTTTAAAGGAGGAATGTATTTGGTGAAATTTGGGATTGCCAGTACATATTCTGGCAATGATAACGACGGCCAAAAATATAAATGACCATGCTTTTTTATGAGATTCAGGAACATGAAGCAAACATAGTAAAGTTTTCGTTCTACTGCACATGACAGCATACGCAAAGGAGAAACAAACTTGTCCTTTCACTCATGCTGGGTCACAATAGTAGCAACACGGGTATATCGTTGAGTGTAAAGTCGAACTGCTTTTACAAATATGTAGATGCTCTACGGTACAGGCAGTCCCAACACTGTACCTGATACCTAAATGGCTTCGTACTAAATGAGTCAAATCAAACACAAGGCATTAGCGCGCATTTGCATATATAAAATAAAACTATTCACCGCGATTTTTTCGTTTTTAAATAAATGCTCGATGCAAGTTATTTACAAATATTTCTACTGTCCCCTCAAACCTTATGCATATTCATCCTTGCCTTTAGAATTTAACAAATTCAACAAGCAATCCAGGGCCAGATTCCTTTATAATAAAGTAACCTGGCCCTGGATTTCTTGTTAAATTTGTTAAAACGCTTATATCTATAATGTCATTAACCAGGAATTCGTCTTAAGTAACCGATTATATGAGCAGAATGGCCCAGTACAACATTAGAGCGGTCTGGTAGATTAAACTGGTGAAACTGCTAGAAGAGACACCACTGAGATGGGCCAGGAACTCTCAATGTTTTTATTTTTCCATCCCGGTAAGGACATTAGGAATTTATTATATTTGAAAAAGAAAAAAATCGCGAAGAATCTTTTTTTTTTTTTTTGGTAAGAGAAAGTCAAATAACAAATGCTCCAGAGAATAATGTGATGATAGCCAAGAATCACGTGGAATGCTACAGGCCCCAAGATGTGGACTGACTTCTCCCGTTCTCCGGAATATAATCGTCAAGAAGACCCACCACAATCAATTCCACAAACAAATAAGAACGCGTTGTTCCCCGAGCGACCTGACTGGGCGGATCAGTTTCTCAACGCTCTACTTCCGCGACTGAGACAAAAGGTGATTTTGGGGCAAGGAAACGTGATGGAGTGAGACACTTCCCTCTCTGAATGGAGAAACGTCACAAAGGCGGAGTTTTAAGGTTTGGACTTGTAGAATAAGTATGAGAATGGTGAAAGAGAGAGGAGATGCGTAGGTGAGTTGTATAAAAATACTCATTGGTAAATCTGACATTTTGAATGCACCCCTCTCAAGAAGGAAAGAGTCTCTTTTCTCTAGGCCAGGGGACGGCAAACTTTTGAGTCGGAACAATCAAAAATTACAATTTACAAAATTTCTAAGTATTTAAAGAACCACAAAATGTTTTCTTAACAACAATAAATAGTACTCTCATAAATAATATTTGCGTATGGAACTATATAAAGAGCCGCAGTTTACCGACCCCTACTCTAGGCCAGCCAATCCAGGTTTCTAGCTGTATTCCTTGGTTTCATTTAGATAGACAGTGGGTCTACTACTACTTTAAATGTATATAATTTAAAAAAAAAATCCATGAAAAGGAGGAGCTCAGCAGGTTAGTTTGAACCCCATTAAAAAAATAAATATCTCTCTTTTCCATTATCTTCTAAAAATTTATTAAAATTATTATTCCTTATTCAGAAGAATTCTGTATGGATAGAGCTGACGACCCCTATATATATATATATAGAGTTCGTTAAGGGGATTGAAACAAGAGAAAGTAGTTTACAAAAATTCATCAATCCGAGAAATAGTTTGTGTCAGGCATCGGTGTAGTTTGGTGAGCATACGTTATATAAGTGCCGATACACAAAGAGACACCTCGTTGTGAGATTCTTGAGTATTTCGCTCTTCTATAGAACGAGAAGTTTTACAATAACTATCATCTCGTAAATTTTCTTATTCTCCGCTGGAGAGTGTTTAATTAGAAATGCCACTGCGTATCTGTATATATTTACCATATGTATATAATCTTTCTCCATTTTTTATTTTCCACTTTCATAGGTTTCCCCGTCTTGTAACCCCAAGGAGAATCCTCTGTAAGACCTGTGTGTCTTAATAAAGGCTTGTGTGTGTGTGTGTGTGAAATGCCACTGCGTGCTTTTATGAAGCCCCTAGAAGGTGTATCCTTTTGTGTTTAGATGATTTTTTTCTGAAATTGCTCAAACCATTAACAAAAAGGTATCAAAGAAAGATCAATACGGGTGGAAAAGTTTCTAATTATAAAAAAGGCCCTCATAAAATATCGAATATACAGTAGGTCAAGACCATCATCGCAAAAGTGACTTATTACAGTAGCAAAACTAATCACTGAAAGAACTATATATAATCCAATGTTACACACATATAAGTCTAGGTGTTTTGGAATTTAAAAAAATACAACATGACCAAATGAAAGGCAAACTTCATTATATTCCATCGCGTTGTGTGTGTGGAAATTTCAGTACATTTATTAAAATAGAGATTCGCGTATTCTGCAATAAGTTTCTCCAATAATTTATTAAAATTCCGCAGGCTTTCGAGTTCCCTTACACAGGCGTTTCTCCTCTGTTGACGAGTGTTAAACTCGAAAGTTTGGAGAGTTCTAATAAATTATTGGAGGAACTTACTGCGGTGTGCGTGAAACTATTTTAATAAATAAACTATGGTGTTTTGTCGCAGTAAATTATCGTGGTCAGAAAAAAGTTTTAAATTCTTAAGAGTAATCCTCCCTCCTGCAGCCGGGTCAATGGAAGCAACAATACTGGTGCGTCCCGATATTTGGACGTGTTACCACTCTATCTGGCATTTGAAGTTTTAATTATATTATTTATTCCCTGTGTGCAGTTTCGCGGTAAGTTGTGAACCGAATCGGGATAAAACTTTGCTTAATCTTTTAACGAGTTTAAAATATGTAGTGAAACTGTCTTCGGTCCTTGAATCATTGTGCTTTTAGAGAAACGGTTTTAAAGAAAGATATTTCTTCTTTCGTTGCTTATATTTTGTCGGTTCTTTTTTTTCCCCTCAAGGAATGCAGCAAATAGATGTCCTGTTTCAATTTTTAAGGCCCCCGTTCTTCGGTTAAAGAATTTCCGCACAAGACAAAATATCTTAAAGGTTTTGTATATCGGTGTATAGCCTAGGTAAATACGCGGGTTTTTCTTATTTATTATTTTATTAACTTTATTTTTATATTTATCATACAAATTCATGAATGAGACCAAATGTCTATGTGGTGAATCCATTGCGAAACATATATGACTATATGTGATATATACATAAGTTAAATCCTTCCTCAATGAGTTTTTTTGCTATTTTAGGCTTAATATATGTGTGTCTTAATGAAGGCTTTTGTGTGCGTTTCTAAAGCAAGAGGAACGTGAAAATGGCACGACAAGAAATGTAAAATTTTGTAAAAATCGAGACATAATGCCGTGTACAGTGTGATTGGAATTTATTTTAAAAATATCGTTTAATATTTGACAAAAAAATACTCTTTAGAGAAAACAACCTCCTGAACTTTTATAGGTAAACAAGAAACAATTTATAGGTGCTAAAGCCCAGCAATAGTCAATCATCAGCGCCGAAATATATACGTGACCCATGAATATGAACATGTAATAAAGGAACAAAGGGCGGAAGTTGCACTCCCCAAGAAGAACTAGAGCTAAAGAAAGATGAGGGTACAAGCCTTTGTAGCGGCGGTCAGTGTCCCACGGGGACAATGGACGTTGTCTCCCAGTGGGCGAACCTCTCCTCAAACTCCGTTAATTAAAAGTGGGCCGCAATACACTGATTAATTGGGGAGGTCATTAATTTCTTTGGGTGGTTGTTGAATTGGCAATAATAGGTGGGTGTAACTTGGATGGTGTTGGTGGTGAAGAGATCCCAGAGTGGAGTGATCTGGTGGTTAAATCTATCTTTAGGCTGGGTTAGAGGCGACATGTGTGTGGAAGTGAAATCCATCAAGACCTTTATTCCTTTAAACAGATTTTCCTGAGAGATACAACAGATGAGTAGGGGGAAAAGAGGAAGATAGAAATCAAAACATACAAGGATAACTTATATACATGAGAAATTTATACATGTATTAATGAATATCACAGAAGAGTATATGGAGCACTTTGATGGTGTTATATCAAATATATGTTTAGACCTTCGGTACACTTACACTGATATAAGTAGTTCGGTGACTTTCCTGGAGAGATTCAAGGATTTGACGAAATGCCCGCACAAAACTTTGATGAAAAATAGTGGCGTATGCACAAGTGATCTCTGCCCACCTTCGACAATTTCATCCAAGTCCTAGTTAAAAGCAGCCATTACACCTTACTCGCAATCATGATTAAAATTCTCGGGAAGAAAAAAAAACTTAATTTATATTGAGTTAAGGGGTACAACACCATATCATTTCAAAACAATTTTATGGACCATATATATATATGGTCCATAAACTTTAATTTGGTAGCTAACGGGAAAGGCTGCAAGGTTCTACAGCCCTTGCTCAATATATTTTCTTACCCTTCTTTTTATTTACTTTTTTTTAATCAAAGTAAAACTAAAGTAAACTATATACAGTTACGAGCGTCATGGCCTCTGTCACGGTTTGCCGGCGCCCTCCTATTGGTTGGCTACGATCACGCCACCTTTGCCCCCGCCCCCCCCATCATTTGGTGCCGCCAATGCGCGAGACACTTCTGTCACCGTTTGCTTTTGGTTCAGTGGTAGAATGCTCGCCTGCCACGCGGGCGCCCCGGGTTCGATTCCCGGCCGATGGTTTGGGGCGGGACGTTTCACAAGAGTGACATCTACGGCGCCAATTTATAATTGTAACGAATAGTATTTGAATAAAAGCATTTAATCGGGTAAACCCCGGGCGTTGCCCGGGTCATTCGGCTAGTTATTTTATAAAATGAAATTAATTATAATTTTGCCCATTATCATCTTGAATTCTAGTATGGAATAGATGTTTAAATTAAAGCCATGTACACTTTTGATTTTAATAAAGATTTTCCAAATAACAATATTGAAACCTTGTATGCTAAAAATTAAAATTGATCTTTTCCGCGCTATAAGATCTAATTTGGGATGTATCATAAGTACTATATATATATATAGTTTTTTTTTTTGTTTAGGCTTATTTTTAAAATAAAGGAGAATGGTTTTCGATGGATACTAAAATTAATATATAAAAAATAGGGAAGGATTTTATTATTAACGAAGGGAAGAAACAACCACCTATAGTCCAAGAGTGGGAGAAGAAAAATACTACACAAAAATATTAATTGGGTAATTTTAAAAAGATAGCATATAAACACACCTCAGCTAGCCTCGTTGGCGAGGAGGAATCAAGGTAACGGGTTTAAAGAAGAGAAAGAGAGAGAGAGGTAGAATGAAAGAAGACAAGGAGGAAGTAAGAGGTCAAAGAAGTCCTGACGACGTGCCAAGATCCAGAATCCGTGCCAAGGCACCAGCGGCTAACGAGCTGTGCTTTTCACTCCGCTTCCTCAGCACAATCCACGCCTTCTTCTTCCAAAATGCTACGATCGGTGGTCCTTGTTACGTAATACCCCCGTGGCACTCTTTACCCCCCAAAGTGAAGTCCATTCGGAAAATATCCCACAGAATCAATCTTACATCCCGTTTGTACGAGTGCTGCTAGAGCATGAGGTCGTACGGAAATGGTATTTGTAACTGACCATCGATGGAACAAGCTCACACAGTCTGGCTCAACAGCGCGATCCACCTAACCTCTGGCTCCATTATTTCCATCTTATAAGACAGACCGGTAAAATTTGTTTGGAATCCAAACATGTGGTTTCCCAGCGAAGTTCTTTCGCGGTCAGTCTCTACGGCTTGCCTATTTCTTCAGGGGAATGCAGGTAACACCACTTAGCCACACGAGCAGCCACTTCTGGCTCGTAGCCTAAATTATTTATATTTTAATACCCCTATGATTTTTTAAAAATGGACAGTTGGGGTTAACAAAAACTAGCCGTTCTTTTTATACGTTATTAATATTTTACATATGTAAATTAAGAGAGAGTAGAAAATATCATCGATTTTTCTAAACAAAGACGAAATATTTTCTTAAAAAAAAAAAGAATCTAATTAAAAGGGCAAATGAAGTACTAATTAAGAAGAAAAGAAATCACGAATTTACCTCGAACAGCTATAGGAAACCTTTCCTCAAGAAGACGCTGTTTGGAACTTCGTCAAAAGACAAAAAAACATTCGAGAAAAAAGAAATATATATGTATATATATAAATTCACTACTAGGGGGTTTTAGATTATTTATTTTAGGAGTTAAAAAATGCATGGGATTCCAAAAAGTGATTGGTTCTTAGGCTGTAGTAAGGTGGTTGATGGTGAGAAAACTATAGGAACATTTTGCGAAGGAGAGAGAAATAAAAAGTAGAAATCAAATTTCTTTTGTGAATGGAAAACCCGAGTTTACTTATGAAACATATCAACATGATTGTATTACAAGGTTGTCCCAAAATTTCGTAAACACTTGCAAAAAATTAATTGAAAAAAAACCGTATATTTTGAGGACCCAGCAAGATAGGTTTCCCGCAACATTCGACGAAGTCGAACAACAATTGAAGCCCTATCTCTCCAGGAGGCGGCGTGGAGGTAGTATGTATATGTTCCTGAAGTACAGAACAGCTCTGATTATAATCAGAGGGAACTACGAGGGAATTAAGACTTAGAAAGTGCTGAATTCTTTGCACTCACAATGTGTTGCTTCGTGGGATCCACACAGACTTTTGAAAGCGATTGAATGTTATCGAGGTTAAAAGCAGGATGCCGTCCCAGACATCAATCCATCGAGGTCCTATTACGCAGCGACATGGAGCGCTGTGGATCCCAAAGTCCAACAGGATGCGGAGGTCGACGTCCCAATCCCACTTCCTGATTGGAGGGCAAACAGAGATGCGCTCGAGCGGATTGGTGACGCCAGCAGGGGGGTAATCTGCCTGCCACTCTCTCTATGGGGTCTCTCGGAACTACTCGGATTCGAATTTCTAAAAATGTCTTTGAAGCTACTTGAATCCTCAGGGCTGAAAAACGAGGTGACTAAATTGTAACCGGTCGAATTGGAATGCTGAAATTGTGATCCCCAGAGTTAGATTAGGATACCGGGATTGTGTAACCTAGAGTTGGATTGGCATATCGGAAGAGTTATCCACAAGATTGAAGTGGGATAAGGGTTTTTTGATGTTTAGGGCTGGATTGGGATTGTGATCCCAAGGGTTGGATTGAAATACCGGGATTGTGATCCCTAAGGTTGGATTGGGATAACGAGAGTGATTCCCAGTGCTAAAAGAGGGAGAAGTGTAAACAGATAAAAGGCGAACTGTGAAGCAAGTAAGGAGCAGAAGGACAGAAGCAAGATAGGAGTGGGAGAGTTATGCAAATGAAGACAGGTGGTGGTAAAGTCCAGTTGAAGAGAACAATGGTGTTTATTTCGGTCGAGGAGTCGGAAGTGATTCGACCGGAAGTCTGATACCGTCCTGCGCATGCTCATTTTGGCTTCCTGCTGCGATCTTTCTACAAGATAATGAACTGCGGGGGCAGTGTTCTTGTATACGTACTAAATACCAGGCTTTCGCTCGGCATCTTGACTCGGCAAACATTCAACTCCGAGAAAATAGAACAAAGAGGAAACTGTACCAGATCAGGCGGTAAAATTAAGAAAATGGCAGCTTCTGATCGTGCAACTTAATTATTCCGTTAGATGACGCAAATCATCAGCACGTTTAGTTGCACGATTAGGATATTTCTTAGGGATAAAAAGTACACGGGTCAAATCCCCAGCATATGATGCATTTTTGTTACTAGGAATCTTTTAGCGTGTGTGACAGTTTGATTTCGGTGAAAATTAGTACATTGTAAAACAATCCGATTTCTTGCTAAATTATTACCAAATCATTTCATAATGGGGTCATTAAAGTTTATAAAACATATATCTCCATATTTCCCATAGCATAAATATATAATATATAACTTTATAACTTAACTATATATTGTTTGTTCTTTCAAAAATCATTTTTATATAGTTGCCAGACGAATAACTTGGCTTCGCCAGGGTTCTTCCTGAGTGAATGTTTAACCAAAGATAATTGTTTAAAACAAAGGTTGATCATCATTATTATATTAACATTATTAGTAGTAGTGGCAATATTGATATTAATTATAAAAACTATTTAGCTTGGGGAAAATTTTTGAAAAATATTTTCGATAACCAAAGCGTTTAGATTTCAATGTATATAATCTCTCCCGATTGATTTAAATCTCCTGGATATAAATTAAATAATACAACAGTGAGATGAGTTTTTTTTTTTTCATTTTATTAAAGCAATCCCGGGCTTTTTCGGGCATATCTTCCCTTCTATAGGAGTAATAAATATAAACGAATAAACTTATTCGTTTTATGCACTCCTGTAGAAGGGCAGAGATGCCCGAAAGCTCGAGATTGCATTAATAAAAATAAAAACCTGTTGTTTTATTTAAAGTATATAAACTTTCTTAGAAAGATATGTTACTATATAGAGTCTGAATGGACTAAGTAAATTTCGTGTTTTCGCCGGACAAAAATATCGCCTTCCATCTATATAGATCATCATCACGTAATGTAGAAGAACCTTTTGAATAAAGCCGATAATTGTGTTTGTTTTACCGTTTGAGATCTTAAAAAAGGTACAATTCGTTTATTTGGTCGAGGGAGAATGTATATAAAAAGTCTTTATAAAAACGTCAAATATAACGCGATAATGTTTAAAGTAGACATCTTAACAACAAATACGTGCAAATTTCAATATTCGTAGATGGTTATTACCATTAACAAAAGGTCGCTACAGCCATCAAATTTCTTTTTACTTGCTTTAAGAAAGTGAGTGTTGTGAAAGGTGAAGAAGGAAAGGGAAGATTGATTAAACATTTCACCAAAGGGCGAGGATGATGGAACAATGGACCAATATTTGCTCTCAATTAGCAGGTACTCGCTCACTCCTCTCGCTTCCTCACCAAGGTGGGAGCAAACACCCCCACCCCTGGGGGGAGGACACCAGAAAAAATGTCAGTCTCTTGGAGCCTGGTGAAGACAAATCTAACAAAGATTTATTGACACCTGTTTGTCAGTGTCACCATGCCCTTTTAAGAATGCAGTAAAACCTCTTAAACAGCCATTCAAGCTTCATAGGAAAAATAGCTAGATGATTGTGGAGGCTTTCTCTTTATTTATCAGGGGTTAATCACTGGTGATCCTCCTCAATCAGTCCCTCTGAGATGATCTATCCATAGCTATAGCTTTCAAGTGATTGACAAACGTCTTGGTTTTTCTCTTTAGTTGGTCCACAGATGTATGTAGTACGAGGGCGTCCTCTTGTGATCTGGTGCCTTTAACGTATTTTTAGTAGATAATTCTGCCCTAGAACATGGCTTATCCTATTAAATTCCATATTTCCATAGCATTTTAATTAAAAAACTATTCTCTCCCATTAGTAATAACGCATCGTCATTTATAACATGTGCTCAATCTATAGTATTTTCAGCCAATAAATAAATAAAAACCTTCTTGGCTGACAGCGTCCACACAGGTATAATGCTGTCTCTTAACACACACATAGTTTCTAGTATGAAAGTACATCGCAATTTTCTTATATTTGAATAGCTTCTAGTATATGTATTTAGGTAGGTTGGTAATCAATGGAATATGTATAGTATTAGCAGTGGTCTTAAAACATGTGTTTTATGATGCATATTAAACAGTGATATAAACATTTGGAATATATGTAAAAATATGAATACAAACTTTTAAATAATATAACGTCGAATAACATAAGCCCTAACAACTCATCACTAAATGCGATGTAACTTTGTATTTGTAGATGCGAAGATGGCTATGTGCAGATGCGGAGATGGCTATATGTAGATGTGGAGATGACCATGTTACCAAAGCTACACAAGGCTGAGAAGGCCTCACTTTAGAGAGATCCTGTCCAAAACTACTAAAGTAAAACGATATTCCTTACTTGGAGATATTATACACCTTATATCTCCGGAAACAGACACAATAGAAGAGTCTAAATTACATATATTTCACCATTTATATGCAACCTCGAGAAGTGATTCTCAAATAACTATAAACTGACTTTTCGCCAGATTGATTTTGGGACTCGCTCCTCTTTATGATAATGAAGTCCTCTTTTAATGAAATTGAAGACGTGATGCGTATACTGATGAGGGCCAGATATCGAAAATGGAATTAACAAATTGACTTCGGAGTTTTACAAAAGCCAAAGACATGTGCATAATTTTAAAAAATCACAGTAAAAGTTAGATGTTTTTATTTGCGTGAAGATTTTCCTGAAACTACCTTCTATCAAGTATAGCCCAGAGGTAAAAAAGGGCACTAAATGGACAGAAGGCTATAAAACAAAGCATTCACACAATCTTATTCAATCATAACTCGATAAAGAACACGAGAATCAAATAGCACAAACAACAATTTTTAACACTTAGACGAAACAAGATCAAGATATTAACCTAACTCAAAACCTGTGTTTTATGTATGGAATGTATTAGTCACTATATACCAAAGAAAAAAAAACACAATCAAAATTTCAAGTATGCAGAGCGCTACATAATTCAATCCAGCAGAAAACCACAAAGAAAAAAATAATAATAAAAACAGGCCAATAATTCAATCAACAGAATGCCATCACGCACAGAAAGGCACCAGAGAAAAATTAGTTAGCCACAGTTGATAGATGAAAGGGAAAATTATCCTGACGTACGTTGTGGGGTGGAGTGGAAGAAAGGAGCGTTATGTAATTCACAGGGTATTAAAAAAACAATCTGTCAGCAGCAGCAAGAAACAAGCGATGTCTGGGACTTAACCTACAAGCGACCACAAGTGACAATACCAACCGACCCTTCGGCATGTTGAAACAACCGTGGCGCAAACTGAGAGATAAACCACGAAGAGATTTTTCAAAATGTTATTTTTTGGTAAAAATAATAAAAAAAAAAAAAAAAAAAAAAAGCTGTGAGGCAGTGTTTTAAACTAATCTAGCGCGGTGGCGGCGTGTATGGGCCAAGATGTTGTGGCTGGGGAGATGTGAAGTAATCCAGGCTTTGTTGTATGGCGGGACGACGGAATTTCCTCGGTTAATCCATCAGCAAGGACGACAGCCAACACTTTCTATCTATCTACACCTAATTCAATTATTGAGCACGGTTTTTGTTTCCTTTTTAAAAGCTTTAATTTAACTTGATGCTCTGTCTTTCTGTCCACAATTCTATATTTAATTTCAAATTTTTGGTTCAATTTTAATATACTTCCAGACCACACAGAAGTTCTTAGACTCGCTCAATACAGCTAACAATGCAAGTTGGTAAAATTCCAGAATTCTGGGTGTTCGGGAATGGACTATATTTTTCAATATATCGTTTTAGATTTTGCGATAAAAGGCTTATATACCCTAGAAATCTGGTATTTGATAGACTAGTTCAATCCAACTAACATTAGACCAAATTTTAAGATTCTCGGTTGTCGGCGGATCGGACTAATTTCTATATTTATTTTCAAACTTTGTGATCAAAATATCTTCAATATATTTCCAGAAATATATAATATACTATATCAATTAAAATAAAAATAACCAAATTAAAAAATATATATAATGATAAATTTGTACATTTATAAGTCGGGACTAAAAATTAAATAACGAAACGTCACACTATATTTATTTAGATTTGATCTTATTACCTTGTGTTTCTAATCCAAATTGTGCCTTATCGTAAAAAATATACAATAAAGAGAAAGTAAACAATTAGATTAACCCAGTCCATTAAACGAATGCCTAGTTATACATTATGTACATAGGCTGCATGCTTAATTTGGCCGACCCACCAACATGGGCAGTACGTTAGTACCTGAGTAGAGATGGAACGATTGGTGTGAGAGGGTAAATACACTGGGACGTATGCAAACTGATTCAATATATTGTAAACTTTAAAATTACTTGTTCAAATTCTTCTTTTTCCTAAAAACGCGCCTATTTTTTAGATGTGTACATCAATTGTTGATATTACAAGATCGCCATTTCGAAGAAGGAATAAAAGTTAACGGCGATGGGTTTCTTTATAGCGATATAATCCTGGCGAGCTTTCGGACTATAACGTCCTTCAACAGGCTATTACGCATATACAAGAAATTATAGAAGATATAATTTATAGAATACATAATACATAGGTAATAGCTAGTTCATGCTATTCCTCCATCAATGGGTGTAACACTTTCAAGTTCCGCTAGTGTAGAATAGCCCGTTTAGTTATTATAGTGTATAGTGGTGCATTTTTATCTTCTCTATCAGTGACTGATATATATCCTATTTAATTGTCTATTGTCTCTTATAAGGTATGCATTTATACAACCCCATTCACAATCTTTATGACATTTAAGTCACCTAAACAATTGACAATTCAAACGATTATATTGACTCTTCTAATCAATTGTTACAGAACTTAATTATGATAAAGGTTAATATATAATAAAAGGGTAAATAAAATGTAGGGCGATATTTATAGTTGTATATGTATAAATTTCTTGAGCAAGGGAGGCTTACCCACCTTAAGACACCTATAGAAAGACGTAAAAAAAAAAAAAAAATAATAATAAACGCCCAAGTTTGAAAATAGATTTTTTATATTATCAAACAATTGAAATCTGATTATAATATCTATATATACATACAAGGGCCGGTCAATAAGTAATACACAATGGCCTAAAGAAAAATATTTAATAATTTATCATAAAATAATATATTATCATTATATAAACATTCCTCTTTTCATTCGAAACTATTATAGGCGCGTAAGATTCTTTTAAAAATTAAACAATTTCTACTGCTCTTACTGCAATGGAAAAATTATGGGAGGGCCTGGCGCTAATGCATCACGATCACGATATAATTCCTCTTTTCATATATCTGCAAGCAAATTTAGATATATATATATATTTTTGTATTTTTTAAATATATTCAGCCTGAAGTAAACGCAAGAATCCGACAACGGTCGGTGTTTAAGTGGGGAGACATTCCAGCCACTATAATTCACTCGAAGTTCAAGTCTGTGTATGAAAACGAAGCCACGGATAGAAGTACAATACAAAGATGGATTCAGCGCTTCCCGACTGGTGGCTTTGACCAGGTAGACCAACCTCTATAGTGACGGGTCAAATCAAATTTCATCAGGATAATGCGAGACCTCATACAGCCACATGACTTTGGCGAAGATTGCAGGGTATGGGTGGACTTTGTGCCTTTCCCTGCGTAAAGCCCTGACCTGGCACCCTGTTTGGAAGATTAAAGAGGTTTTTACGTAGTAAAACATTTTGAATTTATGTAATTTTACTCTAAGCTGTTTGAGGGTGGTTCAGAGAATTGAATAAGGCGTTTTACCGAAGTGCTTTTGCAAATTGACAACAACGCTGGATCAAATGTGTACGGAAGGAAAGTGGATATATTAAATGATTCTAATATCTAGAGAAGTTAGGAGTTCTTATATAGTTTTCTTTCTTCAGTTTTTCAGTTTCTCATAAAAAATTATTACCGATTGTGCATTATTCATTGACCAAACCTTGTATATATATAATCGATGTTTGTTTACTCTTCTCCGACAAAACTAATGAATAAAAATCATAAAGAAATTTCACATGCAGGGATACGAAGATATAGTTTATTAGAATATATAGTTTATATAGGCGATACATTTTAAAAATATATGATAAATTTAATAACACCAATTTTATGCATTATATAAGCGAGATATTTCATCCTTTCTTATTATTTATTTTGATGCAGTTATGATTTTTTACTGTAAATATATGTAATATATAAAATAGTAATTAGAGAACTAATATATTATATATTTATTCCCACAATTCAATTTCTTTTGTTTAAAATAATTTCATGTTTTGTCTCAATTCCTTGAAAACCATAAAATGTCAGGATGGGGTAACCTGGACCTATCGTAATGAGGAGGTTTTGCGCCAACTCCCCGTAGAAACAACGATTACAAAGTAACGGGTTCTACAAAAAAGGAGCTAAAGACTTGGTGAGAGGTCAGATGAAGTAGAAAAGAAAAGAAACAGCAGTAAAGAAGTCGAGTTTTCCCCGTGAAGTATGTCAAATCTCCAATTTGTCTGGGATCATTAGGATTGTCTCCCAACTTTTGCAAAACAACAAAAGGTCCTCGCAACGTTGGGCGAGTGGCACGAGAGTGCAGTTTTGTTGTTTACAAAAGTTGAGGTGATTTCGCCTAGCACATGGACAATCGTTTAAATTGGGGTCGCGTCAACAAAGTCTCTCATATTGAGGAGGGAGACAAGACTACAGAACAAACCTTTTGACCTACCGTCACCCGCTAAATACATTATGCCGCTTCCGCCACATATCACTATCACCCGCTTCATATACATCACACAAACACATACAGCACACACATACATACACAATACGAAATCACATACATGAAACAAATACGTACAGTATACACAAAACACGGACACACACCTACATATACAATACATATATACAACATTCAGATACAATACATATATTCAACATGTACATACAATACGAATAAGCCTATATTGAGACCTTTCGAATAATACACGATTCCTAAGGAATATCCGAAGAAGAACAGGATAGAAAGACGTTGATAGTTAATAAACTATATTTAATTAATATGCACACATATATACAGTATACAAGGTATTAATCAGCACATAAGTGTAGTTCTTCTGAGTTAAGGGTAAAAGGGAAAATAGAAACAAGGGAAACGTTTTGAAATTTGATACGGGCCTATAATAAGGTAGTTTAGACAGAGAGCGAAAGAAAAAGAGGAAAATGTCTGTTTCAAGTTCGATAATGTTAAAACGTTTATTTTGGATCAACTATTTTTATTGACATCTTCCAATATTTCGACCAGGCTAATCCTCTATCTTTTTCAAGCCGCTAGAATATATATGTACCAAAAAAGGCACCTCTCTCTTTAAAACTACATTAAACCAATGCGCCATATAGTGGATCAAAATAAACTAAACGTTTATTTAACTTGTTCCGTGATATTTGGCCAACGTTTAGTTTATTTTTGTTCCACTAGATAGACTGCCGTCTGAAATTCTCATGTGAGCGCCATCAGGATATGCCTTTTTTGTTTTTAATATCAACACCTGACCTTTTTTTTTTTTTTTTCACGTATATATATAACCTATATATACAAACCTATTTCCAGCAGACGGCTAGGCTGGGTGACAGACAATTACCTCGATCTCACGTCACGCGGAACGGGAGTCTTCTAATGACAGCCGCGATAAGAATGCATTTTCAACGCCACTATAATTACCATCATTAGGTAGCATTGTCGACCAATGAGTTTTGAGAAGAGAGAGAGAGAGAGAGATGTTATTGAAGATTTAGGACAAAAATGTAGGCAACTAGAGAGCTAAACTAAATGCCTCATCGACTAGGTATAAGAGGACAACGACAATTTGTTTGTGTTCCTTCTCCCTGTACCGCCTTGATCACGACTTTCTACCACTGGGCTTCCACATTCTAACAGAATGGGACAAATTAAAATACTTTTTTCAGTCAGCTGAGAGGAAGAGGTGAACCACCACCTATTATAACGACAAAAAGTTAACGCGAATGAGTCAGGAAGCGAACGCCGATGAGTTCCTGCAACCGAAGGGAAACGAGCCAATTTGTGGAGGGGCCTATCGCAGGACGTCCTGCCTCAGCTGACAAGGCAGCTGGAATAAGCAGCGACACACCGCAGATGAAATCGGTCAAATGGCCATTGTCCTCCCATGGCAGACGTTGTGAAATGACCGCTCCTGCCCTCACCCACCACGCCTAAGGGTCAGCAGGAGTCAGAAATCCCCACCCCGAGGTGGTCTCCCAGGTACTTTGTAATTTGGCGGCAATCTAGCAGGGGGATCATACTAGGCCGCGGGCGACAAATGGAAAATAACATCACAGTGATGATGGCACTTGCTCGTAAATTGCCACGGCTGGACAATTAATGAGGAGGTTCGCATTAACGGCGGTACAATTCAAACCGAAATGCTATTTAAAACAACTATTTAGAAGTGCTCTCAAGAAAACTTCCGAACCATCAGCCAAAGACCACCTAGGAGAGAAAGAGCGGCGAAAACGTTATTTTCCTGGAAAATAAACTCTAGATATATTGTCAGGTAGAAAATTGGGAAAGACAAACTTCAGGTTGACGCAGCAATTTATTTAAGGCACAAGCACAAACTAAAATTTCTGAAAATACAAGAGATATAGAGTAGCAAAATATAAATATCAAAATTAATACTCTGTTCATAAAAAAATTTCGCTACAATATTATCTAGTTATAGGATAATTAAATAGTAATATATATACAACGCCGCGCTTTTATAAAGTTCTTACTTGTGTCAAATTCGTTTATTGTTTCCACACACAAAAGAAAAGAACGACATTTGGGAGAATTTCCTTTAAAAAATCTCCATTTATTGCGGACAAGATATCAGTATCCTTCCATAGTCCACAATAAATGTAGATTAAGACGCTTCTCTCCGAAAGCGAATTTTTTTTTCTTTTGGAAGCATAAACAGATAATTTAACACAAAAGAGTCTTTAATTATAGAATATATTTGTCTTGCATCTTTGTGATATTGATCCTTTGAGATTCCTAGCCATTTAGGATCAAATTAACATTTCCGTGTGACCCCCCAGCGGTATGTTGCAGCGTACTTAATATATCAGCGCCCCACATTTATTCTATGAATATTGATAGTTTCAGAGAGCAAAGAGAGTCGGAAACACTACATAAGAGAAATCTACCGCTGGCAACACGGATAAATAAGAATACAATGGCGGCGTTACAACATGCCAACCGGGTTAATGAGAAATTCGAGGCTCAGGGTCAAATTACAACTTTTTTTTTTCTCTCTTCAAAATTCCGCGACAACCACATTCGTCTAGTTAGAAATCTTACAATTTGCAACCATCTAAGGTGATATGATCGTAAATTTTTAGAACCCTGAAAAATGTGTTACCATTTTAACAGTATCTCATCTATCTATATATATATAAATTAATGTATGTGTGTGTGTCTGTCCTTTATGCCTGACCAAACCACTCATTGGAACACCATGAAACTTTAGGAAGTTATTTAGTATAGTACTGGGAAGGTTTCTGAAAAATAATTTCTTGAATATCTTGAATATCCTTAGAGTTATTTGTAGATTTAACGCGCAAGCAGCGCCACCATTGCGACGATAATAACAAGTTTTTTTTTATCTATACGTTTTATTATCACTATAAGGTTTTTATCTTAAAGATTATTTATCAAAAGTAAGATTATCTCAGAATGACACGGCAATTTAATAATAAATTTAATGATACAATTACAAGGCAAAGATACTATTCCTTTAACTTCCAATTACCGAGGGAACCAATTAATATTGATTTTATTCAACTTATCGAGTATTTTTCAAGGGACCGGGAAAAAATGTTCACTTTATCGAGAGATTCAAATTTACGAGTTTCAAATTATCAAAATATATCTATTATTTTTTTTTATATAAGTTTATAGAGAATTGTTTTAACAAATGTTCGTTAGACAAACCTTTACTCGGGTAAAACCCGGGCGAAGCCGGGTACATCCGCTAGTTACTTTATAATTTTAGCAACTGCCTGAACTTTGGTTTTGCCCTGGATAAAATACTACCACACACTAATTGTTGTTAAGTGTTCATCTATTTTTTTCTAACGATACAGATTGTTACAACGAAAATGTAAGATTACAAAAAATATTTATTAAAATAGAAAGCGATATATAATAGATTGGGAGATATTTAAAATAGATAGAAATGAAATGCACTAAATATAATATTCAAGCATGATATACATTTGCTACATTATCGTGGCCTATAACAATTTTACAACAAATGTATGATGCAACTATTTTTGGCATTCAGAAGGTGGGAACAGGCCTTGTTTACGCATCAGAGAATAAAAAAATAAATATTATTATCACTATCCTTATAGACACGTGATACAGGCAATGATATTCATGGAGGGTAGTAGTTAACGACTTCTTTTTACTGCAAGTGCACCACATGTGTGTCTACACAGGTAGAAAGAGTTCGACTTTTCACTTCAAAGTGTGCCTGATTTGGTTACTTGCGCTCACTGGAGGTGTTGGATTTTTGGAAGAATCGGGGGGCATTGAAGCAATGTTTTCTTCAGAAAAAGTTTCCAATGCGAGCTTGATCCCGTGGTTGTCGAAAATTGACAGTTTGTGCCACTCTTCCACCAACATACATCAGCGAAATAATTAAAAGTGGAATAATTTATATTAATCGTTTACTATTATAATTCTATATGTATCCATTGATGATTTAAACGGTGACATTAAGGACGACGTGGATTTGACAGCACTTTGACAAATGACCGAGCACAGTGGCAGGTCACCAAAATACATTTAGAATAAGGTGATATGGAAGAAGATAATGTGAAATTTCACTATAACAAAATATATCAATTAATATCTGTATTAAATGTCTTTTATACAAATTCTCCTGAGAGACGCAGAAAAGGAGTGGGAAATAAGAGGGATAAATATATTAGCATAACAAAATTATATGTATGTCTATAATTATTTTGATGCCATATAGATAGGTTATAGATATTCTCCCGCCCCCTAAACGAATTATAAACTTTGTTGGTTTGAAATTTATCTGCCACACGCCGTTCGATAGCGGTAGAAGATTAAATACCAACTTTTAAAAATGGTTTATTGGTGTGCAAGATCGTCGTCGTACATCATGTTTGTACAAGTATGTCAAGAAACTTAACCCTGGAAACTTTATTTATTTTATAACAAGTATTTGTATATTCGTTTCGTATATTTGTACTTGTATATTCGTTATTGTGTGTTTGTTTTAACTAATTATATCTCTATATATAGACAAAAATTGACTAGAACGGAAAAAAAATGGAAGTTCTCTTCAATCGTGTTAAATAGTTTTCACTTTAGTTAAGGCATCCATCTATGATCAGAAATTTAAAAAATAAGCAAAAATAGAAGTTTATTCACACGATATAAATGAAAGTGAATTCTATACACACAACACACATATAAAAATAAAGGCACAAAGGTGGCAAAGTACATATGCAAATAAATTGGAACAAAAGGAGTGAAAGGTTGGTGAAGAGAAGAAGGCAAACACACCGCCTCAAAGATGTTAAAACAAGATTTAAAGAGTTGAGAGAGCCTCGATCTTTGACCTTCCCTCCCTTTTTATATAAATCTTTTCCGCTGGTCACTTTCCACTTGATAAATAGGGGTCACGTGCTTCTTTTTGGACGCGGTGAAATATTTCACCGATTATTTGACAATACGGGGTGGGACGGAAGGTAAGTTAGGTGAGGTGAGTTTCTTCACCCCCAACTCCCCCTTTTTTTCTTCTTCAATTCCTGAGGGGCGTGTGGTGACCGTAACTAATTGTTTATCTATTTCCGGGTTGTGAATTCTCTTATATAGTGCTATCATCACTGCGTTCATCATTTTATCATCATTGGGAGATCACCACATTTTTTTTTTTAAATAGGTCAAAAATGTCTCCTATTTGTCATGCTTGTCTAAGTAGAGGACGAACCTTCAATTAGGATGTTTTTTTATATTGGACCTTTTCTTTTTGCTTCTCTTTATTTCGGAATCTACCTGATACTTTTTTCGATCAGGCCACTTTTTTTGTTAGAAAATTGAGTAGATTGAAGTGGGTCGTCTTTTAAAGTCACTTTTTTTGGTCGTTTTAGAGTGAGTGAGAGCGTCTAAAAATTAAAAAAAAAATTAAATATATTTAAACGTATTCCCCTCCTTATTGAGATATATATATTCTTCATAATATCACATGGCTTAGAATTTGCTTCAAACCCTTTCAAAAATTTTATGCCAAAGGGTGATTTTTTTCCCGTGATTACAGTGAAATGGATGTCGGTCGAGAGTGTGTGCTCCATGGGATACCTAGGAATTTACTAGAACATTCATTATAGCTTGTCACACATGCAAAAAAAAAAATCAAGGGTATTTTAAACGCAACGCTAAACTCGTTTGGAACTTTCACGTTTAATTTTTCCCGAATAAACCAAAATAAAATAAGGTAGTTTAAGCTGAGAAGCAGCTTGGAGTGGGGATAAAAATTGAAATCATCTCGAAAACAAGTACGCAACGATGCGTTTATTATAATGATGTTCATGTGTCAAACTCACAACTACTCACACTAGGTAATGAATAAATATTTGATGCTGGACAAATTAACTTTCACTCATTTCGCGGAAAACATTTTAAGAAAAAAAAAAAAGCTTCTTATCGGACTAATTTACATATCTTAACCTTGAAACTTTGACAGAGCCTATCCCAGTAGTCATATACATCACATCGGAACATGTTATTTTATAGGAACAACCATAACTCAATATGTTAGGTTGGAAATTAGAGAGAAATGTGGTCCAAGGGTGATAAGGAGTGCAAGTTTCTCAGTCTCAGTATTATGGTTTTACATCAGAAATTTGGTGAGATGTAAAATGAGTGGTGGAAGGGCAGTGGCCCCTTAGGGCGAGTTTGTTAGTGAGTCAGGTTGGGTGTAGGAATTGTGGGCTGTTGTCGTGGGTTCAAACTTGGCGCTGCAAAATTAGGTGTTCTCTTCGAACCATTTCACTTCACCCGTATAAATAACACCGTACCAAACTATTTGTAACAAAACTCCAGTTTGGAGATTTTTAACTTCAGTAAAACTAAGTCCTAAATTTATCTTCGAGCACAAACACAACCAGAATGTTTTAAAAAGGGGATACAAAAAAAAAAAGCGCAGGTGTAAAAATGATAAATTAAACGCCAACTCTCAAATTGAGGGAACAATCTACGTAGACAATAATCACATAATATAAGCTTTCAGCGCTTCATTTTTATTAAGATTTGATGCCGTTTTCATGATTTTTTTTTTTTATAATTAAAATAATTGCCATCTCTCCCTAACAGCAATGATAAAAAAATAGAGCCTGGTCCATCAGTGGTGAACCCTCCGGGCCTTTCCTCCAGTTTATCTATCAGACCACTCTGCTGTCCCTAAAGTCTGTGTCCAGAATTTCATAAAATACCTTAACCCATTTACCTAAAAATTGTCAGCAATAGAGTCAAACTCCATAGCATATCTGGTAAGACTGTGCTGGGAAGATTCACCACTAATGGGCCAGGCTCCCCCCAAATATTTCTCTATTGAAGCAAAGGACCTGAGAGAATGGTTTTAAATGAATAAGAATGAGCGAGAATTCTACCTTAATATATAATCCCATAATGGCACTACAGTTGGTGTAGCCATTGGCAGCACCATGGCTGGTGTGGGTGCGAGTGTTAGTTAATGGAGGAGGAAGCCACTGTACCACCCGCGGTCCAATTAGACTGGAGGGACTAACTCTATAAATACTCTCACTTCCCCTCCACCTTTTTATTGACTTCCTGTACACCGGTCAATAGTCCGTACTTTTAATCCCTCTCTTCCTCTCGCGAAAGGGAAAAAAATAATTTGGAGAGACATAATTCTTTGCGCGGACAAAATAATTGAGCCCCCCCCCCATTTAACATATTTATATATACATTAATTAACTGTAGGTTAAATTATGTTCCAGCACTTTATATAAAGAAAAATTTAGTGTATGTTTTCGTGTGTAAAAAGAATTTAGAATCTGTGCAAGAAAAGGCACAATGTGTGAATTTAAACCAGATTGAGTCCAAAGAGAGAAACTTCAGAACACACTTTGGCAAAAAAAAGTGATGCAAACATTTAATGGAGAAAGCTGGCTGTATGGATATGAGTCACAATAAAATATCGCTGATTTTGACTACAGATCAACTAGGCTTATGCACATAGTGAGGAAGTAACATCGTTTAAATCTAGATATCCATTTCAAACTGCGTTATATATAGCAGGTGTTTTTTTTATGTATACAAATCGTTTTTTAAAAGGCCAAGAATTAATAACAATAAGTACGTGTCCTTGCCATTGGCAACAAACGCTGACCTCTCCTCCCATGGCTCTCTGACGATTGTCCCTAATCGATATTGGAACGATTATATATATATTAAAAAAACATCCCTGAAACAGCTCATGGGAAGTGTGCGATACAATCACAACCCTACTCTCAACCTTCACGTTTCGTCCTTCTGTGAAATTTTTCCTAACAGTATTTTTTTTTTTTTGTACTTTCTTTAAGCATTTCTGACAAATATTCGCGTTTGGCATCAAATGTTTCCTTTTATAAAATATCCAGATACACATAGTACATGTCATTCAAATCACGATGGTTGGGATATGCGACAGCTTACACCTGTAGAGGCTGTTGAAGCATTTTGACTTGGCAATTACAAGGTGTCTGAGTTCCTGTTGACACGGTGGGGTTGGACACAAATCCATGGAAGCTATTTATTGTCATTAAACAGCTTCAACGCGGGTGACGGACCCGTAATTCTGTTTTATTGTCGTCGGTTTGGACCACTATAACACTAACTTTGCTTACTATTACGTACTAAATGCATAATAATGTTCAGTTTTCTAGAAATTGACAAAAAATACTATTTGCAGACCATAATGCGATGTTATAAATAAATAGATGAAAGGACTTAGTGAACCCTCTTATTAAGATGCGAGAAACTGAATATTACCCGATGTCAAACGGCTATCCACAAAATCTGATGAGCCAATCTTGGAGGAAATACCGCCACAAGGATATCCCCCCAAGTACACTACAAGTACTTTAAAATATATAAGATATTCTTTTCTCAATCTTGATGCTAATGAATTAAGGTCGACCACTACTGTTAGCAGAACTCTGCTGTACCAACTTGCCACGTATATGGAGGATATAACATTTGAGGTTTTTTTTTGCTTATCCCTAGTACACGTGGTACAGGCCATGATCATGGTGGATAAAAGTAGGCGACTGCTTTTACTGTAAGGGCACCACATGTCTACGCATGTGAAAAGCCGTTCGACTTTGCACTTACAAATGTGCCAGAATCCCGTTTTGGTACTTGCACTCGCTACTGTAGGTTGGACTTTTGCAAGAATCGGGGGCCATTGAAGCATTTTTTTTTTATCAGAAAAAAAAAAGCCCAATGCGGATTTCGATCCCGGGTCGTAGCGGTCGAAAACCAACCGTTTAGACCATCCTTCCACCGATCCCCATGAGTGAACGAACGAAGTCGCTGGTGCTAAAGGCTACCTTTCTCCAACCCCACCGTGATGAAACTAAACCTTCGAACAACCGTTAATTGACTTTTAGGAAGCATAAAATGTTAAAAACTCATTTCCCAGCACGTTTCGCCTATTGAAACCTCACCAGGGACTTTACAGAAATTTCCAAACACAGTCCCACGGGTATTTCGCCAGAACCGTTGTTCTTTCCCCAGCGCTTCCATGAATGTTCCGGTAAACGAGACGTGTATAAAGACTGATCACCGCGTATTTGACTAACAGCATTGTTACCACCTGGACAAATAAAATGGTAACAATGCGGTTACAGAGAAATGTCGCACATATTGACTCTTTGTTGGATTTGGTCTCTTGTGACTTTTGTATATTTTACATTTTTGTGTCGTGTCTATATTAAAAATTTTAAAATATTGTGTTAACTTTTAGCCCTTAAGAAGATGCTTTGCTATGTTTAGTCTCTCCATCAATGTAGCAAAATGCACGTTTCTGATTGCCTAACGGAAGAATTTGGCAGTTCTCAGGGTGTTTTGAACAACAGTATACAGTAGTACACTGTATCAAAGCAAGTGTTAAATGAGTTTCTTTTAGTATATCACATATTGCTCTTTTGACATTAGGTGCCCTAAAAAATCATTGTGGGCTAAAAATATTAGCATACACCAAATACAGAAGTTTGACCTGCACATTCAAGTGTAGCTAAAAAAAAAAAAAGAAAAAAACACACACACAAATTAAATTACAATACTTTTACAATAGTATAGAGGACTAAATCGGGGCGTGAACTCATCTACCCTAAAAGGCAGCTAATCTTCCTCGTACAAGAAGATATTCTGGCTACGATCTGCTGACGTCATTGAAGGAAGGTCTCGTTAATTACCTGTCACATACCAATTTTGTCCTCGTCCTTGAGACAGAGATCGTGTCTGAAAGCTTCTTCAAAATATCTTTAATCTAGAGATAACCAATTAAATTACGTTGGCGATAAAAAAAAGTGAAACCTTCCTAAACAGGTTTACGTTCCATCAAGAATTAGCAAGACCAAAAAGGAAAACTGGGCGTTACCTTTCGGTAGGAGTATTGTCACCATTGTCAGACCAGGGACGATATGGTAGCAAGGCCAAACTGCACGTTATTTGGTGGCCCTTTGTTTCATCATCATCCTGCCATCATCACCGTCTACAGAGTAATACCATTTAGCTTTCACAGGTTTATATACTCAGCGAGATTATTAACTTTACTTTGTGAATGTCCTGTATAAATACCGAGGCGACATATCAGGATGCCTCTTCAAACTCGCCAGTGAGAAAGCTTCGATTATCACAACTCCAATAACCCCAACCATCCGAATCGGTTTTTATAGAAAGATTGGCGATGGCGCGAAAAGTAAAACTTCTAGATTTTGATTCCGGAAAATACGGAAATTTTGTCTGTGTGTGAAGGATATTGATCTATATAGAAAGAAAGGTCACCTCACCACAAAAAAAAAAAAAGAGTGAAAAACCATGCGCCCTCTATCGACCCTCTCTACAAACTAGCAGAATCGGGTCGATGACTAAGCTACAACATCAGCTTTGGCAAATTCTAATATCCAGCTGGAGACCATAGGGCAATCTTTGATTTCATGATATCTACAAGAGGTATTCACGATATCAGAATTCACCAAAGAGGCTTTGTCAACGACCCGATTCTGTTAGTTTGCAAAGACAGTCGATAGATAACGCATTATTTTATTATATTTGTATTTCACTAAATTCTACTTAATTATCACACACACACACACACACACACACACACAAAAGCCTTTATTAAGACACACAGGTCTTACAGAGGATTCTCCTTGGGATTCTACTTAATTATCAAACTCTGCCTTAATTCAATATACTGTATATGTACATACAAACGTTTTACTCAAACCATTCAACAACAAATCAGTCCAATTATCTGAACTTTATATTATTCCGTTAGTATCAGAGGATTCGGATAATCGGAGTTTTACTGTGTTTTCGTTTTGAAATGGACTCCTAAAACAAGAAACAATCTAATGGTATAAAAAAAAGGTGGGTAAGGAGGTGAAACAATGAATGCTACCGAGGTATGGACGACGGATCAAAGAAACAATTTCCGGTAACGAGAAGGGATCCTAAAAACAGCACAATTCAGCCGACTTTTTTTAACTTTTTACCCCGCGAGAGATGGTCCAATCCACCCCCAGGAAGCCGCCGCGGTACAATTAACTTTTTTTTTTTTATTATTTATATATTTATTTCGGGCTATTCGGACATTCCGATCGGGTTTAATTTAGAAGTCGGGGCAGCGCGCTCTTTTTAATTGGAAGCTTGGCTTGGCGCCTAGTTTTTTTTTTTTTTTTCTTTTATCTCTCATTTTCTTTTTTCATTTAATCTACTCTCTTATTAACACCATTTAAAGGTCCCGTTTTATTCTATAGATAAAATAATTTCTGCGTTTTTTAAATCATATAAAAAAAACGAATTTCTATAAAAAGTTAATGGAAGATTAAAAAAAAAAAAAAACATATACATAAAAGTCTTGGCTCATCAATGGTGAACTTTTTTACATGGGATTCGCCAATCTTCAGACCGCTAGAGCTATGGATTTGAAGGTTTATTCTAAAGATTAATGTTTATTGATATTTTATCAGCTTCCTTTTACAAATGCTAGAAAATACTTTATATGGCATTTTTAAAAGAGCAAACGGAAATAGAAAGTGTTAGGCCCAGAAGGAACTATAGTCGTATATCATGAAGCTTGGCATGAATCTACAAGCTATTACATTAACCACACAAATGATTTAAAAATGAAAAGGTTTTGACACTTTTTGCACGCTTTGCATACAAATTTAATTTTTCAAATTTGAGCCAAACACCTTTTTTTTCCAACTCCTTCAGAAAGTATAACACTTTCTAGCTTTGGAAATCAAATAAAGAGAGAGAAAAAAAAAAGACCAAACCCATATATGTAAACATGGCGTTACGATTCAGTAACAGAATAGCTGCTACCGTCAGGTCTCGGAGTTTGTTCTGATAATGTTGCTACCTCGTCGCACATTTTTATTTGGATATCTCTCTCTTAACTTATGAAATATCGAGGGATGATGGGAGGAAATAATCAAAACAGACAACAAATGATATAGTATAAAAGTAATTCAAACCTCTTGGAATATGGGATAAATCAGACATGACGTGGCCACGCAATAATATTAGAGACGAAGGCGATAAAAAGTGGTGATTTTCTTTTCTTTGTAACCTGAGAAAGGGCATTCTTGCCTGAAAGCTTGTATTTTATCAATAAAAGAAAATCACGTTTTTATCGCCTTCGTCTCTAATATGGGATAAATCTAAAGTGTTAAAAATGCGAACTTGAGGAAAAGAGAGAAAAGCTGGGGGAATGGATGAAATGAAGGAAGTTGAAGATATTGAGGGCCGTTTCATCATCACCTCCTCAACAACAACGGCCTCAAGAAAACAAAAGTCGATGAATGGAAAAGAAGAAACGGTCAAGGTTCTGAATAATAAGAACTTTCCAAATTAACATCTTACCAAACTTCTGATGGGCGGAAGTTGGAGCGGTAAGTCAAGGCTTTTAATTGTGGACTGCCGCTCAGCGGGTTCCAGGCTATCCACGGGATAGAACCATCTAGTCTGCAAGTGTATAATTTTCCTCCAGAAACTTACATCACTGGAGTATACGTCACCACTGCGTATACGGTGGGTCCAGTTTGTTCCTTCCCGGCTTCAACTACTTTCTTAACCCCTAACGGGTTAGCTGCCCTGGCATTTCTTCATCGTATGTACAACGGCGGGTTTATCATTACGGCGATAGAATATATTCACAAGTGTTAGGTAATCCAGACCTTCTCTATAGTTGTAATTCCAATACACATGGTAGAAAGTAGCTAAAAAACGGGAAACATTTGATTATATGGCTGGATGCTCTTTCATAGAGAAGAAAGGCGTTTCGACCAATTGCTGATTGTATATATATATATATATATAGATGATGCTCTGCGATCTAAAAATGCTCATGTGAGAGGTGAGAATATGCCTATTTTGTTTTTAACATTACCACCATAGAAAACATTATTTGCTGATTTTGAATGAGCCTATATTTCTTTTGAACAGTGTTGTGCAGTCATGCCCTACTTTCAAGAATATAAAAATACCTCTAAATCTCACTATTATTTTAGTTTAAATTTATAACTGATAGTAATCCTTATTTAAAAAAAAACAACAAAAAATTAATCAATAATAAACCAAAGAAGAATATTGGTAATTGATAACCTCCGGAGTTTTTTTGTGAAAAAAAAAAAAAAACTCCATTACATATTTACAATTAAATCTGTCGTCTGCTTGTCAATGGAAGTGATCGTTTGAGAAAAAAACCAGCGTCTCTTTCGGAGGAATCTCATTTGAAGATGTAGGGTTCTATAGTTCCAACGCCAACTCTATTTGTAGGCCTTTATTTGGGGGCATCTGAGACTTTCTACAATGTAGTTGAAGGCTCTGAGAAGATGTTTGTTTTTGGGCGTTTATTTTATATTAAAATATTTTTAAAACACCTAAATTATTTCATTATAGAGACCTTTCACTGTAAATGTTATCATGTTACATACAGTCATTTATATGTTTAGTGTTATAAAATAAATAGGTGTAGAAGGGTTTGTTTGGAAGAATTTCTCTAAGAGACATCTAATAGTATATATTCTTTATTTACACACACACACTCTATATATGCAATTAAGCCTGTAAGCCATGAAAGAGACCGCACAAAAAAAGTCTTATAAAAATGAGGTGTAGTGTGAGACGTAAATATATATATATTTTTGTCGATAAGGGTAGATGGTTGTAGACAAAGGTGGACGTCATTATGGGCTGCATATATATAAAGAAAGGTACTTAAAAAGAAAGAGAAACTTTCTATAAAGGTCTGTGACATTTACGATGGTAAGATAGGGGAAGTGTCCACCACCAGGATAACAACCACCCCCACCCAGCCATTAAAAGACCAAGAACCTGTCTTCCAACCAACATTCATAGATTTATTTGACGTTGTTGACGTGCGGGAGGGTCAGTTGGCTCCTCCTTCCGTTCATGGAGAAAACTAAGACGACACATCACGCTGAATTTTTTTTAATTTAGGTTTTGTTGTTAACTCTCAGGAATTCACCCCCCCCCCCCTTTTTTTTTTTTTTTACATCTAGTATATTGATGGAACATTATCCTGAACAAAATATATTTTTGGAAATGAAGGGCTATACCTCTCCTGTCAAAATAGGCGCAAAAGCTATCTGCCCCAAAGCTGCTGTTGTGGATGTCACCGACACTAGTTTTCTAGATTGCTGAGACAGTCAGTAGATGGCACATAGTTTTGCGATTATTTTGACGGGAGGGCTGTTCCTTCTTTTTTAAGATTTAGCATATTATTTTTTATACGGAGGATATAATAATTATAAGCGACATACTGACTAGACACGGGCTATATTGAAGGGTGACCCCAAACTACAACGTGATAGAAAGTTGTTAAGAAAAGAAAAAATAAAGAGTGAGAGAAGGTTGGTGATCTGAACCGTTAGTATCAAGAACCCGGGTTTGAAACTACCGTCGAAACATTTTTTCCCGGCCTCCCGATTCTATAACAATGCCAACCCCACCAGCGGGTGTGCAAGTAACCAACTACTGCAAACCTCTATTCCCTCCTCTGAACGGCTGAAGTGACGGCGGAGCAGCGACCTTGAGCAACATCGTCCTATCAGGCTGGGAAAGATATACAAAAAAGAAAGAGACCTTCGGAAAGTCCAAGAGGAAGGAAGGCAAAAGCCAACTTCGCAACAAAGAGAACGACACAGAAGAGGAAAAATTACAAAGTTAAATATATATAAAAAAAAAGTGATTTCGTTTTCATTCAGGCTAAGGAAATGCGAGAGATCCGGTTTTCTTTCCTCCGCTGAATGTACGAGAGAGCCTCTTTAGAAAGAAGGCTTTTTTCCATGTGCGTATAAAATATTTAAATGACATTTTTCAACGAAGGAAGGGACGAGATTATGTAAATAAGGGATTAACAGCGGCGGATTTGAATAAAGAAGGGCGTGGGCGTACAATTTGGTGAGGAACAAGGTCGACTTTTCTAGAAGGACAGAAATTGGAGATTGAAACGTGAAAAAAAAAAAAAAAGGCGAAGAACACTCATTATAAGGTGTCTTACAGCCAACTCACGTAGTTAGACAAACTATGTGAGTCGAACTGCTGGCCTTTTGATTTTCCTTTTCTTTCTGTCTTCGGTTCTCTTGTCATTTTTAGTTCTTCTTTAAGGCCAAGCTGATCTTCCCTTTACTTGAATCGCTTCTCGGCCTTTTGGCTAAGATCAAATCTTGGATAGTCCTGTACACGCTTGTTAGGCGGTACAACTATTAAAATTGAACGATACAGAAAAGATTGGTCCCTGCGCAAAGATAACACAAAAATTCGTAAAGCGATCGACTTCCATTTTATTGGAATCATTGGAGGGGGATCATGGGAGGTTCAGCCAATTCTCTTTGAACAGATATAGCTAGAAGGCGACGACAAAAAATGCAACAAATACGTAGTGCAGACAGGCATTTAGAGCCAAGGCCCACGTCACAAAATCCCTCATTCAACACATTTTCTAAAATATTCCAAATATTGAAAAAAACATTTTTTTTTTTTAACTATTGTTGTTTTTTTTCCGCATCGAATTTTGTTAACAAGATATCGTTCAAAAAATTAACGCTATAACCGAAAATTTTATTAATAAAATATACGAGTTTTTTTTTTATTAAAACATACGATATGTATATTAACACCTAAAAACTGTAAATATTTCATATTATTTAGTTTGAACAGGATATATCTAAAAATAGACGAGGCATTTTCTTTTAAACATCAGCTAGCAGGTTTTCACTTCAAAATCTCCAGATCGGGGAATTTAGTCTCAGCGCTGCCCGCACTAACCGCTCGACACAACGTGGATTAAGTTGGGGGAGGGGCGGTAATTGGAGGATCAAAGAGAGGTTGAGAAGAGGGGGAGAAGGTGAAGTGGGTGACATGGGTGGTGAAAATGGGGAGAGGGGGAACTGATCTGTCGCATGACACCAAGGTCAAGAGGACTTTGAGGAAGTAGCTACGACAAAAATGGTGAACGCAATGCGCCAACCAAATATTCAGACTTTTTGAATAGGCTTGTGTGAGGCAATAACCACATAGTCTCTACCACTTCAGATTTTCCGTCAAAACTGACGTGTGAAAAATATGGGAGAAAAATAAGTCTCTATTTACATCCTGGTGAGATACAAGCATACGACACGCTGATAAAGATCGGCAGGCTTTTTGGGCCATGAATAAAAATATATATTTATTCTGATATATGGCGCAAACTATTAGCAACGTTCGAAAAATATCCTTTCCCTAAATTTTATTCGTTTTAGGTAGATGGAAGAGCCTTTTTAATTATTGTTTACAGAAATTTTGGCGTACAGACTTCGATTTAGACATCCATTATCATGTCACATCCATTGGTGTCAACAGAGATATATTTGTGAAGACCAAAAGACGATCTATAAAACTGAAAAGAGATACATGAAGGTTGCTGTGAAAGATGTGGAAATACCCGTGGGGAAGAAAGGGACCATCAGAGGGAAGCTCCTTCAAGTGAAAGAATAAATGGATAGATATGAGTAAATGCGGGGGGATAGATGAGGAAAAACACGAATCGACACCGCACTGGATGGTAACAACGATAGTTCTAAGAATGTCCACATCCTGTTAGAACAAGTCTAGCTAGAACTGTAAACTATATCGATAATTACACAAATAGAACGATTTTATACTATACGAAAAAAAAAGTACAAAAGTGAAATTGTACTGGGATCAAATGGTTATATTAAGAAAAACACATCTTCTGATTGTGCAATTGAAAATGGCTGATTGTCTGCACAGAAGACCAACAGCCTGAAACGTGTATATCTTGTTTTATCAAGAAAGGGTATTTGGTCAATATTCTAGAACTAGACGAATGGCCCGGGCAACGCCCGGGTTTTACCCGAGTGCGTATATATTTTTAAAATGTTTTAATTAAAATACTATTCGTTACAATTATAAATTGGCGCCGTGGATGTCTCTCTTGTGAAACGTCCCGCCCCAAACTGTGTGTGTCTTGAAAATATAAAAATAAAAATGTGAACGGAAAAATATGTCCAGGGTAGCCTAGTGGTCATGGCATCTGCCCGGTAAGCGGAAGGTCGTGGGTTCGATTCCCATCCCTTGACACTTTTTTTTATTTTATCCATTCTGACCAAAATCTATCCGTGAACTTCACACAGAGAGAATAAGGCAATTATATAAGTAGATAATCCAAATTGTGCCTTATCACACATTATTTTTTTATTTGGCCTTATTACCTTGTGTTTATAATCTATGACGTAATACCGGCGGCGCGCGCCCGTTGGCTGCCGGCGAGCACGTGACCTCCCTGTGCGCGCGCATCCGTGACAGAACCGGCCCATGACGGTCGTGACTATATATATATAGATAATAATAATAATAATATAATAATAATAATAATTATTATTAGAAGTCTTGCAGCACTTTGTTCTGCTGTTTCATTGTCAATACGACTTCTAGAAGTTTCAGCTTTACGCAGAAGTCTTGCAGCACGTTGTTCTGCTGTTTCATTGTCAATACGACTTCTAGAAGTTTCAACTTTACGCAGAAGTCTTGCAGCATGTTGTTCTGCTGTTTCATTGTCAATACGACTTCTAGAAGTTTCAGCTTTACGCAGAAGTCTTGCAGCACTTTGTTCTGCTGTTTCATTTTCAATACGACTTCTAGAAGTTTCAGCTTTACGCAGAAGTCTTGCAGCACGTTGTTCTGCTGTTTCATTGTCAATACGACTTCTAGAAGTTTCAGCTTTACGCAGAAGTCTTGCAGCACGTTGTTCTGCTGTTTCATTGTCAATACGACTTCTAGAAGTTTCAGCTTTACGCAGAAGTCTTGCAGCACGTTGTTCTGCTGTTTCATTATCTAGTTTTAGACGTTTAGCTTCAGAATCTCGTTGGAGTCGTTCAGCGCGTTGATCAGCTGTTTCTTGTTGCCTTGCATTTTGCCTTTTTGCGGCAGCTGCGGCCTTTCTTTCCTCTTCAGAGTTATATTTCTTAGGAGGCATGTTTTTTTTGCATACAATGATTATTTTAGTAAATAGGTAATATTAAGTAA
Source organism: Cordylochernes scorpioides (assembly GCA_030710605.1). Taxonomy (NCBI): domain Eukaryota; kingdom Metazoa; phylum Arthropoda; class Arachnida; order Pseudoscorpiones; family Chernetidae; genus Cordylochernes; species Cordylochernes scorpioides. The sequence continues at coordinate 39,430,448 of CP092876.1, read as the reverse complement.
AAGCAGAAGAATATGGGTAATTAGTAATCAAAGTAAACAATTAGTAATCAAGTTATCAAAATTATTTTTTTTGGATGAAATATATCTATGAAATTAATTGAAAATTAAAATATTCTGTTATTTTAAAATATATATTTATTTTTGAAATAAAGTTTTTAATTTTAAAATGTTTTTCTTTTTTTTTTAAATATAATTTTCATTATGATAATGATCATAATGATGATGCGCGCGCATCCGTGACAGAACCGGCCCGCCCATGACGGTCGTGACTATATATGTTGATAATTCTAAATCAACGGTTAGTTGGTATTTATTCCTATTAGGCTCTCCCAATATTATATTTGGAGTGAGGGCAGCAGGAAATTGTGTTATTTGAAAAAGAGAAGCAAAAGAAGTCATTCTAACTACAGATGTCGCGCTAATGTATCTATAATAATCAACAGTTTATTATACCCAGTATTGCAATCACAGGAATTCCGCTGATTTTTCATAGGTATAAATAAAATTGCTAACTTTCAACTCAAAATGGCAGCGTCTTGCGTACCTCTCTCTCAGATGGGCGCGCATAAAAATCATAATACCGTTTGAAAAACAAAGCTTGTCAAATTCAATGTAGACATTCGATTTGAACAGGCAAACAAACTATTAATCATTAAAATGTCTCTATATAAATAGAAGTCGGTATTGTTTGTCCGCCGGAAACTCGAAATTTACTTGTTCAATTCAGATTCGGATTTCACAATATTCTAGCGCATGTTTCTTTGTAGGTTTATATTAATCGAAATCAACAATTTATTTATTAAAAATTAAGGTTCGAATTATAAAAAATTATAATAATAATGATTTCTTATCAGCCTTATTGACTCTTTACTCTACTATAACTACAATGGTTATTATTATAAAATCACATCATAAATTAACCTTTGTTACACAATTTTTATTGGACAAACATCGTCATTCGGCTAGTATTTTATACGAGTAACATTTTAAAACTATTAATCTTAAGTCGAATTTAGATCGGTAAAAATGCAAAGCCTAAAGGGGGGGAGACCAAAAGTATCAACGAACAAACCCGAAATTACCTAATCCCACCACCGCCAGCAATTAATTGACGACAAGTAACAGAAATCATGAGAGCCTGAAGAAAAAGTGATTAATCATCGTTTTACCGGTTGAAATGTCAGAAAGAAGAAAACGGAAGGCGAAGTTAACAACTTCCTTCCCTGCTAAACTTGTAGTTAACGATCCTGACGTTGAGACGGGGATTGAAGAAAAACATGTCACACGCAGTGGGGCTGCTGAACAAGAAGAAACAACAAATTCCAGTAGGTATCACCATGACGATGATGATGGAAATGGATTGTTGATAATTGACGACGAGAATTAATGATGATAGCCGTCCGCTATGTTGCCGATAAATTAGGGTTAGCGGGTAATGACCAGAGCGGTCATCTACACAGCTCCCCCGGTCTATACTGCGTGTTGGTTACGAAGACATTTTTACTCCACTTTTTTTCACTCTATATGTATATATTTCCCATATAACATTGTGAATTCGAATTTATTTCTCTTTTTTTCCCACTCATTTGCTGTATCTCTCAGGATAATATGTATATAAAGTTCTTAATAAAAGTATTGGTTGATTGATGAATGGACTTGTGGGCTCAACAGTTGTGTACCGTCAAAGCGGAACCTACCAAACCGACATATCTATTGTCGTATGTTCGACCTGGCATAAAGAGCAACTAGCCGAATGACCCGGGCAACGCCCGTGTTTTACCCGATTGAATGTTTTTATTCAAATACTATTTGTTACAATTATAAATTGGCGCCTTATATAAATGCATATATTAGTAGAGTATATAGTATTATATCTACATTTATGTAGATGTGACATATATATCCCTAATGATAATAGTACTTACATATGTACATAAGTATGTGTATATATATACACCTTAATAATACAAAAGCTACATACCTATACTTTCGATATTTGCGGACCTATAATGAGGTATTGTTAACAATAGATTATTTAAGGAGCGACCCGCTCCAACACAATAGTTACAAAAACCAAAAAGCGAGTGGGGGGGGGCATGGTGGGGGGGACAAAGGTGGCGTGATCGTAGCCAACCAATAGGAGAGCGCCATTCCAAAAAAAAAAAAAAAAAGCAAACGGTGACAGAGATGAAGAATTATTAAGAACGCATGACGCTCGTAACTGTATATAGAACTAGCCGAATGACCCGGGCAACGCCCGTGTTTTACCCGATTGAATGTTTTTATTCAAATACTATTTGTTACAATTATATATTGGCGCCTTAAATAAATGTATATATTAGTTAATAACTATAGCCTATGTGCTTTATCTGTCTATGTACTGTTGGCTTCCGTAGGCGTCTCTTACTGGGAAAAAGAAAGAGGATTCCATTTAGTTATTAACTAATATATGCATTTATTTAAGGAGCTACCCGCTCCAACACAATAGTTACAAAAACGAAAAAGCGAGTGGGGGGGGGGGGGGGGGGGGGGCATGGTGGGGGGGGCAAAGGTGGCGTGATCGTAGCCAACCAATAGGAGAGCGCCATTCAAAAAAAAAAGCAAACGGTGATAGAGATGAAAACTGAAGAATTAAGAGATGAAGAACGCATGACGCTCGTAACTGTATATTGAATCATTTGAAGGCGATTATTTCGTGAAGGTACTTAGTGATTTTAGGAACACCTATCCATTTAAGATAGGATTAAATACACTTTAGATATTGAGGGGATCGAACATATTGGTCTTCTTCTAAGACAACAACAAAGGTTATAAAGTTTAAAAAAAAAAAAAGCATCTCCTGATTGTGCAACTGAAAGTTGCTGATCTTTTGCGCCACCTATAAGAATAAATGTAAACTAATCGTTGGTATTTTTCCAGAATTATTCTTCTTTTTGCGTTAGTTTTTTCCGTCCAAATATAAAGGCTTGTTAGGATCACCGCAAATGTCCTTATTTCATAGGTTTAGTGTTTTAAAATCATATCTGTTCTTTCTTATATAGAGGAGCCTTTCTCCAGGTTTCCACATATTGAGGTTTGATGATGACGTCATGGTGTTGTTAGGTCATCAATCTTCTCCAATTTTTCGGCTACCGGGAGAGAAAGGCTTCCAGTGGCACCATTGTTTTTCGACTTCTTCTTAAGGCGGTTAATTATAAAGTTACTGGGCAACGTGAAACAACCACCTCTCTCTCTAGAGACCACCTTAGAGGCCCGTTGAAGATACTTGGGATCGAAAGCTCGCCACTTAGACGATTTAATAAAATAAACTTAAGGTTAACCTTTCTTGTTATTTCGTTTTTGAAAATGTATTTGAATCCCCAAATGCCTTTAACATACATCACACCCCTATATCCATCAGCTTGGAACTACCTGGTTCACCACCCCTTGAATAGAAGGGTCTTCTAGACTGTGGCAGTACAGCCCGGGTTGTTTGTGATTGGCGCTCCAGGAACCCGAGTTATTTCTCTATACGTTACAATAAATATATTTGATATTTTCAAGAATAGGGAGAATTTTTTTTACAGTATTTTCTAAGCTCTTTATATAAAATATTTTAAAATCCATTTACCGTATTCCGGTCGATGTGAGAGAGATCTAAAAATGGGACTCTCTCGACAAAGCAACAGTCAAACAAGAGAGGAAGCGGTTTAAACAAACAGAGATGGGAGCGTCCTCTGTCAACCTAGAACTGTCAGAGTTCCATATATGTACAGGTGCCGCCAACTGCTGTACGGGTAACCGTGTACGGGCTGTAGCACTGTAATCACCATTTTATACACTCTTTTAATCTAAACACATCCTTGCTTATTGCTCATTCTTCCTCTAAACAACATCCTACTGAATGGTCGTGTTTCTACCACTGGTATTGCTGCTGACATTATTTAGATAGGTGGGTGGTCGTCCAAAAAGAGCTAAGACCTATCGGGGAAACCTCCAAGTAGGTCTTGTGATCAGATGATATTCAAGGAGAACCATTCCATCCTAAGATAAGTACTAATTCACATTCTCTAAGGATTGCTCCCGATTTTCTATTTTAAAGTTCGGAGATAATAATTTAATATTGCTGAACCTTCCTTTATTGCGAACGCAAGTGATGAACACTTGATTCATCGTCTACTGGGACCTCCTGGCCCTCTCTAGACCACAAGTCAGACAACTCGGGCATTGTAGTGAGTTTGTTGGATGTAGCGATAGCCTCGCACCCAGAGAAAGTAGGAACCTACCTGGGGGGCGGAGAGTAGCAGCAGCAACAAGAGTAGACTGAACATGGCTCCCCGGGCCGATCCATAAGGCATCTTGAGCTGAACACGCCACTCTTGTCAGAGATCAATTTGAAGAAAATTTTAAAGACACATTGGAATTTTGTAATCAATAAAATAGTTTATTTTGATCCAAAATATGCGGTTTAATTAATAGTTTATATATGTAGTAAAAGGGCTATTGATGGGCAAAACGATTCTTTTCAAGGATCTGGTCAGAATCGCTCACTCAAAGGAAAGAGCTACGAGCTGTGATGATGATAGTGAAGATGATAACGATAATAAGAGTTATTATTTTCATCAAAAACTACAAGGCCATTGAAAGAATTGTATCTTTGATTTAAATATTACATTCAGTATATATACAGATAACAATTATATATAATATTACAGATCAATACCATTATTTTTTTTCTACACATTGTGCGTGAAAGAGAGAGATTTATTTACAACAGTGTAATTATAAATAATTGTGTGTATACATATTAATTCTAAATATATGATAAAATTTTTGAAAGAAAAATAAATGAGTAAATTAAAAGTATATAAATAGTTATTTACAAACATTTAGGATATGAATTCTTTATGATTTCTGGAAAATCATTTTTTTTGTTTATACATATTATATTATGTCCCTATATATGTACACACATATGCTCTATATGTACATATTTCTCAATATACCTTTGTAAATTCGAAAAATGTTTCTCTTTTTTTTTCCACGCTACTTTTCTGAATATCTCAGGAGAATCTGCACAAGACGACTAAAGAGATCTTTACTGCTAAGACTTTTCATCTTATGGTTGTTTTTATAAAGATCATGAGGTTTGTCAAGATGTCAATATATTTCAACCAATGAAACAACAACAATACAACATATTGCTATCCCAATAAATGATGTAGCAGATTATTTCAATCTAACTACACATCACACAACTTCAATATAACTACACATCACACACAACTTCAATCTAACTATACATAGCACACAACTTCAATCTAACTATACATAACACACAGCAACTTCAATCTAACTACACATCACACACAACTTCAATCTAACTATACATAACACACAACTTCAATCTAACTATACATAACACACAGCAACTTCAATCTAACTACACATCACACACAACTTCAATCTAACTATACATAACACACAACTTCAATCTAACTATACATAACACACAACTTCAATCTAACTATACATAACACACAACTTCAATCTAACTATACATAGCACACAACTTCAATCTAACTATACATAACACACAACTTCAATCTAACTATACATAGCACACAACTTCAATCTAATTATACATAACACACAGCAACTTCAATCTAACTACACATCACACACAACTTCAATCTAACTATACATAACACACAACAACTTCAATCTAACTATACATCACACACAACAACTTCAATCTAACTATACATAACACACAACAACTTCAATCTAACTATACATAACACACAACAACTTCAATCAAACTACACATCACACACAACTAGGGCCTCCAATCCCGGGATCCCGGAGCCAAAAAATGATCCCGAAATCCCAGGATTCTGTTCGAAAAATCCCGGGATTACTGGTTTGTGCATGAAAACCAGCGCAAAAATATATTTTTCTTTTCTAGCATTTTGGTAATCAAACAGATGATGAGAAGCACACTTTTGACGTTTCGTTTATACAGCTGCATTTCGGGTCTTTTTTTTTTTCTGAGAGATTTGAAATTATTTTCATGCACTAATAACGAAGGGTTATTCTGCAAGATCTTTCCAAAATGGCAGCCTCTAGATTGAGAGTATGCAGCAGTATACATGGAGGGGGCCCCAGTTTTTGTTGAAATGCAAATAGTGGCTTCTTAGATAGTAGCGGCATCCCTTTATGTGGCGGACCTGCGTGTAACATGAACCCGCCACTAACCTCTTATCTGGGCTCCAAATTGTTTTATATATATATATTTTTATCTATGTTTATACTCTCCATCCTGTACTCTGTATGCATGGGTCATCATGAACGCACTGCTCTGCTGTTCATTTTGTGAAACCCTCGCTAGCTTTTTTGTCATTTAATTTAAATTAAATGTATTTAATGTCATTTCATTAAATGCTTCGTCACTATCAAGCATCAGCCTAAAGTAGTTTTCAACTTATACGAACATAAAACAAAGTCTCTAAAACAATATTATCGGACCTTGTTATTTCTCAATAGAAAACGTGTCGGACATTTTTGGTAAGCTTATCACTTCTTGATTGTGATGGCGAAGTTTATTACTTTTAAATCAGAAGGAACCTGGTGCTATTACCTACGAGACGGATCTGGCCAAAATGCACAGTGTATAGCGTGCAAAAGGATTTTGAAATGCGTCGGTGGGTCAACAAAAGGGCTGCATGTACATCAGAAGGCGGTCCACGGAATCGAAACTTCGAAGAGAAAAGTTAAAGACGAAGTTGATACACAGACCCCTGCAAAAAAGACCCCCCCAAGATATCAATTCTCGATCATTTTTCGTCTGTTTCCATCGATCGTTCGACTGATGCTGTGCTAGCTAGAATGATAGCTCTCGACGGATTGCCATTCTCCGTTTTTGTCACATTCTAAGGATCTACGCAAGTGCCTCAATGCTGTTGGACATGGAATTCTTCTCTCCGCAGAGACCTTTAAGATTAAAGTGTGTCGTTATGCGGACACACATTTGGTGCTAAGCTCTTGGAGTTTGGAATCGACTTCGAAACTGATATTGTGTGTGTTACAACTGATGGGTGCGCAATGATGGTAAAATTGGGTCACATTATTGGTCCACTGCAACAGCTCTGCTACGCGCATGGTCTCCATCTGGCTGTGATGGATGTACTTTATGCTAAGAAAAAAGAGAGGGTTGTTCCTGAATTCGTTTCCGCAACAGTAAATGAAGCAGAATCTGACCTTTCCGAGGATGACAATGAGGACACTTCTCCATCTAACGTTAGCCTAGAGGTAGCACATCCCTCATTCCCTGAAGCAATTTATCCACAATCTCCAGTATTTTCAAAGAAAAATATAAATGAAGTGACGAAAAAAGCTCGTGTGGTTGTGAAATTGTTCAAACGATCGCCGCTGAAGAACGAGATCTTACTGAACTACATGCGGCAAGATAATCGCATTTCCACCAGTATGTGTCTCATTCTCGACTGCAGAACGCGCTGGGATAGTTTATTGAACATGTTGGAGAGACTTCTCAGTGTAAAGTCAGCGATTCAGAAGGCGCTAATAGATGTGAATGCAAATGTCCGTCTAACTGATGAAGATTTTGATATCATGACGCAAATAATTTCCGCACTGAAACCATTTCGGGCAGCTGTGGCGGCTATCTGTAGACGCGACGCTACGCTTTTGACTGCAGAAGCAACAGTAAAGTTTCTTCTAGAGGAGCTGCAAGCACAATCTCATTCTCTCAGCAAAGATCTGCAAAAATCTTTTCAAAAGAGAATTTTAGAAGAGCGATGCAATAAAACATCTTTAGTCCTCCAATAACTGCACAATCCGCAAGTACAGTTAGAAAAAAAGAAGATAGTCAAATACTTTAGCGTGAAATTGCTTTTGTGTCTTAAACCGTTACAGGAACAAATGGCGGAAGTACGAAAAAAATTCAGGCTGATAATTCGCAACTTCTTCGGAGTTTACAAGAACGCCATGAGCCATCACAATCGAATGACCATCTTACAATTGAGCGCCGATTGTAAGAAGCTATTGAGGCTGCCTCTTCAAGATCAATTGCAATACCTACACCAGACTCCGCATCCTACTCAACTTTGATTAACCACGAACTTAATATTGCTGCTCAGTCAGGCAAACGAGGACCCCATTTAGAGAGTGTGTATCAATACTTGCTGACAATTCCTCCAACATCTGTGGAATCGGAAAGAGTCTTCTCCTCCTCTGGATACCTATGCAATAAGATACGTTCTAGTTTGCATGATGACACTCTTGACAAATTATCTTTCCTACGCTCAAATCTTTCTCGAAATCGTATTTTTATCCTTAAAATAAAGTAATTCATGGTTTTTAAAACGGTGCTGTCTTCTTTCTAAACATTAATACATAGTTGGGCAAAATGCAATAATGATTACATTTTCTATAATCCCAATTGCAAATAATCATGATTACATTTGCTATAATTACAATTACAAGTAAATTTAATCACAATTGCTATCATTATATATAGAATTACGAGTAATTATGTTTACATTCTAATACAATTATTTTTTTTGCAAAGTAATGCATTGCAAAGTAATCGTAATTACAAGGTAATGTATTACTTTGAATGGATTACTGCTCAACACTGCATTAAGAGATGTGGTCTAAGAGTTCCAAGAACAGTAATTTTTTTCCAGATGTGTGTACAGTAATTGACAGATAATTTCAAACTGTAACCCAAAAGCAATGATTTAGTTCATAAGCAGGCGCAAAATATATGGATTTCAGGTTGTTTTCATCGAAGTAAGTGCCACGCCATTGGCACTATATAAAAGAAAAAATTAAAAATATAACGAACGAAACGATATACCTCTTGGCGTAGAAAGACGAAAATATAATACACTGCGGCCTGTGATTGTAAAACGACACTTGAAGTTACACCGCATGAGTTTCTTTTCAACGAAAAAAATCAATTTTTTATTTCAAGGTGAAATATCGACTATTTCTAACCTTTTTGGATGAGGTATGGAAGGATGAATTATGAAAAGTAATGATGAACGGAAAAATAAAAATGTCCAGGGATGGGACCATGGGATCTAACTATACATCACACACAACTTCAATCTAACTACACATCACACACAACTTCAATCTAACTATACATAACACACAACTTCAATCTAACTATACATCACACACAACTTCAATCTAACTATACATCACACACAACTTCAATCTAACTATACATCACACACAACTTCAATCTAACTACACATCACACACAACTTCAATCTAACTATACATAACACACAACTTCAATCTAACTATACATCACACACAACTTCAATCTAACTATACATCACACACAACTTCAATCTAACTATACATCACGCACAACTTCAATCTAACTATACATCACACACAACTTCAATCTAACTATACATAACACACAACTTCAATCTAACTATACATCACACACAACTTCAATCTAACTATACATAACACACAACTTCAATCTAACTATACATCACACACAACTTCAATCTAACTATACATCACACACAACTTCAATCTAACTATACATCACACACAACAAGTTCAATCTAACTATACATCACACACAACTTCAATCTAACTATACATCACACAAAACTTCAATCTAACTATACATCACACACAACTTTAGATTTAGCATTTTAAAGTTGCACACAGCAGGGAATATTTACGACACAAAAGCAACAAAGGTCGAAACAAAAAAATGAGGACGAATTATTTTGGCATTTGTTAATCGTTAGATAATTAGGCAGGAATTTGTTGTTACATACGTTGACGTATTGTGTTTGAATTCCATATGATGGGTATAGAATACTTTGCAGATATTTTCTCTCAATTTTTACCCTATCATATTTTGAGAAAGAAAAGTCTCTTTCAAAAAATATGCTTTTAATTTTATTAATAGATGAAGAGCGCTAAAAAAAACAATATAACTACGTGTTTATTTTTGTATGTTTATTATCTATTTTAAATGTAAAATAAATAAACTTTTACAAGTGCAGTTTTCCCTGTCTGTAGTTTCCGAACAATCTTTTTTTTTTCTTTTTACAAGAAAAAAATTAATATGTTAAAAAAAAAAAAAAGATGGTGTGTGATGATCAAATTAATATCCTATGAATCAAAATAAATAGTAAAATTAGAAGGAAATAATAAATGTAACTATGAAACTAATATTTACTGCATCATATCAATATATTTTCGTATATCAATATCGATAAACAATAGAATACATAGAGCGCCTCCTAAAATTCCATAGCAGTGTGCAAAGTTTTCTTTGTGTGGGAGGCGTGGGTGAGAAACTATATCATAAAATTCTATAATTATAATACGAGTATAATACGAATATTCAATATCGTCTCTGTAAATATTAACTTATCATAATCTTGTTTACATTATTTTTTATTCCTGCATACCTATATATTAAAATACAGTAGAACCTCCCTTTAGCGGACATCCCGCTAGCGGACACTTTCTACAAAGGCAGTTTTCATTTGCAAAATTACCATTTTTACTATTTAGCAACTCTCCGGTAAGAGGACACTTCTCCCTAAAGGACACTTTAGTTCTGCAACTAGGTGTCTTTTACAGGGAGGTTTTACTGTATAAGTTGTATTTTTGTTGGTAGTACATAATATCTTAAAACCCAAAATTAAACTTAATAATACAAATACATCACATTAATCAACTCGCATGGCGATAGCAAATTCTGAGAAGGAAACCAAATCAATATCTATAAAACATGGACAACTGCATATTAAAAAAAAAAAAAAAAAAAAATGAGTATTTTAATTTTATAAAAATTCTGAAAACTTGGAAAATTGAGCCTTCAAGGAGAGAGAGAGAAGCCTGTTACTATAAACAAGAAGGGGGGAGATATACATTTCAGATAAACGATTACACCAACTCAGCTAAATAAATTGAAGACTATTATTGCCACTTACCAGGCCAGGAAATATCTTTCTAGACATCTAAGGATACCTCGGACCTTGTTAATAAGTGAAAACAAAATGTACCCCTTGTAAATAGAATATCGTTGGGAATAGGATTGCTGAGCATGGATCAATAGATCACCTATATCTCCATATCTACCCCACAAGTTACTACAGACAGGACTTGTTACAGGATTCAGACCTTGATTGGTTACTCTACTGGGGCCGGATTCATGCAAGAAGGCCATAGATGAACTTGATTTAGGAAGAAATCCAATTTTGCTATCACAAGGTGAGATATTGTGAACTTGTCTATTTTATATACAAACCAGTGCGCAAGAATAATTGTGTGCATAAATTAAGGAACTAACAATAAAATGATGTTTTTTTAAGTACAGAAAGATCATTAAAGAAAATTTGCATAAATATTTCATATCGAGCTATTTATAGGTAAACTCACACACAAAAAAAGGTATTTTAAAAATTATTTGCAATTGTATATAACCTTCAGAATGGGTTTTATGCAAATCATTTTTGAAGATTGTCATAAGATATATGAACAAATGTTGATGCATCAATTTTTTAAATTCTTTGAAACCTTTTTTTCCTTAACTTTTGCACATTAGTGCATATACTTTTTTTAAATGATTTTTTAAAGCCTCCCATGTCCAGCTTCTTTTTCGACACAAGTTTCCATTAAACGTTTTGGTATTTAAACTGCCCCATCTTCTCCGGTGCACTTATATTACGAAAAGATCTCACCCTTACTTTTCAAGAGCAAGGGTAAAAAAAAAAATCACCTAAACATTTTTTACTCCACAAATTAATCAATTTAGGCCTTCAATATTTTAAAGATATATTTTTAAAAGGCAAAGAATCAAAGTAACATAAGGTAACAGGACCAAAATTTGGTATTGGTACATATGCTTCTAATATATAATCCAAATTGTGCCTTGTAATCTTAACGTAACTTAGGATGGAGCAATTTCGGTGACACGACAAAGTCCTTGAATGAAATTTGGGGCCACACACAACTTGACCTCATCAAATTTCAATCGTCATTTCAAATGGAATTGGCAAATTACGGGGGTATAACGCAACAACTTTGAGAACATAATTTTACATCAGCCGACATTCAAATATTATGTGAACAATACAGCAACAACAACAAAAGGGGCGTAGGGAGGGGGCGGTACATTTTTTTAATTTATGTGGTATTTACACTTTTAGTATTTTAAATTTATTTCTGAAAACACGAATCTGAGTCAAAGTGTATTACGCAAATTTCAATATAATGATTTTGAATATTTTTATAGAAGGATAGATTTTAAAAAATCTTATCAATTCATTCTTTTATCTGATGGAAGTGGAAAATATTATAAAGTACGTACCATCGAGCGAGCCTTTTGCATGCACAGCAAACTCTTTTTCCAAACTTCTTTTATAAGTAAGTTACATGATTGCAACCAAACATGCTGTACAGCGATTTTAGCAGACTTGCTTGTAATCCAAAATCTGAGATGTCAATTTTCTAATTATATTCCATATTGATATAACTTCTTCTTTCTTATATCCACCCAATCATATTGGGGTATCAAGCTTGTAGAGCTTGAGAATATATGATATATGATAGAGGTATATTCTTACAGTGAAGAATGCCTTAAGCGCGGAGTTCAAGCAGCCAGCCATAACCTTTTATCTAACATGAATTTATTTTAGCATGAATTAATTAAAGCATTTGGTAAGGCGTTAATAAAAAAAAAGTATAATTTTTAACGCCTTGCCAAATGCTTTAATTTTTATTTGCTCCTGAGGAGGACAAAATATTTTTGTCGAAACGTTGAGATAATAAAAAGATTTACTGACCGAAGTACCTTTAATTTTTGAAGAACTATGAATGCCGGCCAGGCAGCTTCTATCTTTACGATGAATTTATTAGCCATATTGTGTATAAACACTTCCTAAGTTTCATAACTGCAGTAATGCAGGAATCCCAAATAAAAATGGTGCCGAACAAATTAACGTGGTGGCAGAGAAACAAAAGATTGGCGCCACCATTGTCAAAGAAAGTAGAGACGGATTTCCATTAGAGCCCCCGTAAGAAGGTGAAACAAAAAACCTCGAGATGATTACAATAATAATATGGGAAACAACGGCAACCCGTAGAGCATTAACATGGGGAAAAAAGGAGCACAGAATAGTAATTATTATTAATTCTCTGATAGGAATAATGCCCCTTTTTTTTTTCTTTTGACCGCCTTTACACATTTGGAGAAAGTTGTCGCCTTTCAGATTGGAAAGAACTATAATAAAGAATTATATCGCCATATAAAATATGTTTAAAAAACAAAATTAATTTTTCCCCTCTCCCTAAAACGGAAAACCTTATGGAGCCGAATAAATTGACAAAGGGAACAGTGTCTTTAATGGGGATTCTATAAGAGTTTCTAATGGCAGATATTTATCAAATAAAGGTATTTCTCATCAATAGTATGCATTTTTAAGGAATCTATTTTGTTGTTCCATTGAATGTTAGTTCGTTGCACGTGCGATGGAGAAAATCCGAATTATTTAAATCGAACAAGGCGTTAAGTTTTATATTTAAACTTATCAAAGTATATAATCGCCAGGCTGTGTTAGGGAAACTGATGCCAAGTTGTGAGCGGAGGTAACTCCAATGGAAACAATAAATTCTACCAACCCTATAAAACACTAGTTTTAATGTGGTCATTTATATTGTAGTGATGCCGATCGATGGAAGCAATAATCAAATTTTAGTTAATATGACCTCCTTTTGTATAGTTTTTAACACACTTTGATTTTCTATCAAATTTCCGCATATTTACATATACACGCATATACAGTATAAATGTAATACAGATATACTGCCTATATATGTATTTAGTTATTTGAAAACTAGCCTTCTTGTTTTCATTACTAAAGTCGAATTTAAATTGGCTTCATACTTCTCGAAACGTCTGCAGTTAATAAATGAAATCTAGCTGGTCTGCTCGAGATTATAATAAATAGTGGGGTAATGGAGAATAAATTTGGACATCGTCTTGGTTGAAAGAGTCAGCTTTTTAAAACATTTTAGAAAATCGTTTTATAGTAAGTTGAAGAGATCAATTACATATTTTAAATAAATGAAAGACGCATTTAAAGGAGTTTCTTTTTATTGGATAGATGCGGCGAACTTTCATGCATTAGATTTTCATCAGGTCAATTTGATGAAAAGGTATAGTACGAGAAAAGTTGACAGTTTTGTTTAATCCGATAAAAGAAACTTGCTGCAATTGTCCTTTCGTTTGTTAGATATAGAGCGAGATGTCAACTTCGGTAATGGTGGATGAATTCTGGCTTGAGTCGGACTTTGTATATTGTTTCTGAAGGTTTAGAACACGCAGGACAAAACGTCTGTCGTAGAATTGTCCACGTAGAGTGGCACACAGCAAGCTGAATGTTGACACAAGAGTGGGCGTCACAACAAAATCACTAAACTTTGGGCATCACCGTGAGGTACCTGCCGTGAGACTATGCTAGAGGTGTGCAGAGCCATTTACAAGATTCTGTGAAACAGATACCCATTGGTTATACTTCTACCATTATCACTATTATACATACGGTATATTATAGAAATATATACATATTTATTTATATATACATACAGTGGTACTTCGACATACGAGTTTAATTCGTTCCGCAACCTTGCTCGTATCTTGAATTACTCGTATCTCGAAGCAAATTTCCCCATACAAAATTCCCATTTAAAATCACAGATTAATATCTTCAACACTACCGAACCGAACTCGTATCTCGAATTTCGCTCGTAACTCAAAGCAAAAAATCACTTGCTCGTCGGCTCGTATCTCGAAAAACTCGTATGTTGGGGCGCTCGTATGTCGAGGTACCACTGTATTTTATATTTATATATTAATAAATTTAACGAATATACCTATTTATTAGTATTGCGAATGTATTCCCATATTATAAGTATTATCCAAACGTAGTCTTGAGATAGAAGGAAGGAAGTGTACCGTAGGTGTAGAAAGGTTGCGGTGTAATAGTGTCAAATAGCATCATCAACTTAGCGACATCTATCGCTGGAAATTATAATTTTAACGCTATTTTCATTTTATATATGCATCATTAAAATAGTCGATCGGTCTGGCGATTTCAGTTTAGCCTTTTCAGTGATACGCTAACCTTGACGTATGCACGAAGGAACGTGTGGCTACTGGACATGCGTCGGACCTTTAGGCTGTTGTTGGGTTCTACGCTGCCTGGAGTAAAGGAGCTCCATCTATGCTTCCTTTCTTCCTCTAGTGAATCTGTATAAGACCGGTGGTCTTAATAAAGCTGTGTAGGTGTAAATAGGCGAAACCGCTGGGAGGTTCGCCTTTGATTTAGCTATAACTTTCCTCTTTCAATTTTTATTTCATTGCAGTATAAAGTTTGTAGAAATAGCCTTAAATTATGTATGTTTGATAAGTAGAGCTTTAAAATATTTCAACTTTCAGAGAAACGCGAGTCACAAAAAGGATAGCTATGGATCAACCCAGCGTGTGAAGACAGACAGTAGCCCCAATTACAAGGATAAATTAGGCGTCATTACAGGTGGAAGATGTTGCTTCGATACCTCGCACACACAATAGCACGAGATAAGCCCTCGCCGCCGAACAACTCAACACAAAAACAACAGACGGACACAATTGGCTGTCCTTGCAAGGATGGGCGGGGCCAAGGCCGTACAATAAATAGGGTCGAAATATTTCCTTCCTAGGACCACAACTCCATTTGCCATTTGAAGGATTGTATTAAGGAGAGAGGGCACAATATATACTTGGAATGTAATAATTCTAATTGGTAACAAGGTCAAATCCAAATAACTAATACTTAGAATGGTGATGGCAATAAAGTTGTTAAATCATTTGGCTTTTTACTTTCTATCTTAATGAGCGGTTGGATGTGTGTAGCCGTCTTCTTTGGCTAGTAGTGGAAATATATCGGTGAGGTGTGTAGATTTAGCCCAAAGGTAACAGGATAGAAATTTAGCCATGTGGCCAGGGATGATATAGACATTGATGTTCTTGCATCCTGTATATCCAAAGGTAACAGGACCCACACCAAGTAAGCAAATTAGACGTGTAGGTGGAACAGTAGCCTCTAACAATGTTGATAGCGAGAAAGCATCCCGCACTTTTGGATTTGGTCTTGTAACCGGTCGGTATCCAAATTTTAATACAAATCGTGACGCTTTTATTGCCTTGCACGAGTTTACACTTCCTTCTTATTAGAGTATAAATAATTGAAACATTACAAAGTTCAAAAGCTGGAGCGTTTTTTTTCTATTCATTTCAACTAGCCATTATGTGCCATTTTAAGACAAGCGAGGCGGTTAACGGGGAAGCATTCTCTCCCAATTCCGAATCACCAGTTACACAAGTTGATTATTTTGGCGACGTAAGTATATATTTATTTGTCTGCTAAGTATCTTGATATCGGGCGTGTGTTTAAAAGTGCTTTATTAGGAAAGTGATTGCAACTTCTCAGCGTTCTTACAGATTTTGATAACATCGAAGCTGACATTGGCGATTGGCACTACTTAGTAAACAATTTTTTATACTTTAAAAAGTTCGCGAGACATAATCAAGATTAAATCTATATTCCATCAAATACGGATGGCTTTCAATAAAATATATGTTGTACCGCTATATATATATATATATATATATATATATATATATATATAGTATATATATATATAAAGTATTAAAGCACATGTGCTCGTGGTCAGGAAATGCCTTCTTTATTTTTAATATATATAAAGCTTCGCCAGCAAGATATCCAAACACGAAACAGATTGCCTTGGAGATAAAGACTGACATCTAATCAAGCAGAGCGGCCATATTTGTTACCCTCATCCTATAGGACATCGATTCCTTCTCCTCCCTCACGGCAGGTGCTCATCAGACTTCACCTGTAGCGATCAATGCTTTAGTCCGACGTTGCCCATGTGCGACATTCGGTGCTAGATAAATTGGAATAATAAACTTATTTGAAGTGTCTCTAACTTTATAAAAATACACACAAAGAAGCCTTTATTAAGACATGGAGTCATATATATGGGCTCACCACACAGAGTCTGCAATGAAAAAAAAAATGAAAAAATGAAATTTACACTTAATCCAGCTGTTATATACACAAAATGCCTAATTAACACACGTAGTCTCATTCCTGCCTGCTTGCTGAAAAGATTGGCCACTCTTCTGTTCTCTTAAATTCAAAATATTAAGAATTTGTTCTCTTGCTAAACATCCAAGGAACTCGCGACTTATGCCGTGCGGGAGGGGGCGCTGAACTAGAGCACTCTATAAACAAGATAATAAATATTTCGAACTCTAAAACTAATAGCGCAGAAATTTATTTTTCCCCAAAAAAATAAAACAACTTCCTATTGTTCTTTCTCACTACAATTAGTAAAAAGTATTAAAATTTCGATCAAATTCCCACA
The DNA here is from genome assembly GCA_030710605.1 of Cordylochernes scorpioides. NCBI lineage: Eukaryota > Metazoa > Arthropoda > Arachnida > Pseudoscorpiones > Chernetidae > Cordylochernes > Cordylochernes scorpioides. The sequence continues at coordinate 39,412,961 of CP092876.1, read as the reverse complement.
AAGGGGTTTATCTTTTCCACCTCCGCTCATTCCAAAAAGGAGGGGAAATCTTGACGGCACTCATAAAATCCCGACCCCATTCTGAAATAGCAACAGCAGCTGCCAACTAACTCGTCTTAAGAACAAACCGCTTCACTCAGGGCAAATAAGAAAAACACAACTTCGAATCCCATCACTGGCACCTTTTGTCACAATATTGGTAGCATCCACATGAGACTCTAATATTATTTTGACATTATTTAATCATTCAGGACAACATTCATCTTGATGTTATATATATAAACATCATTATTCTTATCTACATATTACAATTTTTCCCTTGATTTTTGAGAAGAATGAGAAATGGTCAAATATTAAATTTGTGTAATTTAGATTTAAAAATTGTGAGTACATATTAAATATATGTATATTTTTTAAAGAGAGAGACTATACTAAAAAAAAAAAAGATATAACCATTTTTCCTATTTCAAATCGTTCTACAATTGTAATGGATTGTTTAGCGTGTAATTTTTATGGAAATTTTTGGGGCAGTTATATTTAGGTAAAGCCAGTTTTAGATCGATTAAACGGATTTTTCGAACTCTAAAATTAAACAAAAACACATGTGTAGTTTTTGTCTCATTTAATAGCGATCACAAAGCTTGTAGAAGATCCGTTTATTCGCTCGGAAACACGCTCGGTTTTATTAGCTTTTAATAAAGATTGCTTGTTGTCCAAGTATCACTCTAATATAGGAGTAGTATTTACATACGCGAGTTTTTGAAAGTTTACATAGCTATCGACTTGTAATAAATCAGCAGCAGTTTAACGATTCAGTAAAAGAAACTCATCGTTATTTTGTTTCAATCATATTTTAGCGATTTCTCATTCAAGATGACCATCTTTAAAAACACGTTTAATCAAGTCCTATAAGATATTATCGTGTTGATTTTAATAACTCTAACAAATTTAGCGCCATGTTTTTAAAATAAAAACAATTCCCTACTATCCTTACTGCATTAAGAAAAACTGCAGGGTCTGGCTCGACAGTGGTGGACCATCCCTGTGATTTATCTACCAGATCGCTCTAATATTGAATTGGGCCGTGTTGCTTCACAATTGTTAGGAATTATTGAAGGTGTTTAATATGGATAGAGTTTTTCCCACATGTGGTAGTTTATTCATTAGATATGTTTTAGATGGGGGATTGTGTGTATATTTGTTAATAAGAAATTAAAACACTAAAATATAATTAACAAAGTGCGTAAAAATGAACGACGGTTCTGTGGGCATCAACTTAATGCTATTAATCTCGGAGTAGAAAGAAAGTGTAGGAAGGGTGTTACATGCTGCGCTATAAATCTAACGGCTCAAGGAACATTGCAACAGCCCGCACACACCCTTTTGAGAAGAAAGAAGATCATATAAAAAAAAAAGGAGCAACCAGCAGCAGCAACAAGGAGCCGGTGGTCAAGACAGCTGACCAATCGCTCCATTGTTCAAACGACCTTGTCGAGAAGGGTCTGGGGCAACAATATAGTTACATTGTTGGGCCCCTTTCATTGTTGAGAGATAGATGGATGTATCGGTCCACTTCAACACTGTTCCTTTTTACTCTATAGGAAGGGATGTTAGGGAGGACATTGCCACCACCGCCCCTTCTGTAATAAATAACAAGTGGCGCGGTGAGGAAATCTCGACCGTTTTAGATTCCAAACTTGAATTGAGACCATGCGCCGCTAAATGCGGAATAGCTGCTGTACTATACTGCTACACTATTCTCCCATAACAGAATAGACTTAATAAATGGCGCATAGTATTTAGCCTATTTTGACAGAGGCGTCTTCCTTAATTCAAAAATCTTAATCCACCGTATCAAATTAAGGTGGAAACATCAGGCATCCGGAAAAAACTTTTCTTTCTAAAAATAGTTATTATGACTCTCTGTTGAGTTTCTTCGATGACTAGACAATTGACTATTTAAACAATTTTATTGACCCATCTTATCGATTGTTACAGTAAAAAATTATTATAAAATATAAAGGGTAATATAATAAAGGTCTTCGATAACTAGATGAGAACGAGCTTTTGACTGGGTCTTTCCGAGATTCATATTATTTAATATAGTAGTTAATAAAATAGTCTCTAAGATAAAACTTATCTCCGCGGTGATGTTTTCACCTAAGAAGTTATTTCTATTAACTGTTCAGTTAGCTTCTCACCAATATAGAGGTCATTGCGACTGCTGTGATTGAGATGCATGGAGATATCTGAGGTTCTTCATTGGACATGACAACAACATCACCTTCACAGGCAAAATTTGCATCTAGAAGACCAATCAGTATATGATGCGTGCACTGCTGACATTTTGAAACTGGAGGAGTTACTTGGGGAGCTTGACGGTCGTAGCAGAATGTATTAGACAGAAGGACACCAATTGACAAAAAAAGTTTGCGGAAGAGCTCGATGCGCGCACTTATATTTATTTCTACTATTCTCAAAGCTTAGTTTCTTTAACCACCAGTAAATCCTCTAAAGTGCCGAATATTATCAAAGAAGAATATGTCAATAACATATTAAAGAGATATGGTTGATTAAACTAATGAAACCGCTGGAAGGGCTTACCACCGATGAGCAAGGACCTCCCGATGTTTTTTTTTCCCTCGCATTAAGGACTGCAGGAAGTTGCTTTATTAAAAAAATATATATATACGTTAAAATACTTTTATATCTTATATACATGAATTTAGATTTTTTCATGTAAATATCTGTTTTCAGCTGTAATTTCTTTCCTTTCTTTTAGTTTTTTTTTTTTTTAAATCCGAACCGGCATTTAAAAAGCGTTTTTCCACTCTGTTGACGCATTGATATGAAATGTCTTCCAATTTCAATATCTCTCTTGAAACAAACTGTCTTATAGCGATACATTGTTGGTGTATTTTGACGAGGAGAGAAACTATATATTTGTCCGTTGAGGTACAGTCTTCTGACCACGTTGAAGAGGGCCAACAACTCGAAAAGCATAAGTGGTTGGCTTTTCTTGATCAATAAAACAGGTATCCTGGAATAAATCAACGTTTAGCTGAAATGTATTCCGATAGATGACGCTTTGCCATCTATAAGGTTGTCCCAAAAGTTCGTGTTTTTTCCTTTAAACGTTTTAATTATTATTATTATTATTATTACTTGGCGAATAATATTACTACGGCGAATACATATTACAATTACTTTATACATAATATAAAGACATTATACATAACGGCGAATAATATTGGTATTTCAATTTTTTGTAAGGATTTACGAATTTTTGGGACAACCTTGTAAAATGCTCATTTGAGCGTTCAGGCTATTTATTTATTTTCATGTATAGTTTTATATGCTTAAAATTGATTTATATTGTTGATCGAGCTTCTTTCGTAGAATTGACTAATAGAATTGAATACATCAGTACAAAAGGGGTTGTTGAAACGACACAGTACTGTACTCAGATAGAAAGGCCGTTCTCACACATCGCGGCCAACAACAAAGACTGTGGGAACAACACCTTATTACCACAATTTTCCTGGTTTAATAACTCCTCCGCATCTTCCATTTTACAAAATGTCCTCCTCCAACAATGGGAAGTCTCGCATTGTTCTTTCTTTAGGGATTTTATAATGAGGAAAATACATTGGTCGAATTAGTATTTACCATAATGTGCTTTTTTTTTTCCCGTGAAGATCCAACTTCAAACTCGTTCTCTCTTTTTTGGAATACTTAGAGACGGAAAAAAAATGTATCGTCGAAGTTCCTTGGCAAAATAAAAAATAAAAAGACGCTAGCTCATAGAAATTAAACAATGGTCATTTTAAACCAGTAAAACCTCAAATATTCTTTTTCAAATTAAAAATTGGTCATAAAAACACCATTTTTTGTTGTTGTTTTAGAAAGAGGCTTAAAAATGTATGTCTCTCCAACAAAGAGGATCTCGAATTCTGTTTTTTTTTTATGCTTTCCAAAATGCTTTGAGAGAGATTGGAGCCTTTGCCATTTTTACAAATTTATATATTTGGTGTTGAAAAATGGAAGGCCTTAATTAAAGGCGCTGCGGCATTTGACGTGTAGCTTAGTAGTTAATGTAGGTGGATTGAAATGGGAAGTTGAACATTGAGAATATTGCATGTGCTCTGTCATTAAAATGTTAATTTAAGAAAAGTGTTTATTTTAATATTATTTCATAGAGAATATATAGAACTAATTGTTAAAACACCTTTTTACCAGATTCGGCCGATTTCGTATGCTAAGAAATAATAACCGCTCATGTAATAAAGAAGGCCATAGCCTGAAACCATGGTATACTGGTTATTTTTTTCCGCGAATGAAGTTTCGAGTTAAACAATTATGGTTATGATCACCACCGTGGGTTCCCAACATTAGTACTCTAACCATAATCAATTATATAGTTTTAAATAAAAGATGAGGCATGTGTACCGGGTGAATCGTTTCCGGTTTACAAAATGGATCCTTGTTAATGGTTCAATAATGGTTGCCCCACCACCTTGCACATTTTCCTCAATTTTCTCACCAAATTTTTAACATGGAAAGAGACTTTATTCATACATACCGAGAAGGAACAAGAAATACGTCAATTTATTTCTAATCAAACCGTAAGTTGGTGGGCAATATTCCTTTCTTCTTAGAGCTTCCTTTTTATGCCTAGTCCTTTGATGATATTGTAGGGTCTTCTACAAAAATTGTCCATGGATTTATTCTCAGCCTTCCTGGTTTTTCTTCCATACATCCATCCCCCCTAACGGACAAGATGTTCAAACATGCTCTCAATCGTGTCCAGTAGGCAAATACGACAAATTGAGGAGATAAAAGAACCTAAACAAAAATGTAACATCTATTTTATAAGTTCCATCTCTCTATAATTTTTTTAAAAATCATAAAAATGAGAACTTCAATTGTTCTTTGACTTATTCCATCACGTCTGGCAAAGCAAACAGATAAAAAAAAAGTATAAAAAAGTTTTACAAATGGGGTGGGGGGTGGCCAAACAAATGATGCATCAGAAGACCACACCTAAAAAAATCTCTGAGAAAACCGAAAGCGATTTATTAAAAAATGTCCTTCAGGATAGAAAAGAAACAAGGCGGAACACGCCTTTCTATGTTTAGCACAACGCGACCTTTGAGCCATAAAACCGTGTAAGATTAAAGAAACAATAAAACGGTGTTCCCTCCCACAATATGGAACCTTCAGAAGAAGGTAGTAACGTCCTTGAGGAATAAGAGTTCCGTTGACAACACATTATGGCGTGGAACGCCTAAAATAGATCGCCCACGTAGGTGTCAGGATCTAACGTTTTTTTCCGGAGGAGATAGGGTTCCTACGTGCAGAGAAGGATGGTCTGTACGGTTATTTAGCGCCATACATATATCGTAGGTAACATTAGTGGTTCGCAATTCAAGGTCATCTAAGTTAAGCGTTTGAAAAGTCCATTTTAACTTTTTTAGATATACTCTTTTAAAAAGCCGTTATGTTAGAAGTGTTGTGACTTTGTCACCGACTCAAGGCCGCTAGTTTGCGGCGACGGTCAATAGATGGCGTCTAGTTTTGACGGGAGAGATAACCTTTATTTTTAAAGATCAATATCCTCCCAGCAAAATTTCCATCTAAATGTATGGATTCTTTACATGAGTGTACAAAAATGGAAGGTAGATGAACTCTGTAGTTGGGAAAGCCTATAATCGACAAAGCTCGTCACAGATGATAAGATAGTGGCTAAATTTCAACGCTGATGAAAGATTTCACTTTGGCGTGGTGTGGAGGTGGCCATAGCCCGAGTAATCCTCACATCTTTAAACATTCCAAGATTTATGTATCTATAACATTCCACTATTTGGTTTAAACATGGCCATAGGATTGAACTAACCATTTTACTAGCTAAACACTTCCATGGCAAATTCTGAAGATTTTTATATGAATTCCTTGTGGATTTTGTGAAATCAAAGCCCGCCCTGGACTAATTTGGGTCATAGCTTGAAACAATTATCTCCAGGGTGGGCGCTTTTAAATTTGTCAAAATTGATGTAACGGCTTTGTCATTGATCCGAGTCTGCTAGATGGCAGAGATGGTAAATATTTTGACAGTTGCCTTTTCTTTTTTAGATGAATATTTCTTAGAAAAATTAAATTCACTATACAGTCGACTCTATTTACCTAGGGAAACAACCACGGTATATTGAATTCCAAGGTAAATCCACAAATTACTCCAATAGGTGTCAATGGCCTCTAAAATAGTTATTATGGCAGTCATCAAAAAAAGGCATTTTTAATTAAAATTAGATACTATATCATCCAAGCATTGCTTACACACAAGAGCCTTCATTAAAGACACAGAGTTTGATACTATGCATCTGCGGAAAATTTGGCAAGAAGAAAGAGTAAAATAATTAATTGACATAAAATAGTGTGTGTTTAGTAAAAATAAAAGATGCTTATAAAATGCCCTTAAAAAATAAAATAAATATCTCAGCTTCCCCCAAATTAATTATACTTTTCGAGTCAAAATAAAAGCGATCGATCATCATATATTCAGTGAAACATTAAAACTTACCAGTATCGATTGCTCCATATTATACGAGATTGATGATGATCCTCGCCCGCCGCTTTTATATTGACCCATATATAAAATCTATTTGTTTAATGGATTCGCCGAATGTCGTAGTCCATTTGGTTGTGGGAAGCGAAGACTAGAACGCGGCTGATTCCACACTCGCCTTTTCAGTGATACGCTACCCTATGGACGGTGTAATATGTGGCACTGGACATGCGTCGGACCTGGAGGCTGTTGGGTTCTGTGTTGCCTGGAGCTTCCTTCCTGTGGTGAATCTGTATAAGACAGGTGGTCTTAATAAAGCTGTAGGTGTGTGTTTAATGGTGGAAGCTGAAATATATAATTTCTTCTTTTTAGTGATTTTAATAAAATAATTTTATTAATAAAAACTATTTTATCAATTATTTGTTCAGAGCAATGTTTAGGCATTAATTATTTAAAAAAAAATAGAAATATTTATATTTTACATATATTAATATATTTGTGCATATAAAGATTTTATTATATATTTTTTTATTATTTTCATTTATTTATATTATATATATTTATATTTCAAAAAATTTTAAATTGGGTAAATTTTTATATACTAATTATTTAAAATGGTTGTATAGTTCTGACAATATCCTCACAATTATTTAAAACTCTAGTTAAAACTTCCGATTTATTTTTATGGAATGCCACCCGCTCTTTACGCCACAAACGGGTGCGCCTATTTCTCCTTTTGGTTTATATAAAAATTCTGAAGTCTATTCCAAAACATTCACGGCCATCTAGAAGTCTTATACACTTGTGGTATTAGCTTGATTTAGTGAGTGTACAAAAATTTTAGACTTGTACTTGGTCTGGAAGTATACATATATTAAGGAAATTATTAAAATTTTATCACAAAATTTGAAAATAAATATAGAAATTAGTCCAATCCCGACAACCCAGAAGTCTTACATTTTGTAGACTTGCATTGTTATCAGAATCGCGCAAGTGTACAAAATTTCATAATTCTACGTGGCCTTAAAGTATATTAAAAATTGATCACAAAAATTAAAAGGAAATATAGAAATTATTCCAGTCCCGACCACATTTTTATGGAACTCCAGCCGTTCATTACACCAGAGAAACGGCTGCGCCAATTTTTGTTGTTTGAAAGGAAATTATCTCATATTCCCGACCCTCGCGGCCACCTAAAGTAAGAAATTCTATATACTTACAATGTTAGTTGGATTGAACTAGTCTGTTAAATACAAGACTTGGTCAGAAAGTACACAAAAATTTATCACAAACTTTAAAACCAAATATAGGGAAAAAAAAATTAGTCCATTACCGACCACCCAGAAGTCTGGAATTTTGTCAACTTGTTAGCTGTATTGAGCGAGTCTACGAAATTCCATACTTCTGTGTGCTCTGAAAATATATCAAAATTGAGCACAAATTTAGATAAACTCCTCATGACGGCTTGATATGGCAAGAGTCTCTCACCACCTTCAGGAAATACCTGGTTTAGCCATGTTTTCAGGCTATGGTCTATCATGGTAGCCAACTCTACTATAGTTCAATAATCTCAGCTGCCCTAGATTATCGCCTAGAAATGACTATAAATATAAAGAAGAAGCCTAGAGTAAATTGTACAAATAGCAGGCAAGCAAGCACACTATAATTAGAATAAAGACGGACGGCTACTTAATGAAGTCAATACTTGACCGATATCGAAAAGATTTGGTTTTGCATCCTGCCAGGCAAGTAGTTCAACATTTACAAGATGCCAGAGTCTGGTATGGTCACATCCGTTGGTGGGATTGGATTTGTACCAAAATCGATTAAGACAACGATTCAATATCAGGCCCCCCAAAAGAGATGAACAGGTAATACAAAACATAAATCTGAACAAGATAAGTTTAACGGGAGGGTAAGAGATAGAGTGGCGTGGGGGACAGAGTAGAATTAACCAAAAAAAAAGAGGGGCGGCGACCGGACACTTGTGTGGGTTCAACCACCAAGTTGCTGGCGCCAGATGAGTAACAACAACAACAAAAAAAAACTTGTTCGGTCGGGAGAGATCTCTACCAGGCACACACCATCGATTTTTATCGATTTCGCTGATTGATTTAATGGGTACAGCGACTATCAACTTAGAAGAACTCTCCTTTGTTTCTTGGCTGGGACTATAAATTGTTTCTTTGATTTTTTTTTTTTGTTCGCTGGAACATAAAAAAATGCTCGGGTTTTTTTTTTCTCCCTCTCTCTTCGTATGTCATGCCAACCCCCTTTAAGTTGAGGGGGAAAGTGGTTGAGATTGAATCCTCTATAGTCTTTTTTTTTTTTTTTCTTCCACGCACTTTCCTTTCTTCCGCTCTCTTTCTCTCTGTCCTTACAACTCCCAACCACCAGTGCCCATTCAAAAGCAAATCAAGATTCCCGACACACAATCTTAGCCTAAATAACTTCAATTTGCATAAGAACGTATGCATATATCGTGGATTGTATAATAGATTCTTTAGGCCTTTTGCATAGGAATAATAAGTGAAATATTTCTAATTGTCATACGTAAGCGTGCGCCACTTTAAAAAACGCGAACCAAAGTTTTAAACCAATATAAACTAGATACCGAGAAACACAAGAGAGTGAGTTAAAAAAATTCCAAACCAATTTAAAAAAAAAAAACGACTTTCGATTGAAAAGGGGCGTAGCTTCAACTCCAAAAAGTAATTTTTGCATATTTATCCCAAAATATCATATATAAAATATATTCAAAAACTTTTCAATTCATAGATTTGAAAAACAAATACAATCATTCTATAATATTCGTGATTTTTTTAAATGGGGATCTTAAAAAAATCATATAAAAAAAAACGCGTAAAAATACACAGATTTCAATCATTTATGTACACCGTATATATGGGGGGGGGGGGGGGGGGGGGGGGATGATGCATAAAAGAGAATACCACAAGGAAGAAGATTCCTTCTATTGAGTATGTGTGACGCGCCAACGATCCCAATTCTTTTTCAGCATCAGCTCACTAATTGCAGAGAGATATTCGTATTCCCCCTTGTGAATAAAAGAAATAGCGCTACCTCTGCTTACAGATAGTATATTATGTTTACTAAATTCGTTTTATTTAGAAGTTTAAATAACCTTGGGATTATGCAGAGTAAGAATTCACTTTGAACAAGGTACTTAAATATATATTTATCAGCAGTAACAAGATTTTAAATCTTTGGAACGCATAAAGTCGGAACTAAACTTGTAAAAAAGGGGTTCTAGAATGTAGATTTGATATAACCAATAATAAATATATAACACAGACTTTTCCCATAGGTTAATACAATCGAACAATCGCGGTATTACAAGACCTTGGCTAGCAGCAGCTAACTGCGCCCTTTTTTTCCTGACCACTGAACTGGTACCGGCCGTCTTTGTGGCTGCCTGGTTGTTCTCTGCAGATTACTCACCTCGGAGCTTTTTGTGAGAACACATTTTTTCCCTATTTTGATTCAAGGTGAATACGTTAGGACAAAATTTCATTGAGAAAAATCTATCCATTTCTCTTCAACCCTTAGCTTGGTGACTGGCAGTATTCCTGTCCTCTCAGTTTCCTTTCTATGGCCAGTCTTTTGATTATATATCTTATGGTCTTCTCCCGAATTTGTCCATGAATTAATTCAATTCTCGGTCTTCTTTCTGGTCCCTCCAGAAATACCATTATCCTCTCTAATTGTCAAATAGAATGTTCAAACTTTTTAGGTCCTCTCAAGAAGATTGTATGCCTCTTCATTTATTTTCAGGACATTGCCATTGCTGTGAGTCCATGTTATTCTCATTATTCAGAGCCAGCGTTGACTACTCATCTGATAATATCATTTAGAGCAAAATCTCTTGAGAGACTGCACAGAATACATTATTGCTCCAAGAGGCTTCCTGAGAAATGAGGAAATGGGTAGATAAGATCACATTTTTGTAAATCACTTAACACACACAAAAAAAAAAAGAAAGAATGAAATGCTAAATCAATGTGCTGGATATCCAGATGAAGATACAATTTAACATCTAGGTTATTCAAAAATAATTTACAATTCCTTGTGGTACTTTTAAGAAATCAGCAACCAAATTTCTGTATTTCTGCTATTAGGGACAGAAGCACTGGTAGGGCTAATAAATAAATTTGATAAGTTACTTTTTTGGGGGTCAATGCTTTTTGAATTTATTTAACTGGTTAGATAACCTATCAAAACAGGGCTAAAATGTACCTGGAGTAAATCTGGTTGAATACAGGTCCATTAGGTCTGTATATAACTCAAGAAAAGATATTTGACTATTACCATGGAGAAAAATAACATTCAGTTAATTTTTCCTGATAGATGGTGCTTTACCATCAGAAATATTTAGTTGCATGCATAATGAACTATGTACAATCAGCAGCATCAATTCTGCCATTATCAGAAAAGAATCCTTAGAAACATGGCCACCTAAATGTTGCACATTTAAATTAGGTTCGTTTACTTTATTGAAAAGTAGAACCTGATTCATTTGGAAATTTTGGCCAATCACAAAAACTTATCCAGTGAGCCAACCTGGGGAATTGCTCAAAGTTCCTAGGAGCACCTTTGAAAAAATCCTTCAGATTTGAAAACAATGATCTGCAAGTTTCCTAAACATAAGTGTTGCAACCACAGGTCATAATCTCCTGAGTTAGAGAGCACCCAAAGGGGAGAAAAAAGTTAATTCATTTCAAAACAGAGCAATTACCAACCCAAAATAATGGGAAATTAAACAATAGAGTAAAGTTGTGTTGGACTGCAATTAGTGTGAGCAGGAGTGATTAAATAATTAAGTGGGGACTTCATTATTGAAGGAAGGAAAATACAAAAATTACATAATTTTTCTATCTTTTAATTAAAAATGCACGCAAAGGAAAATATTTAGAAATATAATTTAAAAATTAAAATATTTTATTTTACTATCTCCCTAGTATATACATTGTACAGGCCATGATAATCATGATGGGTAGTTAGCAACTGTTTTTACTGCAAGAACACCACATGTCCACACATGTAGAAAACATACTTTTGCATTTACAAAGTGCTCCAGAGTCCTGTTTCGTTACTTGCACTCACTCGTGGGGTTGGACTTTTGAAAGAATCAAGGGACATTGAGATGCAATTTTTCCTTCTGAAAAAAAGTGTCCAATGCAGGATTCGATGGTCCAGGTCATGAATGTGAAGAATCGATGTTCTCCTTCAGAGAGAGGATACTTAGTTGCAGAATCAAAGTGTCCTTTAGAGAGGTGTCCTCTTACTCTGGAGCAGCTAATTGGTAAAAATTATAATTTTGGTGATGAAAGTTTTTTACAAAGGTGCCTACTCATGTAATGTATATTCTACTGTAAAATTGGATTAACCCCATAAAAATTTACCCTTTCCTATATTTCCTACTACAAACATTAGCTGAGTTACATTTCCCCCTCTCTACCAATGGATTTCAATGGCGGGAGCATATTCACCTCTTAGGACAGCAACATCACCGCTATACATCAACTTATTGACACTCTGTGGTGGCGGCAAGAAATTTTTACAAAGTAAAGTTGTTGTTCTACTTTGAAAAAAAGGTTAATATTCATCTAACCAAAATATTGGTAAATATTTATTTTTTAAATCCTATATATGCCTTTTATTATATAATTTAATATATAGGATGTCAATAAATGATAATTGACTTCCTTCCTATTCCCAGAGCCATCTAGCACTTTGGACAGCAACCATTCAGTGGTAGTGAGGCAGGGACACTTTAGTTTCCAGTGTATATGGAGCAATGCAACAGACATAACACTTTTTTTTTGCAGTTTTTTTACAAGATTATCTATGTTTGGAAGATGCTAAGTGGGGAAATTGGAGAGTGGAGTCAAAATTGACATTTAAATTCAGATATCCTGGAGTTTCTCCGTCAAATGTGAAACAAGACTAAAGTTGAAATGTGTCACTATAGTATAGATAACTATGGACATGCATGGTCAATGTTAGGTCAGTAGTTAGGGACCAAGTGTCTACCACCAACCCAGGGGCCAGATATAAGCTGAGACAGTCTACCAGACATTTCCACAGGGACCAAGTATCCCAAGGACCAGATAAAAGCTAAGACAGTCTGCCAGACATTTCCACCATAGACAAAATCCAGACCACATCATTCTAAGCCGACCAAGGAGAAAGCAAATTGAAGCGTGAAGGAAAGAGCATTAGGTTAATCTTTCCTTGTGGCTTGGGGGAGATAAGCCTGGAGTCAAATTCACCTTGAAACAAAAGCATCGCATTTAAATGTAGGTCAGGGCTTCTTCCATCACCTCCTGTAGAAGCCTATTCAGCTAAGTCCTCTCTACTGAACAAAGGCTTCATTGCAACAGTTGACAGCAGTTCCTTGCTATTTCTATTTCATGTATATAGACAATTGACAATTCAAACAATACATTCTAATCAATTGTTACAGAAAAAAATTGATATAATAAAGGGTAATATATAAAAAAGGAGTAAAGAAATGTATACATTTCATGTTTATAGATGAATATAACCTCTCTACTGAACAAAGGCTTCATTGCAACAGTTGACAGCAGTTCCTTGCTATTTCTATTTCATGTATATAGACAATTGACAATTCAAACAATACATTCTAATCAATTGTTACAGAAAAAAATTGATATAATAAAGGGTAATATATAAAAAAGGAGTAAAGAAATGTATACATTTCATGTTTATAGATGAATATAAAAAAGCATAGGGCTCCTCTCCCGTCAAATTAAACATAAAAACTAGACACCATCTATTGACTGTCGCTGCAAACTAGCAGCCTCGGGTCGGTGACAAAGCCACAACACCAGCTTTGGCAAACTGAGAAGCATCCACCTAGAAACCATGGTTTCGGGCTAATGACCCTCGACAGTCTAGGGTGGACTTTATTAACCTGAAACCATGGTCTCTAGGTAAACGCTTCTCAGTTTGCCAAAGTTGGTGTTGGGGCTTTGTCACCGACCCAAGGCCGCTAGTTTGCAGCGACAGTCAATAGATGGCATCTAGTTTTGACATTTAATTTGACGGGAGAGGAGCCCTATGCTTTTTTGGATCAATTTCCTCCAGGCAAACTTTCCATCTATAGATGAATATGTAAAATGGTATATGATTATTACCATATTACTATTGCCCATATAATCCTAATAATTACAAAATATCTTGAGAACTTGAAATAAAATAATTATAAAATAAACCAAAAATAATTTTCTATCATTTTATAAAACAATATTAGTACTATTATGAAAAAAGCATCTGCTCATTATGCAAATGAAAGTTACTGATGGCTTGCACCAACTATCAGAATATATATCAAAACTTATAACTACTTTTTTAATTACAAGTACAAGGTAATAAGACCAAATCCAAATAAATAGTGTGTGATGTTTCGGTAACAGTGTTGTTACCATCTTCAGACAAAAGTACTGAATGAGAAATTTTACCACAGCATGTTTTAAATAGTTACTGTTATCAAGTGTGTAATTTGGTCTTATTACCTTGTGTTTATAATCCATAAACCAAATTGTGAGCCTTATTACTGTTCCAGAATATTGGGCAAAGACCTCAAAACAGGTAGGTGATAAGGCACAATTTGGATTATAGATTATAAACACAAGGTAATAAGACCAAACCCAAATAAATAAATAGTGTGTGACGTGTGACAACTCTGTTACCAAAATGTCACACACTATTTATTTATTTATTTGGATTTGGTCTTATTACCATGTGTTTAAAACAGGTAGGTGTAACATCTATATGGAGAGATAGATCAAGGAAGAAAGGATTGTTTGGTAATCCAATAGAGTCGCCTGGAATTAGAAATTAGGAAATAAGTGAAGAGAATCACAAGGTGAAATGGCCTTCTATGATGGGATGGCAGGCACTACATGATGATGCAAACTGTGACTTGAATCTAAAAGCAGTTTTTCAGAAAGCTACAATAGGATCTCAACAACAACATGGCTTCATATTTTGGCCTAACTTCTTGAATTTAGGATCAGCAAGATGTATCAATATATATATGAAGTAATTATTCCACTAGATGGCATTCTGCCATCTAAAATGTTCATGTGTGCAGTCAGGATATGCCATTTTTATTTTTAATATAAACACCTGACCTTTCTCCATTTTCTTATCTTTTTTTTTTTTTTTTGCCTATGAAGTAATGGATAGATTTGTGTAAGGTCCATACTTGATCTCTTTATCAGCAATCTGGTGAGATTGAATGTGCAGGGTGGAGACACAGGTTTTATCTGTTTGGAAGAAAGGCAGAAAAGTTGCATATACAACACAGTGATACAAGAGGTGAAAAGCATTTGGTGTAAATACGTAAGAAGGGCTTTATTGTGAATAATTGTTATGTTGGTTGTGTACACAAACTCAAAACAAAACAGTTGGATTCTTTTATAGTAACTCTCTCTCCGGCCTCAACGGTCATTAGAACACAACAACATCTAACAACCCTGGGTAGAATTAACTGTTATAATTACTAATTGTTCCAAATTTCCTGACTGGACCTAGGGAATGCACCTGTTGTAGGAAACAGCAGGGAATGCCTGAAACCCCAGAGAATTACTGTTCACTTGTTTTTATATTTACCTAAATAAATAAATAAATAAAAATAATACAGTCTAACCTCTTTAATTCCACACCCGAAGGGATCATAGCTTTCAGTTAGATTGAAGAAAGTTAAACGATTTCATCATAACATTTGCTGCTATTGGACATTTTTCTAGGATAACCAAATACAGTAAAACCCCTCTATAGTGAACCCCAATGGGACAGAGCTTTTGGTTCACTATAGCCACGGTTTGGCTATTTTTTTTTACTTTTCAAAAATTTTAGACTGTATAATTAAAAAACAGCCATACACACAAGTAGAGGCTGCCTCTTAATAGTGGTCACTTTATTTTAATTCCCTTAATTGACTAATTTCCTTATATTAATACTGAATAATAATAGAAATCATTAGATAATAGGTTCTTCTTATGATTAACATACATGTACCTCTATGTCTAAGTTAAAAATCAAGACAAATCCTAGGCAAAGTTTTATTAAATATATATTCAAAGATATGAAATGATTTTAAAACATCATTATCACATATTATATAATACAATTTTTACTTGAAAAAATGGCTCTAATACCTTGTTGTTTCAAAGCATTCTTCCAAGCATTGCACCATTCAAATAAAGTTAGTGTTTTTCTTCCATTTCATGTTTCCCCATATTCTTCTAGGTCTAGATTTCGTTTTTTTTTTTTTTTAACCTGCCATGCAAAACATTGCTGACTTTAAAATCACCATAGTTAATGGCATAAAAATAATTTTTGTTTCATCACGGGACCGTTTATTTGGACTTTTTTTTTTTTAGCCCTAAAACGTACGATCGCGATCGCGGCAAAAGTTGAAGTTGATTCCTCTTTGTAACAATTTTTAATAACTTTATATTTTATCTTTTATAATAGAAAAGTTATATTCTCTTATTTTAATATGTTCTTAACATTTTGCCTATGTTGTTTCACTTTGAAAAGTTCTGAAAATGGCCTTTTGTTTTTAAAATGCCTTTGTTTTCTTCATTTTGGAAGCCATTTGCATTTTTTATATTTCAAATTTAATGGATGCAAAGATATTCTAATTAATAAAAAGTATAATGTGTAAAA
This sequence comes from Cordylochernes scorpioides, assembly GCA_030710605.1. NCBI lineage: Eukaryota > Metazoa > Arthropoda > Arachnida > Pseudoscorpiones > Chernetidae > Cordylochernes > Cordylochernes scorpioides. Next base: position 39,396,676 of record CP092876.1, on the reverse strand, counting down.
ATTTATACAACATACAGCAAAAATAAAGTGCAAAAATCAAACAAACAATGCCGCTAAATTTATTGTTTTAAAATCGCGATCCGCGAGCTTTAAACATGCTCAAAATTTTGTTTTTTAATTTTTTTTTTTAAATTACAATTCTAAGTTCGTTATAAGCATAGTATTTTTAATAGATTTTATCATTTTGGGACCCGAAATAGGTTCGTTATAGGGGTAGTTCGTTATTCTAAAAATCGCAAAGTTCGTTATAACGATGGTATTTTCAATGGAATGGAATTGGGAATCGGCGTGGGTTCGTTATAAGGGAAGGTTCGTTATATCCAGGGTTCGTTATAGCGGGGTTTTACTGTATATATAGTTAAAATGATATTTTTAGAAAATACTGTTGAATATATTTTAATTTTTTTTTTTTACTTATCCTTATATATTTTAATTGATAATGTGAATTGATACCATATTGGGAACTCTTCTAAACTCTTGGGAATACTATTTTAAGTGATGCAATTGGAAGAAAGCAAATATATTTTTAAAATAAAGGCAAATTTTTTTTATTTAAAAAATTTTTTTTTTTTTAAGGCTTTTATGGCTTTTTGTGTGCTTTTAGTCTAGAACTCTATTTAGTATGCATTCTAGCTGATCAATCTTTAAAGGCATATTGCATGTCTTCTGTATGTTATTTCAAATAGCAGAACATTACTCTCTAAGACATCTCATTGTTTATACCGGTGACTGCTCCATTTAAGTTATCATCCAGGAGTAGACAAAAATTGTGCGTGATGTCAGCACTGATATTTGCAATGCATTTGTAGCACTTTTAAGCATGGTGTGCATACACTAACTACAGTCGCTGTGCCATAGTATTGCATTTTTAGCAATAAATTTATATTTAAACAAGAATTATCTGATATCAAAATTTGATTAAAAATCTGTTGAATTATCGATGGTGTCAAATTATCATTTGGTCAAATAAACGCTTGTTATTTGACCTCAGAGAAGGTTGGGACATGAAAACATGGTTGAATTATCACAATTGTCAAACTATGTGTGTTTAATAAATTATACTGCATAGTGTGTGTGGAATAAAAGACTTCTCTACGCCCTACTTCCAATGACTTATCCATTTCCCTCTATAAGAATGGCCAACAAAATATAATAGCTGACATGGTCATAAGTAAATACAACTGATTCCCTTCAACCACTAGATCAACCCCACCCCTAAAACCACCCCATTGTTCTTCATAACGCAGCCATAATTTAAGATGACAGAAATGTCAGCACACATGAAATAAACAAAAATTGTAATCCCTTTCTCAAACATGTCAAGGCTACTAGGTGTGTCAGGTGACTACTGCATCCCCTCATATATATATATACTAGCCGAATGACCCGGGCAACGCCCGTGTTTTACCCGATTGAATGTTTTGATTCAAATACTATTTGTTACAATTATAAATTGGCGCCTTATATAAATGCATATTTTAGTTAATAACTATAGCCTATGTGCTTTATCTGTCTATGTACTGTTGGCTTCCGTAGGCGTCTCTTACTGGGAAAAAGAAAGAGAGGATTCCATTTAGTTATTAACTAATATATGCATTTATTTAAGGAGCAACCCGCTCCAACACAATAGTTACAAACACCAAAAAGCGAGTGGGGGGGGGGCAAAGTCAAAAACAAAGTGTCTCGCGTAGTGGTGGCATGATCGTAGCCAACCAATAGGAGAGCGCCATTCCAAAAAAAAGCAAACGGTGACAGAGATGAAGACATGACACATGACGCTCGTAACTGTATATAGAATAATCCAAATTGTGCCTTATCATTCACGTACATTAAAATTTCAGTTTTGAACTTTTTTATATTGTATATATATACATACAATTATTGCACATAATCTAAATTTACGGTAAAAATATAAATTTACAGCAAATAATGTTATTCTTAATAAAGAAATTGATCAAAAATGTAGGTTTTATTGTTTTAAGCCTTTTTATTCAAAGCATTTTTAATTCAAATTTTTGGATAATTCAAAAAATATTTTGGTCCCTTGGGCTTCAAATTATCCAAGTTCGACTGTATATATATTTAGATAATAAAAAGGCAAATATTGTATTGAAAAAAATTATCTATTTGCTAATATTTTGGTTGGCTGAACACCAACCTTTATCAAGGCATTACATTTTGTATAAATCAACTCATAGCAAACAATAAAGACAAGGTCAGTTGTGGAAGAGCATTGGTTGATGCAAATATTATATATAATTCTGCTGTTCTAAAAGCTTATGTCCATAGTTTGCTTGATTGCCTTTTCTAAGATTCCAACCTTCAGTGTAGCATATAAAAGCAGAATGATTCAATAGAGTATTAGAGCTCTAAAGAAGCAGTCCGATAGATTAAAAATTGGCAAAACTGCTGGGAGGGTTTACCACTGATGAGCCAAGCCTTCTCAATATTTTTTCATCGCAGTAAGGACGGTAGAAATTTGATTTATGTGTGAAAGTAACATTTGCGTCTTAATGTTTTCATTTGCTATAAAGATTTAGCATGTTATTGCTTTATAAGTTATTTAAAATATTTATAATAACGATGTATACATTTATTACACTGAAGCATTGCCCTTCAAAATGTGTTAATTACAATATTTGTATATCAGCTATATATATTTATTTATAGCTTACCACATTTACAAGGAAATATTTTTACAAAACAAAACAGATAATATAAATTCAAATAGCAGATATAAAGGCAAACAACAAAAAAAGTTCCCTCAGATAAAATATTTTGTACAAAGATTCCTCTTCCATTACAATGGTGATTCAGCATGCATACTCCAAACAATCCCTTTGTACACCCCCCAGTACAAATAGATCTTCACTTCCCTTGAATGCCATACTCAGCACGCTGTTGTTCCTTCTTCCCAGTCAACTTTTCCAACTGAATCTTTGTGTTAGTGGTCTATAATGAAGTACAGTAGAACTTCCCTGTAAAGGACACCTAATTGCTAAGCCAATTTGAATCAAAACATTCAATCGGGTACGGGCGTTGGCTAGTAGATTATAAACACAAGATAATAAGACCAAATCCAAATAAATAATATTTTTTTTTCACTTCTAATTCAAAGAATAATATTTTAGGGTTCTTACAAAATTATCTTCTTTTTATCTGCTATCTTATATATACACTTGATAACAGCAACTATTTAAAACATATGTGGTATAATTTCTCATTCAGTATAAACACAAGGTAATAAGACCAAATCCAAATAAACAATTGGTGTGTGACATCTCTTTTACAGAAAGTCATACACCAATTGTTTATTTGGATTTGGTCTTATTACCTTGTGTTTATAATCTATAATCCAAATTGTGCCTTATCATTCTCTTTCAGTACTTTTATCTGAAGATGGTCACAATGCTTTTACCAAAACATCACACAATATTTATTTACTTGGATTTGGTCTTATTACCTTGTACCCCTTGGGAATGTTCTCCCATGGCTATTTATCATGGACGCCTGGTATTTCTGTGTGAATCTGGGCTAGATAGGATGTAGAGGTGAGCTCTCTGTATTAGGTTCATGACCAAATTTACGGCCCTTTCTCTCGCCCATATAGCAGCACATATCAGTCAGGTCAACACCGCCCATGTCATGACCTGAGGATATAAACAATAGAGGTCCCAGGTTTGGTCTCTGCATGACAATAGGTGCTCAGAAAGATTACATTTTCTATTTGTGTTTTCTTTGTTTACTGGCAGCATAATAGTTTTCATATAGATAACTTCATCTAAATTGATAGGGGGGAATTCATTTCAATCTTTTGGGGAAGTCCCTACAATAGGACTTTATATCAGTCCAGTCAGACAAATCTGTGAGGACTGTCCACACTGGTGAAGAAGTTATTCAATACCACCTGATAACCTTTTCCTAGCAAATTTTAATAGGTAATAAGCTTCATTGGAACAAAATAACATAGACCATTGAATATTTCATTAAATCTACCTTTATGTGGAGACAATATCCAGTTGTAGCCTCACACAACATCCAGTTTATTCTAAAAACGAACTTGAAAGATGTTTGTTATGCATGTATTTCCAGGCACACCAGACTCAAATCAATACTTAGATGTTGAGAGGGCTTATAATAATATAAAAGAAAAGAAGAAAAAAAAAAATAAAGAGGCAAAGTTGAAGGACTGTTTTGTGAGAGATCCAGTTATTTGGGAAAAAGAAAAGGTTTGGAGACACTAAAAGGGGGATAAGTTTTTACCCATATTCCTGATATAACTTGATCACACATTCAGTCTTATGACAAATGTACAAGGTTTTGTCTGAATTTAGCAAACTTATAGCTTATTCAACGATCAGTTTTTGTGATTTTTCAAAGAAGATCAAATGAATGCATCTGATCATACAACTAAATGTTTCTGATGGCAGAGCACCATCTATTGGAATATATATCAACATTGAATTCTGGAATTTGGCCAATAGCCTTCCTTGAATGAACAAGGAAAGGTGGTTGATTATCAGAGGTATTATTCAAGTAGATAATATCAATTACAGTATTTAGATTTCCAGGGCCTTATTAGAGTTTCACATTGACCTCTGTGCTCTCTATACAGAACTTTAGTACAAACACATATAGCACATGTATGTGTATACACCTTACTTAATTCAACCTCACCTGGTTTGGCATCACTAATTAATAAAAAAGTGGAATTCTCAATCTTTTCTGTGACTAATCTGAATTTTCCAAATGTAACTTGTATCGTCTATATCATTTTCTTAGAAGAAACATGTTGTATGGGAGAGTAACTTGGAATTTTGATTCAGTGAAGTTTTAAAATAAAGATATTTGTGTGTGTAGGAAAACACACCAATTACACTTGGTTTGATTCGCTGTCATTAATATCGCCTCTCCCAAACTCATTATGTGAAAATTTGAATATGTGGAACCTCTTATCACAACACCCTCTTTTATAATAGCAACATGGCTATAATAACATAAATATAAGGTACCCATTGTTTTACCCATAGTTATAACAAGAGAATGGTTATAAGAACATAAAATCTTGACTCTAAATGATGTTAAAGTGAGGCTCAACTGCATTATTAACTCGAATATTTATTAATTTTAGTGATATTTATATTGCTATATAGAACTATTCTAAACAAAAAGTATCGAAATATCCCTATGTTCTACAGAAGTCCCAGGACTGTAAGAAGAACTAGGAGTTACATAACAAGGAGAGGCATTCCTGACTAAATGCTAAGGCCGGGTAAACTTGTGACCCTACAGCGACCACACTGGAGATGGATCCTGCTGTGTCGGTAGGCCCGGAACTGGAATGATGATGATGAATGACAACACCATCATCATTACAATAATAACAATATTAAAAAAAAAAACTTACTATTTAGCAATACATCGGGGTCAGACATTAAGTGTCTTGTCTGGCACATTCTTTGAGCTCTTTTATTTGATCCAGTTCTCCTGGCACGTGCCCTTTTTACTGTGGGGAGCCAGGAAAAATCTTGGTCATTTGGTGAGGGGTGAACCTAACGTTTACATATTAAGAGGATTGGTGGAACGAGTGGTATAAATTGTTGATGTTCGACCCATGATCAAATCCCACATTGAACACTTTTTCTAAAGAAAAAAAAAAAATTGCTTCAATGGCCACCAATTTTTGAAAATGTCCAAACTCACCATGACTGTCATGTCTGTACGATGTATACTAGGAATAATAATAATATAAAAACTTTTACTGTCCTTTTATAGAAGTGTCCTTTCATGGAGGTTCTACTATATAAATATTTATTGCTATTGTGCATGTAAAATTACCTTTACATTTTTTGTTTCCAAAATTACCATTTTTAGCAATTAGCTGCTCTGCAGTAAGAGGACACTTGTCTCCAAAGGACTTTTTGGCTCTGCAACTAGGTTACCTTTAAAGAGATAGGTTCTACTGTATCTATAAATAGAATCAATATATAAATAAAATATAAAACTATGTGTTTGTTCCACATACCTTTCCACAAAATTTGACCATTTTATATGAAATTTTAAGGATATATAGCCGCATATTTTGGATTCATAAATAGAAGCCATTTCAATTTCCTATTGATTATTACATTTAGAAGACTACATTTATATTAAATCTTCTCAAAACTTATTTTTTAGTCAGCCTATCTGTCCACTTGAGGGTTCTTTTAGTATGCCAGATGTTGATTTTCCATTTCAGTTCTTTGGTCAGTGTCCAAGCTTCACGTTGATACAGAAAAACAAACCAAATGAACATTTAAGTATTATCTTTTATAGTTCCATACTGAGATCTCAATGGCTCAAAATGTATCAACCTACAAGGAGTAAACCAATACTACAATATTTTAAAGGACTACACCTAGATACCAAAGTGTCCTTTGGAGAGAATGGTCCTCTTACTGTAGTTGCTAATTAGTAAAGATGGTCAGTTTGGTGATGAGAACTGTCCTCTAGTTGGAGTATCCTGTATACTTCCGGTTGATCTCAAGAACTACACCATCTCAGTGGTGAATCACACGATCTAAGTTTTCTTCATAGATCGTGGGATGTCGCTAGAGACCTGCTGACAATTCTCCATCTAACTCTGCAGTGGTGCCATGTACATATTCATTGTACATAGTTGTGTATATATCTAATTGCTATTTTAAAATGATAGTGCAGATTGTGCTGTTTTGCATGTATTGACAAGATGTCAATAAAATTATGTTAATTGTCATTGTCTAGTGGGAGTAAGCTCCCATGGAGGTTCTACTGTATATTTTTTAAACTTTCATTTGTTTACATTGGAAACCCCATTATAACAACCTCCTTTATAAAAGCAACCCTTGGTTTGGGTGTCATCAGATGAAATCAGCAGCCAGTGGGTGGAGACCACGAGGCTACTCCAGGTAAAATAACGCACAGCAATGATATAACTTGTATATTAAGATTGATAGTCAGGAAGTTTCCAAAAATGGAGCAGTAAGCAAAGAATGGCTGTAATCTGAATCCTGCTGAATCATCACCCACTCACCTACAGTACAGCCTTCACTATTCACTCATATGATTTACATTGCCTAGAAGTTTTATAAGCATTTGTTTGCCTCAAACAATTCTATTTGTGCATTTTCTAAATACAGTAGAACCTCTTATGAAGGATTGCTTAAAAAACTAAGCACACTCCTGGTCTCTCTCTGGAGGTTGGTTTATGAGATCAAGTTTGATTTTACAAAGGTGGTCAATCTAGGAAGTAATCGGGGAGTTTAATTTCTTGGAAGGTTTGACTAAACTCTATCAAATTTGTTGATTGATGATGTTTGAGAAAAAAAAAATATATATATTTTTTTACTTATCATGGTGGGTAGTTAGCAACTGCTTTTACTGTAAGTTAGTTGGGGCATCCCATTACAATGTGCTAAAGCCTTATTGGGATACTGGCACTCGCTGGTTGGATTTACTTGGGAAAGAATCAGGTGCCATTGAAGCAGAAAAAAAAAGTACCCAATGTGGGAGTCAATCTAAGGTTGTGGTTGTCAAAAATTTACAGTGTGTATTATTCCTCCACTAACCCCCCAAAGTGAAAGAAAAAATCTTATCATATGATAGAGCTTTTATTCAAGTGACTGAAAATTTTGTTGTAGAGAATATCAAGTATAAAGTGTTTCTCTTTATGATAGGGCACAATTTGGATTATATATTATAAACACAAGGTAATAAGACCAAATCCAAATGAAAAATTAGTGTGTGACATTTCAGTAACAGCATTGTACCATCTTCAGACAAAAGTACTGTAGGCGCCATCCCGACCAGAGAGCCACAGATAAACAGATTATAAACGCACAGAATATAGAATCCGAGCTCCCCAGTAGAAGGAATACCCGGAAGACGACGGTACTCTCTGTTATATTTGTTGTTCACTATTATGATTTTGTTCTAATAAACACTACTAAATTATTTCATTGGATCCTCTCTTTCTTTTTCCCAGTAAGAAACGCCTACGGAAGCCAACAGAAATTCAGAAGTGGGATAGTCCTGAAGAAAATTGAAGATTCACTGGAATAATTTGGAAACGAGAAGGACGTGGCGCGGTGACCGATCAACGTAAGAGGAGTTGCATGGTATGTACGAAATTTAATTACCTATTCCTAAAAGTATTATTACAAGTCACCTCGGTAAAATATTATTGCAAAATCATCTCGATAAGAAAGTATTTTAAAGTAAGCATTTTAAAGTAAAGTGAAGTATTTTAAAGTAAGCATTTTAAAGTAAAGCGAAGTATTTTAAAGTGAAGTATTTTAAAGAAAGTATTTTAAAGTAAAGTGAAGTATTTTAAAGTAAGCATTTTAAAGTAAAGTGAAGTATTTTAAAGTGAAGTATTTTAAAGAAAGTATTTTAAAGAAAGCATTTTAAAGTAAAGTGAAGTATTTTAAAGAAAGTATTTTAAAGTAAAGTGAAGTATTTTAAAGAAAGTATTTTAAAGTAAAGTACAGTATTCTAAAGAAAGTATTTTAAAGTAAAGTAAAGTATTCTAAAGAAAGTATTTTTAAAGTAAATTGAAGAAACAAATAAAAAGTATTATCGCAAAGTATCGCGGTAAAAAGAAAAAAAAAAAAACTTTGCCTTGTTTATTTTTCCTTTGAAAAACATGACTTATTTAGCGAAAGTAAGGAAATGCGATTTGAGCAAGTTGGCGTATGAACTCGGCGAGGTAGTACCGCCAGAGAGCAGGATCGTCGACTTAAAACGCCTTATCCTGAATAGTCAATCTTACGAAGAAGAATTCGCAAAGCAACTGTTGGAGACTCTGATCGAGGAACGGGAACAAACAGAACGAGCAGAACGGGAGCGAATGGAACAAACAGCACAAACAGAGCAAGCAGAACGTATAGAACGGGAACGAATCGAGGATCGGAAACGAATCGAGGATCGGGAACGAATCGAACGAAAAGAACAAATGGTAATGGAATTCGAGCTTGAGAAGCTGCGCATCCAGACTACACGCGGAAACAACGATACGTCTCGAAGTACCAGCAATGACGCACATTACGAGATACGTAAACTGATGCCCAAGTACGAGTCGAAGGACAATGATTTGAGTTTTTACCTAATTCTTTTCGAAAGACAGGCAAAGCGACTAGGATTGGATGAAGACCAATGGGCGTTCAGCCTCCTAGGATTGCTACCTTACGAAATGACTCAATTAATCGCTCGGGAAACAGAAGAACAAAGCGGCGATTATAGGTTCGTGAAAAGGTTGCTCCTAAAACGGTACAAGTTGAGCCCCGAACAATTCAGACAAAAATTCGAGAAGCACGAGAGATCTCAAAAGGGTTCCTGGAGAGACTTCGCTTTCGAATTGCGAGGATATTTCAACGAATGGATCGAAGGAATGAACGTGGAAAATTTCGACGCCCTAAAGGATTTGTCCGTCACTAACCAGCTAAAGAAAAAAGTTCCAAATGTGCTGCGTAATCATCTCATTGACGATTGGACCAAGTTAAACAACCCAGATGAGTTGGCGGATAAACTGGACGAGTACGAAAATGTTCGCACCGAGATGGGACCTCCGCATTGGAATGCGAAACACCTCATACCACCGTCGTTTCAGCAGAAATCTGCGAGATTCCCCAACCAAAGCGAAGTTAAAGAGACTAAACAAGGAACGAATGTTTCGGGTCAAGACGCTGCAAGGAACGAAATCAGTGAAACGTACCCTAACACCTTGAGGAGAATGGTCAACCGTGCAATCAGAAACGACAAGGGAGAACCGAAGTGCTTCAACTGCAATCAGTTTGGACACATTGCCAGAGACTGCCCAGCACCCAGGACTACGTTGACATGCCGAGGATGCGGTCAAACGGGACACAAGGAAAGGAATTGCACAAGACCCAAAGAAGGACTAAAAGTAGCCAACCTGGAAGTCGAAGGACTGGAGACTGTCCCGCCAGATGTATATTTGAAGGATGTCAAGATCGACAACAAGGAAACCGTGAAGGCAATGATAGACACCGGGAGCAGCAGTTGTCTAATGAGAGAATCGGTCGCAAGGAGGATCAGCGTCGACATCGAACCAGACTCGACTAGTCTGTACGGCATCGGTAACCAGACTGCACCAGCTGCCAGGACCGTTGGGAAGACGACAGTCGACCTGGAGATTGATGGCATCGTCGGAAGGGAAATCACTGTATTCATTGTCAACGATGATGCCCAACCCTATGACCTATTAATTGGAAGAACATGGACAGATCTGCCCTACGTATCCTTCGCCAGAATTGGTAAAAACTTGCATATTGGCTATTCATCCGAATTTCCGTTTGCTAATCTGCAAGAAGAAATCAAGTCGCGTCGCATCGAACTGAGAGCAACCGAAACTGTTCAGTTGGAGAGCGACTCCATTAACTTTACAAGTGCAATCACAGACGAGGTAAAGGACGGATATGTATTGTTCACAGGAGTAGATGACGCCTGTGTCGATTCCCTATTGGAAGTGGTCGATGGAAAGACGACCGTACCCATCATCTCAGCTGGCAAGGGCAAGTTGAGAGTAAGGAAGAACCAATGTGTAGGGCGAGTTGAACTACTGAACCTTGATGATATTGTTGTTAACCTGGACGTCGCAGAGGATTCGTTTCAGACTAAAAATGAAGAGAAGAGGGAAGGACAAGACCAAATGAAACGTAAGCGCCCCATACTGCCTGAGGACATCAACGTCAATCATTCTCTGACTTCGAAAGAGAGACAAGAAATCCTAGATGTAGTAAACGAGTATAGAGACTGTTTCGCTCTTGGCATGGAGGAATTAGGGTGCACCGATGTCACCAAGATGGACATTAAGGAGGTTGATGGAAGCAAGCCAGTCTGTCTGAGACCGTATAAGACGACTGCAAGTGAACGCGAAGCAATCAGGGAGATTGTCAGAGAGTGGAAGGACAATGGAATAGTCACGGAAACTAGATCACCCTACGCTAGTCCCGTCCTACTTGTGAGGAAGAAAACTGGAGATCATCGTCTGGTGGTAGATTATAGGAGACTCAACATTCAAACAGTTAAGGACAAGTTCCCATTACCAAGGATAGACGACCTTCTGGAAGGCCTAAGGAATGCGAAATTCTTCACCACTCTGGATCTGGCGCATGGATATCTGCAGATACCACTGACCGATAAGGCAAAATTAAAGACAGCATTCATCACCCCAGATGATACAGGTCAATTCGAAAGGATGATTTTTGGACTCGCCAACGCACCAGCTGAATTCCAAAGACTGATGCACACTGTCCTAGGTCCGCTGCTGAACAAGAAGGCATTCTGCTATCTCGACGACGTGATTATCCCGGCAAAGGATTGGCGGGAGATGATCGAAAGGTTGAGGGAAGTCCTCGAAAGAATAAGATCAGCGAAGTTGACACTGAAACCCTCCAAATGTGAGTTCGGAAGGAGGGAAGTTGAGTTCTTAGGGTATGTCATCAGTACAGGCGGACTTAAGCCAGGCCCAAGAAAGATCAAGGCGATAGAAGAATTTCCAGAACCCAAGAATGTCCACGACATACGACGCTTTCTGGGACTGACGAACTTCTTCAGACGATTTGTAAAGGACTTCGCGAGGAAAGCAGAACCGCTAAGCAGACTTACGAAGAAAGGTTCACAATTTGAATGGAAGGAAGAACAGCGAAGGTCATTTGGAGGACTACGAAAGGATCTGGTCGAATATCCGGTACTAGCTCATTACAACCCTGAACTCAAGACAGAAGTACATTGCGATGCGAGTGCTGAGGGATTAGCAGGAATGGTGCTACAGATGGACGAAGACGGCAAATGGCGCTTGGTCTACTGTGTGAGCAAGAAGACAACAGAGGCCGAGAAGATGTACCACTCAAGCAAATTGGAGCTGATGGCGATAGTGTGGACCTTGGATCGACTACGTCAGTTCCTCGTAGGAATCAAGTTTACAGTGGTTACAGATTGCCAAGCACTGGTCTACATGAACGCGAAGAAGACTACAAATCCTCAGATAGCGCGATGGTACAATCTGATTCAGGAATACGATTTCGAAATTCGACATAAACCAGGGGAGAAGATGGCCCACGTAGACGGAATGAGTAGAGCTCCAGTCGACGACCCTAGAGACACGATGGAGGAAATCGTGGAGAAAAACCTTGAAGTGTGCCTCACAATCACACTGGAAGAACAAATCTTGATGATTCAGCATTCCGACCCTGAATTGAGAGACCTGATCCAGATCTTTCGAAAGGACCCGTGTGATAGGACAGTAGGAGAACAAAATAGAATTAACGACTACAGCTACAAAGGAGGCAGACTTTTCCGCATGGTGAAAAATGGAGAAGAGGAACGAGCCCTGTATGTTATACCCAAAAGTATGAGGAAAAGCTTAGTTGTCAAATTCCATGATCTAATGGGACATTTTGCGACTGATAGGACTGTCAACAAAATTAAGGAATTGTACTGGTTTCCTTCAATGAAGAGGTACGTTCGACGCCATGTGGCTATGTGTCTTGAGTGTCTATTTAACAAAGTTCCCGGTGGAAAACAACAAGGCTTCCTACATCCCATTAAGTCAGGCAAGAGACCGTTTTCCATCGTACACATGGACCACGTAGGCCCCTTCGTGAGAAGTACAAAAGGTAACCAGGAACTTTTAGTGATTGTCGATAATCTGACAAGATTTGTCCGATTAAGCCCTGTAAGGAATACATCGACGCAGAACGTCCTGAAGGTAATGAAAAGTTTTGTGAATGATTTCGGACTACCCGACAAGATCATCAGCGACAGAGGGTCATGTTTTACCTCAAGGCAATTTGAAGAATTCTGTCGAGGAAATGGAATACATCATACTCTGAACTCTACGAAACATCCGCAAGGGAACGGGATGGTCGAAAGAGTGAACCGAACAGTATTGTCCACTATAGCAACCAGTATCGAGGATCCGCGACGGAAGGATTGGGACCTGAAGATCAAGGAGGTAGAGCGAGACCTGAACAATGCGGTGAACAAGACGACGAATAAAACACCGTTCGAAACACTCCACGGCTATTCCCCTCGATTCCACGATGGGATACTTAGAAGATTAGCCGACGAAGACGTGGACCCATGGACCGAGCCGGATAGAATTCAAGAGAGTGCGAGATCCCAAATTGAGAACAAACAAGAAATTATGAAGACATACTACGATAAGAAGAGGTGCCGTACAATCCAATTCGAAGTAGGAGAAATTGTAGTGATGAGGCATGTACCCAAAATGACGGGTGAACCAACCAAGGCACAACCCAAATATCGAGGACCTTTGATAATTACCGAGGTTCTGCCAAGCGACACGTATAGAGTGACTCAGTTAAGCGAAAGAACCAGTGGACGGTTCTACACGACAACGGCCCATATCAGTCAACTGAAGTCTTGGCACAGTGAAGAAGATGACTCAGCTACAGAAGAAAGTCCGGACGAGGAGCCAGAAGTAGAAGATACCCCCCGACGCAACCCACGACGTTCCTGCAACGCAAGGTTCAATCGAGGACGATTGAAATCCAGGAATGGCCGAATGTAGGCGCCATCCCGACCAGAGAGCCACAGATAAACAGATTATAAACGCACAGAATATAGAATCCGAGCTCCCCAGTAGAAGGAATACCCGGAAGACGACGGTACTCTCTGTTATATTTGTTGTTCACTATTATGATTTTGTTCTAATAAACACTACTAAATTATTTCATTGGATCCTCTCTTTCTTTTTCCCAGTAAGAAACGCCTACGGAAGCCAACAGTACTGAATGAGAAATTTTACCACAGCATAAAAGAAAATAAGACCTAATCCAAATAATAAATTATTTGGATTAGGTCTTATTTTCTTTTATTATAATGTATAATCCAAATTGTGCTTTATCTTCATTTACCACAGCATGTTTTAAATAGTTACTCATATCAAGTGGGTAAACAAGGGTTCTTAGAAAGCTATCCTCTTCTAAACTACTATCTTGTTTACACACTTGATAACAGTAACTATTTAAAACATGCTGTGGTAAAATTTCTCATTCAGTACTTTTGTCTGAAGATGGTACAACGCTGTTACCAAAATGTCACACACTAATTTTTTATTTGAATTTGGTCTTATTACACACACACACACACACTCGGCCGTGCGGCCACGCGTCGCGCGAGCTCCGTGTTTTTCACCTCTGGCGAGCGGTGAAATGCACCTAAGCATGCCGAGTTCGGCATCGCCAGGGACCTCGGGATCTGCTGGACAAGAGCCTGGAAGGCCCAGCATCCCATCTCCAACTGGTGGAAAGAAATCACAGAAAGACGAGATTCAGAAGACAATCTCAAGAGAAATTTCTGAAAATCGTGATAATGCAAATCCGCCGGCAGGCGTTAAAGATGTAAATCTGGCCGCCGCGCGTGACGTCACGCTCAGCTTGCCGGCCGGTACGTCCTTCAATGGCACTGCCTGTGCCCTGAGAAACTGGGCGGACTGCCCTGAAGATCAAGGCCCTGGAGCGGACGACGACTTTGCCGTCGTGAGGACCAAAAAGAGGCGCCGCGAATCTGCGAACTCGCCTACAGCGGCTGCACCTTCCTCCAACATCGGGAGTGCAAGAACCAGTCGCCGACCGCAATCTTCGGCAGGATCTGTGCCCCGGGCACAGGAAGTAAGAACAACCAGGGCCCACATCACAGAGGCCCGGGCGCGGCAGGCATCCTCTTCTGAGGACCACTGCATCTACCTGGAGCACGGCCCCGAGCTACAGCCCTTCCACTACCTGAGGGCTCTAGACAGGATGCTCGGGGGAACCGCCGGAGTTATCCAAGTCTCCAAGGTGAACGGCCACCAACTCCTGGGACTGGCGAACAGAGGCCTGGCCGAGCGCCTCATAAACGAGGGCCTCGAGGTTGAGGGCACACTCCTCAGGGCCTTTCCTTTCCGCAAAAGAGCGGAGAGGATTACAGTCGGCAACCTCCCCTTCTTCGTGGAGGACTCCGCTATCATCAGCGCCCTAAAACCTTATGGGCGCGTAACATCAATTGCGCCCAAACTGATGAAGGCCGGCCCATACACCTACAACGACGGCCGCCGCGAGGCATTCATTGTCCTCCGCGAGGGAATGACAACTGAGAGGCTCCCCACCCGCCTTGAGATCCCTATTAAAGGCGAGGCCTGGCCCGCATATTTGTCCTCGGGCATCAAGTGCTCCAGGTGCCACGGCCAAGGACATCGCAGGGCCAACTGCCCCCTGCTTGCAGGGCGAGCCAACAACTACAGATTGGCCCCACCAACCTCTCCTGCTGGCGTCCCATCAACGACCACCTCTGCCCCACCTCAGCGGTCAGCGGCCCAGCCTCCTGCACCGGCGCCCTCCAGTACAGCCATGGAGATCCCCGGCGCTTCTCACGCGGCCCGAGCTGTGACCCCATCTGCAGCACCTCGGCCATCTACACCAGTGGCCTCGGCCGTACCTATGGAGATGGCGCCTCCTGCCCCTCCACCTGTCGCCCCTGCTCCGTCCCTGCGGGCTCCTGGGAGTCACAGGCCTGCAGTCCCTACACTGGACGTTGAGATGTCAATCGAGGAGACATCGACATCTAGGGCGGCGCTCAAGACCTCGCCAGCCGCAGTGCCTCCAACACCCCCACTGCCCGCGCCTCAGCCTGCCGGGCCGATACCACCTGCTCCCGACGAGGAGGAGATGACGCCGATCATGAGGTAGGAGTGTATGGTTATTGAAATCTTCAAGAAACTGAAGCACTTAACCTGCCTAAGGCCCTTATATCAATCAGGGATCCAACCGAATGACATCAAGGATGCCATTCTCTTCATCGATGAAAGAGTCCCTCATGGCGAGACTGACACCTGCGATGAGGGGAGTCCTCGCTGAGTTCCTCAGCGCGGCCATAGAACCGGCTCAGGGCAACCATCCCGATGTTAGCTCCGATTTGGCCAGTCTTAGGCGGCGATGCCTTGATTCCTGACAACTGTCAAATGTAAATATTTCTTTTTCACCCTCCTGGTTGAGTTGTTACATTGACTCCCAAGACTAGACGTCACCGCGGCCAGCGCTAACCCCTCTCTTCTCTCTTTCTCTTTAAGATGTAACATTGTCTAGAGGACAATAAATTATTTTCAATTGTCAATTGTCACACACACACACACTCGGCCGTGCGGCCACGCGTCGCGCGAGCTCCGTGTTTTCGCCTCTGGCGAGCGGTGAAATGCATCTAAGCATGCCGAGTTCGGCATCGCCAGGGACCTCGGGATCTGCTGGACAAGAGCCTGGAAGGCCCAGCATCCCATCTCCTACTGGTGTGAAGAAATCAAACAAAAACGAAATTCAGAAAATAATCTTAAGAGAAAACTTTGAAAATCGTATTCATGCAAATCCGCCGGCAGGCGTTAAAGATGTAAATCTGGCCGCCGCGCGTGACGTCACGCTCGACTTGCCGGCCAGTATGTCATCCAATGGCGCTGCCCGTGCCCTGAGAAACTGGGCGGACTGCCCTGAAGATCAAGGCCCTGGAGCGGACGACGACTTTACCGTCGTGAGGACCAAAAAGAGGCGCCGCGAATCTGCGAACTCGCCTACAGCGGCTGCACCTTCCTCCAACATCGGAGGTGCAAGAACCAGTCGCCGACCGCAATCTTCGGCAGGATCTGTGCCCCGGGCACAGGAAGTAAGAACAACCAGGGCCCACATCACAGAGGCCCGGGCGCGGCAGGCATCCTCTTCTGAGGACCACTGTGTGTACCTGGAGCACGGCCCCGAGCTACAGCCCTTCCACTACCTGAGGGCGCTGGACAGGATGCTCGGAGGAACCGCCGGTGTCATCCAAGTCTCTAAGGTGAACGGCCACCAACTCCTGGGACTGGCGAACAGAGGCCTGGCCGAGCGCCTCATAAACGAGGGCCTCGAGGTTGAGGGCACACTCCTCAGGGCCTTTCCTTTCCGCAAAAGAGCGGAGAGGATAACAGTTGGCAACCTCCCCTTCTTTGTGGAGGACTCCGCCATCATCAGCGCCTTAAAACCTTATGGGCGCGTAACATCAATTGCGCCCAAACTGATGAAGGCCGGCCCATACACCTACAACGACGGCCGCCGCGAGGCATTCATTGTCCTCCGCGAGGGAATGACAACTGAGAGGCTCCCCACCCGCCTTGAGATCCCTATTAAAGGCGAGGCCTGGCCCGCATATTTGTCCTCGGGCATCAAGTGCTCCAGGTGCCACGGCCAAGGACATCGCAGGGCCAACTGCCCCCTGCTTGCAGGGCGAGCCAACAACTACAGATTGGCCCCACCAACCTCTCCTGCTGGCGTCCCATCAACGACCACCTCTGCCCCACCTCAGCGGTCAGCGGCCCAGCCTCCTGCACCGGCGCCCTCCAGTACAGCCATGGAGATCCCCGGCGCTTCTCACGCGGCCCGAGCTGTGACCCCATCTGCAGCACCTCGGCCATCTACACCAGTGGCCTCGGCCGTACCTATGGAGATGGCGCCTCCTGCCCCTCCACCTGTCGCCCCTGCTCCGTCCCTGCGGGCTCCTGGGAGTCACAGGCCTGCAGTCCCTACACTGGACGTTGAGATGTCAATCGAGGAGACATCGACATCTAGGGCGGCGCTCAAGACCTCGCCAGCCGCAGTGCCTCCAACACCCCCACTGCCCGCGCCTCAGCCTGCCGGGCCGATACCACCTGCTCCCGACGAGGAGGAGATGACGCCGATCATGAGGTAGGAGTGTATGGTTATTGAAATCTTCAAGAAACTGAAGCACTTAACCTGCCTAAGGCCCTTATATCAATCAGGGATCCAACCGAATGACATCAAGGATGCCATTCTCTTCATCGATGAAAGAGTCCCTCATGGCGAGACTGACACCTGCGATGAGGGGAGTCCTCGCTGAGTTCCTCAGCGCGGCCATAGAACCGGCTCAGGGCAACCATCCCGATGTTAGCTCCGATTTGGCCAGTCTTAGGCGGCGATGCCTTGATTCCTGACAACTGTCAAATGTAAATATTTCTTTTTCACCCTCCTGGTTGAGTTGTTACATTGACTCCCAAGACTAGACGTCACCGCGGCCAGCGCTAACCCCTCTCTTCTCTCTTTCTCTTTAAGATGTAACATTGTCTAGAGGACAATAAATTATTTTCAATTGTCAATTGTCACACACACACACACTCGGCCGTGCGGCCACGCGTCGCGCGAGCTCCGTGTTTTCGCCTCTGGCGAGCGGTGAAATGCATCTAAGCATGCCGAGTTCGGCATCGCCAGGGACCTCGGGATCTGCTGGACAAGAGCCTGGAAGGCCCAGCATCCCATCTCCTACTGGTGTGAAGAAATCAAACAAAAACGAAATTCAGAAAATAATCTTAAGAGAAAACTTTGAAAATCGTATTCATGCAAATCCGCCGGCAGGCGTTAAAGATGTAAATCTGGCCGCCGCGCGTGACGTCACGCTCGACTTGCCGGCCAGTATGTCATCCAATGGCGCTGCCCGTGCCCTGAGAAACTGGGCGGACTGCCCTGAAGATCAAGGCCCTGGAGCGGACGACGACTTTACCGTCGTGAGGACCAAAAAGAGGCGCCGCGAATCTGCGAACTCGCCTACAGCGGCTGCACCTTCCTCCAACATCGGAGGTGCAAGAACCAGTCGCCGACCGCAATCTTCGGCAGGATCTGTGCCCCGGGCACAGGAAGTAAGAACAACCAGGGCCCACATCACAGAGGCCCGGGCGCGGCAGGCATCCTCTTCTGAGGACCACTGTGTGTACCTGGAGCACGGCCCCGAGCTACAGCCCTTCCACTACCTGAGGGCGCTGGACAGGATGCTCGGAGGAACCGCCGGTGTCATCCAAGTCTCTAAGGTGAACGGCCACCAACTCCTGGGACTGGCGAACAGAGGCCTGGCCGAGCGCCTCATAAACGAGGGCCTCGAGGTTGAGGGCACACTCCTCAGGGCCTTTCCTTTCCGCAAAAGAGCGGAGAGGATAACAGTTGGCAACCTCCCCTTCTTTGTGGAGGACTCCGCCATCATCAGCGCCTTAAAACCTTATGGGCGCGTAACATCAATTGCGCCCAAACTGATGAAGGCCGGCCCATACACCTACAACGACGGCCGTCGCGAGGCTTTCATTGTCCTCCGCGAGGGAATGACAACTGAGAGGCTCCCCACCCGCCTTGAAATCCCAATTAAAGGCGAGGCTTGGCCCGCATATTTGTCCTCGGGCATCAAGTGCTCCAGGTGCCATGGCCAAGGACATTGCAGGGCCAACTGCCCCCTGCTTGCAGGGCGAGCCAACAACTCCAGATTGGCCCCACCAACCTCTCCTGCTGGCGTCCCATCAACGACCACCTCTGCCCCACCTCAGCGGTCAGCGGCCCAGCCTCCTGCACCGGCGCCCTCCAGTACAGCCATGGAGATCCCCGGCGCTTCTCACGTGGCCCGAGCTGTGACCCCTTCTGCAGCACCTCGGCCATCTACACCAGTGGCCTCGGCCGTACCTATGGAGATGGCGCCTCCTGCCCCTCCACCTGTCGCCCCTGCTCCGTCCCTGCGGGCTCCTGGGAGTCACGGGCCTGCAGTCCCTACACTGGACGTTGAGATGTCAATCGAGGAGACATCGACATCTAGGGCGGCGCTCAAGACCTCGCCAGCCGCAGTGCCTCCAACACCCCCACTGCCCGCGCCTCAGCCTGCCGGGCCGATACCACCTGCTCCCGACGAGGAGGAGATGACGCCGACCATGAGGGAGGAGTGCATGGTTATTGAAATCCTCAAGAAACTGAAGCACTTAACCTGCCTAGGGCCCTTATATCAATCAGGGATCCAACCGAATGACCTCAAGGATGCCATTCTCTTCTTCGATGAAAGAGAGTCCCTCATGGCGAGACTGACACCTGCGATGAGGGGAGTCCTCGCTGAGTTCCTCAGCGCGGCCATAGAACCGGCTCGGGGCAAACATCCCGATGTTAGCTCCGATTTGGCCAGTCTTAGGCGGCGATGCCTTGATTCCTGACAACTGTCAAATGTAAATATTTCTTTTTTCACCCTCCTGGTTGAGTTGTTACATTGACTAGTATGTCAATAAAATTTGTTTAAATTGTCAAATTGTCACACACACACACACACACACACACACAACACACACACACACACACACACACACCTTGTGTTTGTTTCCCTTTATATAAAGGTTTAAATATTTGTTTTACAGATTTTTCATAATACCTCACTGGACCCAAGGTTTAAGTGGTTCTAACCATGTTGTTGCTATATTGTGAACAATGTTCTAACCAAGTTTCTGTTTTAAGAGGTTCCGTTGTAGAGAAAAGTTAAGTTCTAAGGACAATGTTCCCCGGTCAATAGAAAGTAGCGGCTAAACAGTTCAAGGATGTTGTTCTGGAAGACTGATTCTCTCCGTGACTCACCCCGGAGTTAAAGCTCAGGACACAGCAGCTGAAGCAGAACATTGTAAAAAAATAGAAACAATAATAAACTTTTTTGAAGGTTATAACCAGGTTGAGAAGAACAGTTTGTGTATATCATTTTGTAGGGAAAATAAACACTTGTGTTCCCTATCTCTAAGGAAGATAGTTACTATCACAGATGGTAAGATGTTTGACTTTCTCTGGAGGAAAGAGGGGAAGTGTCAAGACATTCAGAGCCAAGAAGGTTTGGTGAGAACAGAAGACAGGCTCTCTCTCCAACCTCTAATTCACCTTCCACCCCAAACCCAATCAACCCCACACCCTAATTTCTCAATCTAATTATTGACAACATGATAGACACCCAGATGATTTCACTCAGGGTTAAAAAAACTGATCTTCAAAATGATAAAGCACAATTTGGATTATAGATTATAATAAAAGAAAACAAGACCTAATCCAAATAATTTATTAGTGTGTGACGTTTCGGCAACAACATTGTCACCATCATCAGACAAAAGAATAAAAAAAAAAAAAAATTTTTTTTATTCTTTTGTCTGATGATGGTGACAATGTTGTTGCCGAAACGTCACGCACTAATAAATTATTTGGATTAAGTCTTGTTTTCTTTTATGATCTTCAAAATAAAAGATAAACTTATTCCCTCCTATCCCAATCTGTTCTAAAACAATCAAATGATGTAAAACATTAAATTTTACTTCTTCTATCTTGCTTCTTTACGAGGACAGATCTAGTGAAAATATGAATATGGAGGTGAGACAATTAAATATGAAAAAAAAAAAAAGTGATAATTTGGTAGCAGCATACAGCATACACTAAAATACCACCTCTTATTTATCTCTACAATTACAATACTAGATACAGTTAGAACTCTCTCTCTCTCTTGGTGGAGGAGTGGTACACACAGTGCTTGAATCCTGCATCAAGCACTTTTTCATGGCTTCAATGGATTTCAATTCTTGCAAAAGTCCAACCCCACCAGTGAATTCAAGTAACCTAATGCGAACCTGGCACCTTGTAAGTGTAAAAGTTGAAGTGATTTTATGCAGAAACATGTGGTACAACATCTACATAAAAATGTCAATGAAATCTTCAACTTCAATTACTCAAAATCTATCCTATATTTATGGTATTCTCTATACAACATTTACAGTGAAAGGCAGCCATTAACTCCTCACAATGATTATCATTGCCTTGTACCATGTGTACAAATGTAGAAAAAATCTTTTAATATATTGTAGCGGATGTATGTAAGTTTTTCTTTTATAGCTATTTTTAATGTAAAGGAAATAAATAATCAAGAATGTATGTCTCGTTAGTTTTTATTTTTAACCAACGTCTCATTTTTACAAAGTCGTCATGTAAACAATGCTAAGTGATGATGATTATTGGAATAAAGTTCTATGAAAAATTAAATATGAGAATAATAATTTTGAGATGTTTACAGCACGTATCAATATATTTGGAACTACTTTCTGGAAAGGCAAAACATTTTTCCCAATTATCAGTGATCCAAAATAATGATTTTTTTTGGTCACAGATTATGAATTTGTCAAATATAAACATTCATCAATTTTAGGACTGGTGAGATGGTGAGTCTGTGTGCTTCTTCTCTACCAATGGAGAGGATTAGCACACAAATTAGATTGAAAATGGGAGGAAATTTTTTTTTTAAATCAAAAGAATTAAGAAATCATGCACGATTCTATTACTACTGTCATTATCAAGTAGTGCCATCTCCAATATGGAGGCTGGCCCATCATGGACACTATTTCAACCTAACAAACTAATCCTTTCTTGGTCCACCAGGTATATTCTCCCAGGTCTATCCCTCCAATATACACATGGTCAAAATATACATTCCAGAGTCCATGTCTTGCAAACTTCCACATTTCCTTTTATTACTTCACATTTAGAAGGCTATTCCAACTATAAAACATACAATTAAGATACCAAGACCAAATCTACATCAGTGAGTTATTTGGGTAGCTGCCATTGTTAGGACAGAGTAGGTAAAAATAATCTGATGATGTCAATGAAATGTTACAAAGGGACTTTAGTTGGTTCTGTTACTTTTGCCTCATTCATTGGTGTGTGCTATTTGTAATTTAAAGTGCATGATAAAGCACAATTTGGATTATAGATTATGGATACAAGAAAATAAGACCTAATTCAAATAAATTAATAGTATGTGACATTTCGGCAACAGTGTTGTTACCATCATCAGATAAAAGAATAAAATGACTTATTATATAAGGTCTTATTTTTTTGTATCTACTTGAGATACAATAATGTAAAAAGTTAAAAAGTTTATATATTTTTTAAAATAATTTCTCAAGAATAAAAAATAAAAATCCTGCACTAAAATGTAAACAAAAATGATGGCATGAACCTACAGTTATCTACAGGACAGTGAAAGTAACACCATCCATGCTCGAGATTTGTAAATTGGTATTTGTCTTCCCTAATTTACATATATTGGTAAATTATGTTAAAGGAATATAATAGTTGACTCTATGAAAATAACCTAAATCAAATTTGCATAAGTCTAGGCACAACTTTGCATAGTTTTTTTAGAGAAATATTTATATGAAATGTCTAACAAAGCCTTTCACTATTTTTGCACAAATTTGTTATATAAACAATGATTATGATAATAATACAAACTATCATCAATTAAAAAATTGTAATTAAACACAAGGTAATAACACTAAATCCAAATAAATAGTGTATGATGCTTCAGTAACAATGCTGTTACCGAAAATGTCACACACTATTTATTTAGTTATTTGAATTTGGTGGTATTACCTTGTGTTTATAATCTATAATCCAAATTGTGCCTTATCAAGAATTAAAATTGTTGAGCTCACACAAAAAAATGTGACCAATACAGCCGACAGCAAGAAAATAAATGAATGATAGTATTCTTGTCAAGCAAACAAAAACTATGCAAATAAGTTAGGGTAGCTTAAGTGATATTGTGCCAAAGTATATTACAGCAGAACCTCCATGAGAGGACACTCTTACTAGAGGACACCTCTCTACAAAGGACAGTTTCCATTGTTAAAAAATATTATTGTTACCAATTAGCTATTCTCCAGTAAAAGAACCCCTCTCTCTAGAGGCCAATTTGGTACTGCAACAACTAGTGTCTTATCCAAAGAGGTTCTACTGTATATGAAAGGGTGTGAAGAAATGGATACCTTAGACAGCCACAACTTGGGATTGAACCCCTGCATTGGATACTTTTTTCTGAAGGAAACATTGCTCCAATGGCTTGCCAAACCCATAAGCCAGTGCAAATAACCAGTGCTCTGGCACTTTTTAAGTGCAAAAGTCAAACTTTTTCTAGATGTGTTGCTCTTACATTAAAAGTAGTAAACACAAGGTAATAAGACCAAATCCAAATAAATAAATAGTGTGTGACGTTTCAGTAACAGCGTTGTTACCAAACCGTCACACACTATTTATTTATTTGGTTTTGGTCTTATTACCATGTGTTTATAATCTATAATCCAAATTGTGCCTTATCATTAAAAGTAGTAATTATCTACCCACCGTGAATATCACGACCTTCACCATGTGTGTTTGGATAAGTAAAAAATAAAGATATATATGAAACTTTTTTTACATATCCCAAGCATGCATGGTACAGGCCTTTATAATCATTGTGGGTGGACCACAGGTAGAAAACAGTAAGATTTTGCACTTATAAGGTGCCAGAGCCCCATTTGGTTACTTGTGCTCACTGATGAGTTTGGACTTTTGCAAGAATTGGGGGCCATTGAAGCAATTTTTTTCTTAAGAAAAAGACCCAAGGCGGGATTCAATCCCAGGCTGTGGCAATCAAAATGTATAGCTTTATACCATTTCTCTATTAACTCCCCATATGTGATAATATGATACTTTTAGTATAAAGGATAGTATTCAATGAAATACTATGTATATCTGTGTTGCATAGAATAGTGTGATACTTCTCATAAATAATGTGAAAAAAAAATCAAAATGCGTACATGGGTAGCTTTTCTTGATTAATCAAGAATGAGTATTTGACCAATTCTGGAATAATTAAAAATCAACAAATATTTAATATTTATTCTGACAGATGGTGCAAGCCATCAGCAACTTTCAGTTGCACAATAAGGAGATGCCTTAGTTCTCATAAATAATTATCTGCAAACATCTCCCTAAGTGTCAAATTTAATAAAATCAAAAATGATTTAATCCAACCTCCAATGAGAGACCACCTCCAGAAGAGACCAGGACCATTGGTACATTATAGTTGGCAGCTAGAGATAGAAAATGATTAGAAACACTCTCCAGGGAAGGGACATCTCATTGTTTAGGCCTCTGGCTCTACATGGTTGATGTTATTCCTCTTAATGAATACAGTTTGAATTGCTTGCATACATTTTATTTGGGTTCAGTCGGTGCAGTGGTGGATAAACAAGAGTTGTCCTGGAATCCCCTTATCAATCATCTCCCTGTCATTATATTGTATTTTAAATAATAATATAATAAATAATAATAATGTATTCCTCTTAAATATGGAGCATTTCTTATAAAACTAAGAAATGATACTAAACAATAATTGAACATCAAATAAAACCTAGAGTTGCATAAAAAGAGGTTTTTATATATATATTTAAGAAAAAGACCCAAGGCGGGATTCAATCCCAGGCTGTAGGATGTTTATAACCATATAGGATGACAAATGCATGTGATAATGGCAGTATAAAACTATGCATGCACAAAAATGTCTTATCAAAATAACATTATTATCAATGATTTTTTTATTAATAAAATTATTTTGTTATTATTGTAATGTTTGTTATCTTAGATTCTAAAATGTTTTTTTCAACTGAGCATTTTGTTTATTGTTATTGATTCATGAGGTATTTGGTGGTGTTTAGTAATTTATCATTTTTTTAGTATAAATATAATGTCAGATTTTAAGTCATTATAGAGAAGTGCATAAGAGCTTTTTAAATAAGTTTATATATTTAATGTATAACGAATTAACTGATCATTTAAAAAATAAAATATCGTTTTAAATGCATTTGTCAAATAGTTTAAAAAACACTGAAGTTTAAATTCATTGTTCACAATTTTTAAAAATGCGTACTAAACATCTGAGCTGAAATAAAATGCATATAGATGATGTCATTTAATAGCTATTTGTGTTTCAATTGTTATTTATAATAATTGAATGTTTTAGGTTTATGGCAATATTAGCGGTAAACAAAAATATATACGCTGATTTCTTACCTTAAATTTTTCTTGAAACGATTATTACTGATTTGATTTATACTTCATCAAGGATTTTACCTAATACTGAGATTCATAGTGCAAAAATACTTGTGTATGAAAATAACCGCGCCGAAGCCGACCAGGACCCATCCGATTCAGTAATCCATACGCGATGAAAGCTTACAAACATGTGAGGAACTGTTGCTAGATCAATTTAGTGAATCTTTTGTGATTTTTTTCCAGCATTTTTTTTTTAAATAATATTTTTCAAATATAGGTTTTACACTTTTAATATATCATTTCAAAAATTGAATTAGATGTTTTAACACAAATATTTTAATGTTTAATAATATCAATTATATTTTTAATGAAGATTTGTATATTTTGTTGATTTGAATGTGCAAAAAGATTCCTTTCACTTTTAATAAATGCATAAAATACATTTACCAAATACCTTAAGATAATTAAACATCAGATATTCTTTGCACAGAGCGTGTAGATATATATGAGTGAATATGCAGATAAAATGTATTGTTTGAGGCTTTTAATAAAGGGAGAAAGTCCTTTTACATACACAAACACACACATATTGAAGTTAGTTATATTAATAACCAACTTTTAAAATAGCCAGCATGTATTTAATTTAAAATAGATTCATATTTCACTTTGTGTGTGTGTGGTTATTGATAATTAACCTTTTAAAAAGGCAGCATATATTTTTCAATTTGATATCGATATATAATTAATTCCAAGTAGTACACTTGCTTTTAAGAATCATTTATTATTTCTCAAATATTTATATATATGATATTAGATATAAATTTTAAGAGCTAATAAATATATATGTTGTTTTCATAGTTGTCTATAATCCTTCATCTTTAGAATTGGTCTTTAAGTTTGTGACACGAAAATAGGTATTTTTTGGGCCAACCGACGATGACAACACTGGCCAGCTGACCCCCCGCGCATGCGCGAGCAGAAAGG
The DNA here is from genome assembly GCA_030710605.1 of Cordylochernes scorpioides. Classification (NCBI taxonomy): domain Eukaryota; kingdom Metazoa; phylum Arthropoda; class Arachnida; order Pseudoscorpiones; family Chernetidae; genus Cordylochernes; species Cordylochernes scorpioides. The sequence goes on along the minus strand of CP092876.1, from coordinate 39,369,983 downwards.
ATTAACCCTAGAGTTCCGGTAAACAAACTGTTCTCGCTGCTAACGTTTAGTTTTGACAGGCCTGAAAAAGAACCATCTCTCATAAATTTTAATAATTGTTTTGAATAATATTTGTATTAATATTAATTTGTGTGATTTTTTAAATAAATATTTCTTTCAATAAGTATTAAATTGTTCATCACTGTTTTCTAACTTAGGCCTTGTCATCCTGCGTTGTGACTCAACTTCTACTGATCCCTGCAACAATGGTGTTGATTTATCAATTTATATTTTTCAAGTCAGTTTCCAGCATTACTGTAAAGCTAGGAACTTTTAGTTCAGGTTAAGCCATCAGGACCTTGTATTGTCTTTATTTTTGTTCAAATTTAAGACAAAAACAACATTTTGGCGCAGTCGACAGGATACAGATTGAATAATTACTGATTACACAAAGGTGCAACTGTGAACCAGTGATTACTTCTCAGGATGGCTGACCAACCAGTTAGTAGTGCTGAACTGAAAAAGCTTAGGACGCCAGTGCGTGCAAGGTTCACCAAGGCGTTCAATGAGCTCGAAACAGAGATCAAGAAGAATGAAGTCAATAAAGCAGATGTAGAGAAAATCCTCCGCCGATTCCAGACCCACCATGAAAAGCTTTCAATATTGAACATGAGGATGGAAGAAGCTCTGCTACGAGAATCAGCGTCTGAAGACATTTTCCCTGCTGAGTACGAATCCGTTTGTGAGTACGAAGATAATTTCAGTAACATTATGACTGATTACGAGGCTCTTGCGGAAAAGGATGACGTTAGTACAATCAGCGGCACAGCAGTAATGAACTATCAACTACCGAAGCTGGAGTTCAAGAAGTTTGGGGGAGAACCAAGAGAATGGATTACATTCTGGAGTCAGTTCAGCACGATTGACCGGGATCCACAGATGCCTCCAGAAACTAAGTTTCAGTATCTCTTTCAAGCCACCGCCGAGAACTCCGAGGTAAGAGAAGCAGTCGAAAGTTTTCCACCGAGTGCCGACAACTACCCTAAAGTCATCGAGTATATCAAATCACGTTTTGGAGAGGATGAAATGCTTGTTGAGATTTATGTACGTGACCTGCTTCAGAATGTGCTTCAGAATGTGAGAGCCGAAGGTAAGATGTCTGTAGTGAAGCTTTACGATAGACTGGAGACACAACTGCGAGCATTAGAAACATTGGGCGTCGCTCGTGACTAGTTTGCAGCTATGCTGTACCCACTCGTCGAATCAGCGCTACCAGAGGACACCCTTAGAGTATGGGAACGAAGTCAATATACGGTGAGCGGAAGAGGAGTACAGGATAAGTTGACACAACTCATGACGTTTTTGAAGACAGAAGTGAAGGGCGAAAGTCGAGTGAATATGGCCAAAGCAGCGTTCAAGATCGACAACAATCAAGATGCGAAGGATGATCGATCAAACAGGAAATCTCTTTCTAAGAAGAATACTGGAAGTAAAATGGCGACGGCTACTGACCTCGTCAACACCACTCAGATCGCCAACACCACTCAGATGCGAAACAACTGCATCTTTTGTGGGAATGGTCACCCGAGTCAAGAATGCTACAGTGGACAGCGGATGCATCTACCAGAGAAGAAAGATAAGGCTAAAGGGAAGAATGTTTGTTTTTGGTGCCTGCTTCCTGGCCACGCATTCAAGAAATGCCGGATTAAGCCACGTTGTCCTGTCTGCGGAGGGAAGCATTACCCCAATATGTGTCCTACTTTGGAAGCCCAGAAGACTTCTCATCTTCAAAAAGCGGAACTAAAGGTTTCAGGGGAAAGTCCTGCAACAAAGCAAGAGACCGCCAATCAATTCACGTCAACAACTTTAAACAACGCTACCGTGGGAGGAGTCTATCTACAAACTCTGATAGTCAAGATAAGCGGACCAAAGGGGAAGCATAATGTTCGAGTGTTGCTTGACTGTGGATCCCAGCGATCCTATATTTCAAAGAGAATGGTGGACGCACTGGGCCTAAAGAGAGTGCAGCAAGTTACACTTACCCGCAATCTGTTTGGAGGCGGAGAAATTCGTCAAAAGAAGCACAATGTGTACAAAGTAAATGTTTCCAGCCTCAACAACGAATACATGGATGATCTCAAATTCTTGGATCAGGAAGTAATTTGCGGACACATCAGTCAAGTACAGGATCATACTATACTCAATGAGTTAAAAGCTCGAGGGATCAACTTGACTGACATATACCAAGACGAAGAAAGACCGATCCACATGTTAATTGGTTCGGACTTGCTCAGCAGCATTCTGACAGGCAGAATACAAATATTGCAAAGTGGAGTTGTGGCGACAGAAACCAAGCTGGGGTGGACAGTAATGGGACCAGCAATAGGGAACGACATGGAAGATTCATGCCTGATCGTGGCTACTTCACGTTAACAGTTTCGACGTTCAGGATTTGTGGAATTTGGATGTGCTTGGAATCATGGATGCAGCAGAAACAAAATCTAGGAAAGGTCTGATCGAAACCTCCAACACTCATGTCAAGGAGATCACAATGCTTACGAAGAGTGAAGATTGGAACCATGTCGCAGGGGAACACAATCCAGCGGATCTCCCATCCCGTGGTGAATCCCCATCGAAATTCATAAAATCCGGAAGGTGTGAGGGACCAAAATGGCTTCAGGAAAAGAAAGAAGACTGGCCAGTATCAAAAGTACAGTATGATCTGGAAGCCATTGAAGAAGAGAGGAGGAAGACTGCGGTGACTGGATTTGTAGCCAAAAAGCCCGAGGAGAATCCATGTTATCTGAATCTATACGAGGGAAAACGTGAAGTGACTCTAACACAAATACTGAGAGTAATCGCGTGGATGCTACGTTTCAAGCCCTCTGAATACAAAGGAGATATCATCTCACAAGAGGAGCTAGACAGTGCTGAAAAGTCCCTAGTTAAGATAATACAGAGTGAATCGATCGGTGAGGAAGATCCCAAGATGAAGCAGCTACACGCGTTCCAAGATAAAGAAGGATTATGGAGAGTGAAAACGAGGATAGTGAATCGAAATGACGATGAACTGTTCCGATTGCCAATTTTGATCCCAACGAATCATCCGGTCACAGAGCTAATAGTGAAATCAGTCCACGAGAAAATGTACCACTGTGGAGCCCAGACGCTGCGATCAGTACTAAGAGAGAAGTTCTGGATTCCAAAAGCTCGACAACTAGTTCGTCATGTAATTCATAGATGTCTTCGCTTTCGACGATTTGAAACCAAGCGAATCGACGTACCAGAAGCATCGTTGCCTCAACATCGCGTACGAGATGTTGTGGTTTTTAAGGTGACAGGAATTGACCTCGGAGGACCTTTATATCTGGAAGACGGACAGAAGGTTTGGTTCATCATCTTCACCTGTGGCGTATACCGTGCGGTCCACCTCGAACTGGTGACTTCCTTATCGACGGAAGCATTGGTGGGAGCAGTAGAGAGGTTCGTAGCAAGACGAGGTTGCCCTGCAGTCATCTACTCAGATAATGGGACGAATCTAGTTGGACTCCGGAACAAACTTTATCAAGTTAATTTTGGAGTGAAATGGAAACTCAATCCTCCGGCAGCACCGTGGTGGGGAGGTTGGATCGAGAGAATTGTTGGACTCACCGAAAAGCTGCTTCGAAGGTTGCTGGGAAAACGTGTTGTCAACTACGAAGAAATGGTGACGATCCTCGGAAACTGTGAACGAGTTATCAACGCGCGACCACTCACCTACATTGCTGAGGACAATGATGACCTTGTGTCATTAACCCCAGAGATGTTCCTTCGAGAACCAAGAACTGAAGGAGAGATTGATCTAAATGAATTCAGGTGTAACTTTGGGAAGAGCTATGAGAAACGCAAACGACTCCTGAAGGAATTCCGTAAGAGGTTCAGAAGCGAGTACCTAGGATTGTTGGTGCATCACGACAATCGCAAGAAACAACGACAGTTAAAAGTTGGAGATATCGTCCTTGTGGAGGTTGAAAACAGGAAGCAAATAAACTGGCCTATGGGAAAGATTACGAAGGTGTTTCCTGGAACTGACAATGTGCGAAGACTTGTGGAAGTTAAGACTAAGTCTGGATTCATGAAGCGTGCAGTTCAACGACTGTTCCCACTGGAAGTACCATCTGAGGACGTAGAGCAAGGCGACGGGGAGTTTAAGCCAGCGGAGGATGAGATCGTCAGGGAGAAAACACCCGGTGTGGAGTCCGTGTCAGTGCAAGAGAAAACTACTCCAGTAAAAGTAGGGAAAGTTTACACGCGTTCTGGAAGAAGAGTCAAGTTACCGATTAGGTTTAATTGAAGTTTGTTTTTTTAATTAATATTGACCCCTTATAGCAAAGTTCAAAAGGTCAAGGTGGGAGAGTGACACGAAAATAGGTATTTTTTGGGCCAACCGACGCTGACAACACTGGCCAGCTGACCCCCCCCCCCCCGCGCATGCGCGAGCAGAAAGGATTAACCCTAGAGTTCCGGTAAACAAACTGTTCTCGCTGCTAACGTTTGGTTTTGACAGGCCTGAAAAAGAACTATCTCTCATAAATTTTAATAATTGTTTTGAATAATATTTGTATTAATATTAATTTGTGTGATTTTTTAAATAAATATTTCTTTCAATAAGTATTAAATTATTCATCACTGTTTTCTAACTTAGGCCTCGTCATCCTGCGTTGTGACTCAACTTCTACTGATCCCTGCAACAAAGGTATTGATTTATCAATTTATAATTTTCAAGTCAGTTTCCAGCATTACTGTAAAGCTAGGAGTGTTTAGCTCAGGTTAAGCCATCGGGACCTTGTATTGTCTTTCTTTTTTTCAAATTTAAGACAAAGACAACAGTTTGCTTGTAGCAATATGATTAAATTATTTGTTTTTAATTAATATTTTATTTGAATTTTAATCCAAAATATCTTTTAAAAATTAAAATTTTAATCGAATTAAGTATTTTTAAAGTTTATAGACATTAAACGTGTCTTTCAAATTATGAAAAGTATTATGAATTAAACTGAACATAAAAAAAGGTGCAAAAATATTATATTTAACTTTAAAAGTTTCAATTGATACTTATAAGGTGTTTACAATATATATATGAAATAAAAGATCCTGTCGATTACTGTAATAAGATTATGTCTGGTAGCTGTTGACTCTTGTAGAATCCTGTCGACTCACTGTAATGATTTGTTGAGTTGATGTTTGATGTCGACTACTGAAATAAGTTGAAGTTCTGGTAAGCCTTGTGTATAGTTTTCCAGTACCTCTCTGCACCTTGGAAGACCTTTAAAAGTTCTCACAAAATACAGGCAGTCGTGGTCGAGGCAGAGTGGAAAGTTTGGGAATGTCCACACAATAAACGAAGACACAATTGCACTAAGAAAGTTCCGTTAACAGATAAAAGTTGAGCTAGGAGCGAACGATGGAGAGCTAGAAGATTTCTTACTCGTCTACATGATGGATGGGATGGAACTCAGGTACGACCGACGTGAGCTGACGCTAAGGGTGAACTAAACTGTCAAGTCACTGTAAAGTGATTGTATTTATAGGTTAAAGACGGGGGGCCTTATGTGACAGGGGGCCGTTTCTGAGAAAAGGGGGCCTTTACTTGTCACCTGGTGTGAGAGGGGGCCCTGCATTCCACAGCTGTGAACAGTGTGGGTGGTCTTGTTGTGGGCATTCTAAATCCATCTCGACCTTGACGTTATGACTTCCATCTCTTGCTTAGCTCAACTCTTAAATCTATTACAGATTTGTATTTATTTATTTATCCACTTTGTACAAATTACATTACATATGATGATGTAAAGACACATGTCAATAATACGTATAATCATTAACAGCTGTGTTCTATTATACAATATTAAAATCTTGTTATAAATTATATACAATATGGGTTTGTTGGCTTAAATTACCATAGATGGGCCCCGGGATTGAAAGGGTTTATCCGGGTTTAGGCGGGTAAAGCCTCTCTAACACAGGTAAGTAATTAAAATTTCTTTTAATTAATTTAAACTGTGAGGGTTAAAAAGGGCTATAACAAGATGATATTTGTTTGGATATATAAAAGTGAAATAAAATGACATTTTTGTTTGATTAAAAAAAATGATGATTGATATAAAATGATGACATAAAAATTCACATTCTAAGAGAATATTGGCGGGCGTTGAAAAGGGTTAGTAGTTGAAGAATATGCAATTGTTAGAAGTGCACATGTAAACCAAATACTCAGGTCCAGGTGCAAAGCGAGGATATAGACTTGAGCTGTCTTCCTTGGCAATGTTTCACTTGCGATCCTATATAAGGGTTACAGTGCTTGGTCACAATTTTATGATTATTGGGTTAAAAGTTGCTGAAGAAAAGTTGTTTATTTATATTGTTACATCATGATTAATGGCGTATTTCTTATATTATTTTTAATATATTTGAAATTTAAATTATATATTTATTTATTTTTATATAAAATATTCTATGATATTTATTTAAAACAGATTAGATTATCATCATTTGTATTTAGGTACACGTGTGACTTCACTGCTCTCTTTGATGTGAGAAAATAAGAAAAGGATTCTGGAGGTTACTTAAAGTAGACTTATCTCATTATTCCCTTATATAAATTTGTAGGATGGTTGAAACACGCTCTGGTAAGATGCAAGACCCAGCACAGGAGAGAATCATGGCTGAAGAGTCTGCCAAGCCGCAACCTGGTGCAACAATTGGTAGAGATGCTAGTTCCTACCCAGTTGTCCTGAATCCCAACATCGACATCCCCAAGTATGATGGAACGGAAGACCCTCGCCCATGGATTGAATCTCTTGAAGAAATTGGCTTCCTGTACCATTGGGCAGACTACATTATCTCTCGTTATGCCGCCATGAACATGACGGGAAGCGCTAAAACCTGGTTGAATTTACACAAAGCTAGTTTCACGAGCTGGGAAAATATTAAAATCCGCCTCATTCAGGATTTTTCTTTGGACGCGAATAAAGAAGAACTTAGAATGAAGCTCAACAGAATGCAACACTGGAATGAACCAGCAATCAGGTTCGCGGAAGACATTCTAGTGTTGTGCAACAAGGTTGACCCCGCAATGGAAGAAGAAACAAAAATTGAACATGTTATTGGAGGACTGAAAAAAGAGTACTCATTCGCGCTCTACCTGAACCCTCCTAAAACGACCGATGACCTTCTTGTCGTGTGCAAGAAAATGGATTCTTTTGAAAAAAAGTATCGGGAACGTGTGGAGAAATCCAGAAACCTATATAACGGTCCACGCTATTCTAGATTCCAACAACAATCGAGGAACGTGCCGCCGACTGCCGCACGAAACTACCAGACCACTTCCAGGCCCCAAGCCCCTGTTTCCAATAATTACAAGAACGACTCCCCTCCTACTCCCAGACAGTATCGAAACAACTTTCCCCAGCCCTCTACCCCTAGACGTCCTTATAATCCTAACTTTGTGCCGAAACCAAACCTTCAGAGAAACACCTACAATAAAAGCCAAGAAGAGAGCAAAAATAGGACGGAAGATGGAAGACCAATCTGCTTTAAATGTAACAAGCCAGGGCACGTGGCCCGTTATTGTAGGGTCAAGTTTATAAGAATCCTAGAAGAGGATCCAGCAGATACCCAAGAGAAGGTCGAAGAGAAATGCCAAATGAATGAAATATCAGAGAAATCAGGACCTCGGCTTTATGCTGATGTATGTCATAGCACACAGACAAATATTCCTACCCGGAATAGATATTCCGTGTTGGAAAATTTAAACTAAGCGTCGCGCCTGAATCTGTCAATCAAAGCAAGTCGACCATAAACGGAATCAAGAAGTTGGACCCTAAATACAAATTAAAAATTAATGTGGACAAGATAGGGACTTTTGAAGCTTTGGTTGATACAGGTGCTGACCTCTCAGTGGTCGACCTCAGAACGGCCCTCGATACAGGCCATGGTATAAGTAAACTCGCAAAAATTTGTGCAGGACCCGATGGAAAAAAATTGGACATGGTAGGAAGTATATTTTTAAATATAAAAATTGATGCCGAAACATTATCACACAACTTTGTGATATTGAAAACGCATTTACGGACATTAATTCTTGGGAGAGATTTCCTTAAGAAAATGAACGCAAAAATAGATTGTAAGCAAGAAACTATCAAATACGATTTGACGAATAATCATGACGAAATCAATTTTGAAATGTTGAAAAAAAAGAGTGCCAAGGATTCCATTGTACCGGAATGTTCCATGAAATTGATCAAGGCATTGGTAGAAACAGAGGATGGAGAATATATTATCGAGGAGAGCAGCAAAATGTTTCAAACAAATGGACTTCGTCTAGCAAGAAGCTTGATCAATGTTATAAATAGGGAAACACACATCTGGATAACTAATCCGTATCCTCGACCGTTAAAAATAATGAAAAACCAAACATTGGCTTTTGGAAGTAATCCAGCGAAAATAAATGTGAGTCGAGAAAGAGAGGTAGAAGAGAACAAAGAACCTAGATTCCAAATAAACGAAAATCTTTCACCAAAGGAACAGAAGGAGTTAAAACAAGTTTTAGAAAGGTATGGAGATCTTTTTTCGTCGAGATTAGGGAGAACCAATTTGGCAAAACATCGGATAGACACAGAAGACGCGAAGCCAATTAAACACAAGCCTTACCGGGTAAGTGCTAAAGAACGAGATATTATAAAAGAGCAAATTGACGAGATGCTTACAGAAGGCATAATTAGGCCATCTTCTAGCCCCTGGTCTTTTCCAGTAATATTGGTCAAGAAGCGAGATGGTAAATACAGATTTTGTGTGGACTACAGAAAACTGAATAATGTGACAGTAAAAGATGTCTATCCGATCCCTAGAATAGACGAAGTTATGGATACTCTCCAAGGATCTACACACTTCTCAGCAATAGACCTCAGATCTGGATATTGGCAAGTTGAAGTCGAAGAAAGAGACAAAGAGAAAACAGCTTTCACTACAGCACATTGATTATATGAATTCAACGTGATGCCTTTTGGACTTTGTAACGCGCCTGCTACCTTTGAGAGAAATATGGAGAATATGCTTGGAAATCTGAGATGGCAAATTTGTTTGTGTTATCTGGATGATGTTATCATATATAGCCCGGATTTTCCAACGCACCTCAAAAGACTTGAAGCTGTTTTTAGATGTTTTCGTGAATCTAATTTAAGGTTAAACGACAAAAAATGCCGATTTGCTTTTGAAGAATTGGAGATTCTCGGCTATATAACGAGCAAACATGGTATAAAACCCGCGGAACATAACATCAAAGCTGTCAGAAATTTCCCTCGGCCCAAAAAGGTCAAAGAAGTACAATCCTTTTTGGGAATGTGTTCATATTATAGAAAATTTATCAAAGACTTCTCAAAAATTGCTGACCCTTTGACCAACCTTATTTAAAAAAGTGTATCATTTACCTGGACAGAAAGACAAGAGGAAGCGTTTCAAACCCTAAAAACAGCACTATTAAGTCCACCAATTTTAGGTCACTTCAATCCAAATGCACCTACTTATGTTCATACTGATGCGTCCAACATCGGCATAGGTGCAACACTTGTCCAAGACATCGGTGGTGAAGAGAAGATGATCTCATATTTGAGTCGTACCCTAAGTAAAGCGGAGCAAAATTATTCAACCACTGAAAAAGAATGTCTGGCCGTTGTCTGGTCAATGTCAAAATTACGACCCTACCTTTATGGAAGACACTTTAAAATAGTAACAGACCACCACGCCTTATGCTGGCTCAAAAACTTGAAGGATCCAACAGGTCGATTGGCAAGATGGGCATTGAAAATTCAAGAATATGACTTCGATATAATACATAAATCAGGAAAGAAGCATCTGGACGCCGATGGCTTATCTAGGGGACCCTTACCAGAAACTGATTGGGATGAGGATTTTGAAAGGCTATTTTTAAATCAAATAACAGACGAAGAGGATAAGTTTATCGAAGTGTTAAGAAAAACCTTAATGGAAGCAGGCGATCAATTGCGCAAAACTTTAAAGTAGAAGATGGATGCCTCTTTAAGAAAAACCCGATCCCTGAAGGCAGGGCGTGGTTGCTTGTGGTTCCAGAGAAGAAAAAGAGAGAAATTATGAAAGAATATCACAATCATATGTCGAATGGCCATCTGGGTGTCGCCAGAACCATGTACCGAATAAAGAGTAAATACTTTTGGCCATCCATGCTAAAGGATGTCTCAGAATTCGTTAAGACGTGTCACCTTTGCCAAAGTAGGAAAGGCTCAAACCAATTACCTTCTGGACTACTACAGCCCATTCCCCCAGCCAACTTTCCTTTCGAAAGAATTGGAATTGACTTTGTTGGTCCATTGCCATCTACGAAAAACAGGAAAAAATGGATAATCGTGCTGACGGACTACTACACTAGATATGCAGAAACAAAAGCAGTCTCGGAAGCAACAGTGAAAGAAGTTTCAAAATTTCTAGTAGAGGATATTTTTCTCCGGCACGGAGCCCCACAATATCTTATTAGTAACAGAGGCTCTCAATTTACCAGTAATTTAATGAAAGAGGTGATGAAAACGTGCAAGATTAAACATTGCTTCACAACGAGCTATCATCCCCAGACTAATGGATTGACAGAGCGGTTAAATAGAACATTGATCAATATGCTCAGTATGTATGTGAACACTGATCAGAAGAATTGGGACGAAATACTCCCATTCATCACTCACGCTTACAATACTACAATTCAGGAAACCACAGGATATTCTCCCTTTTTCCTGATGTTTGGAAGAGAACCCACGTCTCTTTTGGACGACAGGAATATCTCGGTGGACATTCACAAGGATGATTATGATGAATACATAAAACATCACTTAGACAAAATAAACAGAACAAGAAAATTAGTTATTAACAACACAATAAAGACTCAAGAAAGAATGAAAAAGAACTATGACAAGAAACACATGGAAAGAAGCTACGAACCAGGAGAATTAGTAGCAGTTTGGACACTAATTAGGAAAATAGGAAAGTGTGTGAAACTACTGAGAAAATATTTTGGCCCATATAGAATATTAAAGAAGCTGTCCAACGTAAATTACTTAATTGAACCAAAAGATAATCCTGGCCATGACCCATTGATTGTCCATGTCTCAAGAATCAAACCCTATTTTGAAAGAATTGATGAGGTCAATCACGAGGACGTGACGACCTCTGGAGAGGGGGAAGTGTTAAATCATGATTAATGGCGTATTTCTTATATTATTTTTAATATATTTGAAATTTAAATTATATATTTATTTATTTTTATATAAAATATTCTATGATATTTATTTAAAACAGATTAGATTATCATCATTTGTATTTAGGTACACGTGTGACTTCACTGCTCTCTTTGATGTGAGAAAATAAGAAAAGGATTCTGGAGGTTACTTAAAGTAGACTTATCTCATTATTCCCTTATATAAATTTGTAGGATGGTTGAAACACGCTCTGGTAAGATGCAAGACCCAGCACAGGAGAGAATCATGGCTGAAGAGTCTGCCAAGCCGCAACCTGGTGCAACAATATGATTGGGAAAGGAGTGAAATAGAGCCATGCGAGAAGTAGACTTGTAGTGACAGTAGGTGGTCTGACTTGACTCGAAATCAAAGGTTGATTGTAGTCCGCTAGAGCTGAAAAAAAAAGTTGAAAGTTGAAAAAAGTGAACGCTTTGTGAATGCGTTGGTGATTTGCTCTGCGGATGAAATGAAATAAACTTTTGAAACGTGTTCAGACCAGAAGTCGGGATTTTTAAATATGGGGAACTGTGTTTTAAAAGAGTTTGTTGAATTACGAAATCAAAAAATAAATTGTCAAGCAGTGCTGTCGTTTTTCTACGTTGATGTGACGCAATGACTGAAAAGATAGTGATGAAAAATATAGGGAATTGGTTAAAGAATATGATTGTTGAAAACGATTATTGTAGATGCCCGATAGTGGATGATAAACATTGTCAGATAATAAAGGTATTTAAGCAAATATAAAATATAGTGAAGTTTTCTTCCTTTCATTCATTAAATAGTGAATAAAAATATAGAAATATGATTGCGGGTACAAAAAGTGTAAGTGGATAAAATTAAACCTGTAATATATAAAATATATAATAAATAATAAAATAAAAATAATTTTTGAAACAATTAGATGTTTTGCAATACCAAAATAATATCACGAAAAATAAAAGTAAATTTGATTAAAGTTTTTCTTTTTTTTTTTTTGAAAATCATGTTGGATTAAAAATTTGATTATATAAACGAAAGGTAAAAAATAAAAATAATTATTCAAGATGTTATACAAAAATCAAATATAATTAAAGGTTATTAATGATTGGAGAAATTTTAAGTAGTGTAAAATTGAGAACAAAAATTGTCTCTTTTTAAGAAAAGTTACAACTGTTGTGTGTAGATCATATCCATTGGTAAACATTGGTGTTATCAATTAACATGTAAAATGTTTAGTGTATGTTGTGTTGTGATATCTCGTTGGTGACATTTGTGAGATTCTCGGGGAAATCTAAATGACTAGTGTGAAACATGTGTTTAAAATGGCGATATTGAATATAGCGGTCATTTACATCTGCCTTGAGAGGGGAGGGAGGACGGGGATCCTCTTACTGGGGTCACTCCTCCTGTTTTTCACGGGAATTGCTGGGTTCTATTTCTGGGATGGTCACACATGTGGGATGGTTTGCTATGTTTGAGATTTACTCGAAACTGACTTTCTCTCTCTCTCTCTTCTTTTGTTGAGTTTGGCATATTTCTTGCCTATTTGAAAATATAGTTTTCTCGATGTTCGTAAGTGTTGTGTCTCGAAATCAGTTTAGACTTAGTAAAATTGTTATACGATGATTTCAGGCTAGAAGTGAGTGAAAGATATGACTTTCGACGTGGACACGCTTTGAGGTGAGAAGTGTCACAGGCGTGAAGGGCGTCTTTGGCCTAAAAGTGAAAAGGTTTTGTGGTGTAGCGCTATGACACGAAGTGAGAAATGTGAATAAAAAGGTGTCACATGAAGTCTTAGTTTGGTACAAATCTAACCTGTTTCACCATGAATAACAAATTTAATAAAGTCATGGGTGGTTGTTGTATGAAACACATCGAGAGAATATTTGACTGCTAGTGGATGTGGCACGCTTAATGTGAAATTATTTTATTGTGGCGACGATATAGAGCTAAGTGGAGGCATGTGTGGCTCAAGATTTGGATTTGTGTGTTAAGTCGCGCACTAATAATTGTTGCCAATAGGAGATAGTGGTATGTGAGGGTGTTGAAAGGTTTGTTGAAAGAAATGTTTTGATGACCAATCATGCATGTAAAAGGAAAAGACGAGGGAGTGTATTTATCCTCGAATATTAAAGATTGTAATCGTTTTGGAAGGCTGTGACTTAAATTAGTTACTGGCGGTGAAGTGGAGTGAATCTTTATTTTTAACTTGTTTTGGGAAAGATAGTTGTTTTCCCTAGTGGCGTTTTTGAAGATATTGTATCTTCCGATTTTTTGCAATTAAAAAAAATGCGTTTCATCTATGTTAAATTATATTTAAAATTTGAATATATTTTTAAAATCGTTTATTATGGCAGTTAAAATGATTCTTGTAAAAGGGCAATGTCGTGAGAGTTACAAATAATTTGAATTGGGCGCTTACTTAAAATGGTGAACATTACCAAATTTTAAGAATTGATAAAGATATTGGTCTTTTGGTATAAAGATAACTAATAAGTAAAACAAAAATAAGTTGAGAATTATGATGAATGAGATTTTTTTTTTTAATGTATAGATTTGGAAAATGCCATTTTAGGTAACTTTAGGAAAGGCATGTAAGATTAGTAAATTAGTAAAAATGCGTAATGAGCAAAATTTTTTTTTAAAGTAAAATTGAGAGTAATAACTTGAAATTTATAATTTGATTAAAGATTAAAGTAAATTTGATAAATGATAGTGTGAAAGTTTTAAAAATTGAATAAAAAATGATATAAAAAAGGTAAAAATTGATTTTAAAATGCTTAAAGTGAAAATATAAATACAAAATTTATAGGGAATCAAGTTTTGAACTTGAGGATAAAGATATGTAAGATTTTAAAACTTACAGTTTTGAAGATAGTTCAGTCAGGACACTTGATCTTTGGTTGTTTTCCTGCTGACGTGGAAAGCGCTCCATGCAGGGCTTGTAGAAGCTTGTAGTTTCTCCAACGTTGATTGCGGTTTGTCGCCTTGATCATTGTCTCGATGATGTCAGGTCGAAGGTGGAACTTGTCACAGGGTTTGGGTACATCGCTGCTCGGTTTCCATGACTTGCGGGAATTTCGGGGCTGTCGTTGGCGCGGTCAGCTTGCTCCCGGCGTTGGCGATCTGTTAGCGGGTCTGCGGAAGTCCCTTGGGGCGGCGTTTTTTTCCGTAAATATATCGCCTCTTGTTGGGGGGAGAGATTGTTTTGTCGTTTCGTTGATATGGCGGGCTTGTTCCTCCAATGTCGTTTCTTGTTTGGGGTAGATTGCTCAGTCGTATCGTTGAAATGGTCGATTTGTTCCTCCATCTTTGCTCTTTCTCGCTTCTATCTGGACAGGCTGCTTACCTTCTTCGTTGTGTCATTCTTCGTTTTGGTCATCCTGTCGACTTCTGAAATAAAAGATCCTGTCGAATACTGTAATAAGATGATGTCTGGTAGCTGTTGACTCTTGTAGAATCCTGTCGACTCACTGTAATGATTTGTTGAGTTGATGTTTGATGTCGACTACTGAAATAAGTTGAAGTTCTGGTAAGCCTTGTGTATAGTTTTCCAGTACCTCTCTGCACCTTGGAAGACCTTTAAAAGTTCTCACAAAATACAGGCAGTCGTGGTCGAGGCAGAGTGGAAAGTTTGGGAATGTCCACACAATAAACGAAGACACAATTGCACTAAGAAAGTTCCGTTAACAGATAAAAGTTGAGCTAAGAGCGAACGATGGAGAGCTAGAAGATTTCTTACTCGTCTACATGATGGATGGGATGGAACTCAGGTACGACCGACGTGAGCTGACGCTAAGGGTGAACTAAACTGTCAAGTCACTGTAAAGTGATTGTATTTATAGGTTAAAGACGGGGGGCCTTATGTGACAGGGGGCCGTTTCTGAGAAAAGGGGGCCTTTACTTGTCACCTGGTGTGAGAGGGGGCCCTGCATTCCACAGCTGTGAACAGTGTGGGTGGTCTTGTTGTGGGCATTCTATATCCATCTCGACCTTGACGTTATGACTTCCATCTCTTGCTTAGCTCAACTCTTAAATCTATTACAGATTTGTATTTATTTATTTATCCACTTTGTACAAATTACATTACATATGATGATGTAAAGACACATGGCAATAATACGTATAATCATTAACAGCTGTGTTCTATTATACAATATTAAAATCTTGTTATAAATTATATACAATATGGGTTTGTTGGCTTAAATTACCATATATATATATATATATAGTGTAAAAACTATATAATAAAAATATAACAGTGATTCTGCATTTAAAACTCAAGGAGCAAACTAATAAGAATGATAAATAATATCAAGTAGATTTGGTTAGATTAGCAAGCTAAATCTAAATTAATTATAACAATAAATAGTTGTATAGTTTTATAGTTAAGTTTTCTATTAAAATTATCTTCATTATTTTGATTATTTAAATTCAAATTAAAAAATTTGTAAATTGTTATTATTTAGTATAGATAGAGAGAAAAAAAATCCTTTACTTCTAACACATCATCTAGTTAATTATATATTTATAATTAATAACAATAAAATTTAACAACGTAACGTCTTTTGTATCGGCTTTTACACGTCATTTAGACATACTCTAATCCTATATATAGAATAATAGAAGTGAGAATATATATAATATTATACATTTTAGTAGTTAGAGAAAAGAGAGAAAGACAGAACCATGCACTTTGATCAAACTAATAATAAGAAAACAAAAAGTTTTGTAAAGAAGGTAGATAAGATTGTTAGTATATATATATATATATTTTTATAATTTTATATTTTATCCTTTTTTTTTTAAATGATTTTTAAAATTTTTTTATTTTAAATTATGAATATAAATAGTTGTATTTAGTAATATATCTATACTATTAATTAACTTTTGTTATAAGTTTGGTTATTATGTTTTGAAACCCTAATGGTAGACCAGACATATACAAAAAAAATTTAAATTGGAGTAATTATTGAAAAAAGAGATCTGCTGAACCGGGAATTCTCAAATAGAAGTCCAGCGGCGTTTCATCCCTTCTCTATTACGTCATAAATCTCTTTTCAACCGGATTTTATGTGTTAATATAAAGTTATTTCAGTGAAACATTTATATGAACAGATATAACAAATTCCATTAACAAATTCCAACTGTGAACCTACCTTGCCCGCGACGCCTTCAACTGTAAACATCTATTTCTGGATGACACATGTTGTGGGGGGGGGGGGGACAAAATTAGACCGTTTGTTTTGAAGTTTTAGAACAAAAAGACATTCAAAGAAGAAAGAAAAGATAGTTAATGGAAGAAAACCAAACTTTATAATCTTTACAGCCAGTTATATTAAAATAACTGATTCAACACTTATTCATCTTTCAATATTCCTTTAAAAAGGCAAATTATTAGAGTTTAATAAAGCTATTAAATGTGAAAATTCACTTTTATTTAATTTCCATTTTCCTCCCCAGAAATTGGAGATTAAACAAAATGAATTCTATACAATATTACTTTAAACATCTTGTGAAAAAATCTTCAAATCAGCTATTTAATTTAAGTTTAACTAATTGTTAAAGATTATAAATTTGTATTAGTTATTATTGAGAGAAATTATAGAAAGTTGATTTAATAAAAGGATACTTCCATTTTTTTTAAAGTATTTTATAATAGATATACTGTTGAAATATTTTACTTGTCTGATACTAAATTTGTTTTTAATAAATTCCATGTTTAAATTTTTAACATCTTCTATGAAATTTTCTAATATATTATTTATTCTATAAAATCTTAGAAACTGTCCAAAGTATATACCTTTACAACAATTTAATGATATATTAGAATTCATATTACAGTATTTTATAATATTGAAATTATAATTACTTTTTTTATTATAAATTTTAATAGTATTATTTGTAAGGTCTATATTTAGGTCTAAAAAGTTAACTTTTTTGTTTCTATAAATTTTTCATTGTTCTTAAGTTTCAAGTATTTAGGATAAATTTTAGGTATTAAGTTTTTGAACTGTGGATTATTAAATATTATGATGTCATCTACATAACGGAACATTTGCCAGTTAACATTATTTTGTAGAAAGTATTCTCTTTCGTACCAGAATAATATTAAATTTGCTAATAAAGGACTTGAAGATGTTCCCATGGGAACGCCTTCTGATTGAATATATATTTTATTTTTAAATTCTATATAGTTAAAATTTAAAAATGTTTCCAGTAGAGTTTTTGCTGTTTTAAGATCTAATTTAATTGTTTTATATCTGTTATGAATAATTTTAATGTGGAAAGTTTTGTCATTGATGATTTCGTTAAATAAATTGGTTATTTTATTATTTAGATCTCTTAAATTTATTTTAGAATATAGGTCCTCAAAGTCAAATGTGTGTACTGTTTCAATGTTTGTCCAATTGTTCATTAAATAGTTAATGATTTTTTATTTGAGTCGATAAATTTATAATTATATTTATTAGTTAATTTATTTATAATAAATTGTAGTGTTGAAGCTAATTGTATATCAATGTTTTTTATAACTGAATTTATACCAGATGTGATTGTTCTGAAAGAAATAGGTTTTTTGTGTAGTTTAGGAATTATATAGAACTTTGGTATGTTTGGATTTTTGTAGTGATTATAAATTTTTAGTGAATTTTCAACGTTTTTGATGTCTTTTTTTGATTTTTGTGGCTGTAGTTCTAGCAAAAGTGTATTTATGATTATTATCAATTTCCTTTTTTAGTATATCGTGGTATAGATTTTTACAAATTATAGATAAGTTATTGGAACATTTATCTATAGGAGTGATAATAAAGTCCTTTTGTAATTTAATTATATTTTCTTTAAAAGAAGGAATATCTGAATTAGGTTTTGTGTATTTAAGTGTATTATTATAATAATTTATAATTTCCTTTTTAATATTATGTTTCCACTCTAGAAAAGTAAATTCTGGAATACTGTATTTTATACTAGTTTTATTTATGAAAATATCTATATATTTTAATATAGATTTAATTGTATTATTATAATTGTGTTTAATTTGAGGTATATATTTATACCCTTTATTTAAAATATCCTGATATTCTGGATTTAAAAAAGAAAAATTGCTAGTTAATATATGACCTGAGAACTTATATCTATCAATATAGTTGTTGCAATTACATTTAATTTTTTTAAAATTTGCTAAATTATTAATAAATTGGTTATAATTGCAAACTAAATTACCTATATTTTTGTTGTATCTCCAGATTGTTTTGAAATTTAAATTTTTTATAGGGAAAAGATTATTAATGTTTTGGTTATCAAAAATATCATTAAACTTAATATGATTAAATAAATTGTTATTAAATTTAATGATAATATTAATGTTATTAGTAGATTGTTTAATTTTTCTGTATTTAAAGATTTCGTGTGTGATATCTATTAATCTGTTAGTCAGATTATGAATTTTAATATATTCTATAAGTTTGATAAATTTATTATTATTTAGTTTAAATAATGTTTTAATAAATTTATCGACGAAGTTGTTAGTATACATTTGTTTTGGGTCCAGTAATTCTTCAAATTCAATGTAACCTAATTTATTGGTAGTTTTACCTCTAGTTTTATTAGGTTTAGTTTTAAATTCATTTTTTTTGTATTTGCAGCTGATTTCATAAGTTGAAATTTCTTCTGTTTGTGGTTTGTATGTGTAGTTTAATTCGTCATTAAGTCCATAAGGGAATAATGTGTTGTGTTTATAAATGTAGTTGTTTTCTAATAATAGTCGTTGTTTTTTGTTTTGACATATGTCTAGTATTTCTATCTTAAAGTTGTTAAAAGTATGTAATTGATTGTGTTCTTTCATATATATATTACCAATTGATTTTTTAGCGTGGTTTCTATGTAGGTTTATTCGTATATTTAATGGATTACACGTTTGTCCTATATATGATAATTGACAAATTTGGCATGTTAATTTATAAATAGTATTTACTAATTTACAACTAGTCGTTTGAAATGTGTCATGGTTCTTAAGAGAGGGACAAGTTTGACAATTCTTTCTTAGGCAATTCTTAGCGAGTTTAAATTAACATAAAAGAGGTGCTAACCCTAATATGCTGGTAGTTTTTTTAGTTTTTTAGTTTGTTATTCTATTGAAAAGTTTTTTTTAAAATATATTTATCTTAATTGTTTTTGTGGTGATTAAATTTGTAATAAAATGAATAATTAATCTATAAAAATATAGATATTACTGTTTGTTATCTGTTATATTTTTAAGAATAACTAATAAAAAACATCTTTAAACTAACTAAACACTGAAAAAAACAAAAGTTCTGAAGTTATTTTTACATTTATTTATTTTACACTATATTAATTCATATGAGCTTGCTCTATGATATATTTTTATATAAAATATAATATACAAATTTAATCATATATTAGATATTCTAATATAAATAAAACTCCATACAGATTTTAATTATCTTTTATTGTTTGATTATGAAAAAGTAAATTATAAAAATAATTTTAGAGAAAATAACTTCAGAACTTTTGTTTTTTTCAGTGTTTAGTTAGTTTAAAGATGTTTTTTATTAGTTATTCTTAAAAATATAACAGATAACAAACAGTAATATCTATATTTTTATAGATTAATTATTCATTTTATTACAAATTTAATCACCACAAAAACAATTAAGATAAATATATTAAAAAAAAAACTTTTCAATAGAATAACAAACTAAAAAACTAAAAAAAACTACCAGCATATTAGGGTTAGCACCTCTTTTATGTTAATTTAAACTCGCTAAGAATTGCCTAAGAAAAAATTGTCAAACTTGTCCCTCTCTTAAGAACCATGAAACTTTTCAAACAACTAGTTGTAAATTAGTGAATACTATTTATAAATTAACATGCCAAATTTGTCAACTATCATATATAGGACAAACTTGTAATCCATTAAATATACGAATAAACCTACATAGAAACCACGCTAAAAAATCAATTGGTAATATATATATGAAAGAACACAATCAATTACATACTTTTAACAACTTTAAGATAGAAATACTAGACATATGTCAAAACAAAAAACAACGACTATTATTAGAAAACAACTACATTTATTACAATTACAATTACAATTACAATTATTTTATTTCCAAAGCGCTATATCCCGCAAGGGATACTTGCGCCAAACAAGGAGAGAAGTTTGTTTACATAAGTTATTTACATTATTCAATGAATAAAAACATTAGAAATTCAGATTTTGTAGAAATTTTAGAATGTATTTACAAAATGAATTGAACTTTAGATATGATTTTTTATCGGAAATCAAATCGTTTAAATTATAAACAACTAGTTCATTCTTCATTCTATAATCTTGAAATGCTGGGCAATCGATCAGTAGATGTCTTGAGGTTTGTTCCTCCATACCACAAAAGCAACTTGAATCCTCCACTGCCTTTATTCTATTTAGAAAACTTTTGAAATTTCCGTGGTTTGTAACAAATTGAGTATTATAAAAATTTGGACGAAAGTATTTAGGGATTTCTTGGGGAAAAAAGCTTAAGAAAGTATTATTTGCTTCGTTTTTCAGAACATTCATTCTTGATTTGAGAAAGGTATCTATAATTCCTGGAATAAATGGGTCATAAATTTGTTGATCATCTGGGGATAAGTTTCTCAGATCAGATATCATGATTCTGGATTCGATAAAGTCTGATATCAAAGGAATGTTGGCCAAACTATGAACACAGCTATATGATGTGGATTTATAGGCTTGTATACACCATGTCAGTATTTGATATTGGGTTGAATTTAGTTTTTGTAAACATTTTTTATTTAAATATTTGAACCAAATTTCGGCTCCATATGTAAGTATTGGTCTGAAAATGGATTTATATAAAGTTAGCCTTTTCTGGGTGCTTAAACCCCAAGATTTCCCGCAAATTGAGAAGAGATAATTTTTAAAACGTTTTGTACGATTTACTATTTCTTCTATGTGGTATGTAAAATTTATTTTGTTTCTTCTTCTGTGATTTGCAATTATTATTCCTAAAATTTTGGTCTTCAGAGTTGGTATGATTATTTCATTATTAAATTTGATTGGAATTTTTTCTTTGTTATGTAAATAAAGTATATTAGTTTTTTCTAGACTTATTTCAAGTTTGTTACTCTTACACCATACATCAATCGTATTTAATGCCTTTTCTATAACTAATTTCAGGTCTTTGCAATTGTTGTGCCAGCATATAATTGATACATCATCCGCATAACATACCACTTCACTATTAGGAACTTGATATTTGATCAAAAGATCGTTTAGTAATATTATCCATAGTAGTGGAGATAGCGGGCCACCCTGCGGACATCCCTTTGTAATTTGTTTATTTATTGTTAAGTTCTCATATGTAAATTTCGTTTTCCTCAATTTGAAATATGATTGAATAGTCCTTATTAAACTTTCCGGCAAGTTATCTTCATCTATTATTTTTAAGATCGCAGGCCACCATGCATTATCAAAGGCTCCCGCAAACAACGACTATTATTAGAAAACAACTACATTTATAAACACAACACATTATTCCCTTATGGACTTAACGACGAATTAAACTACACATACAAACCACAAACAGAAGAAATTTCAACCTATGAAATCAGCTGCAAATACAAAAAAAAAAAAATGAATTTAAAACTAAACCTTATAAAACTAGAGGTAAAACTACCAATAAATTAGGTTACATTGAATTTGAAGAATTACTGGACCCAAAACAAATGTACACTAACAACTTCGTCGATAAATTTATTAAAACATTATTTAAACTAAATAATAATAAATTTATCAAACTCATAGAATATATTAAAATTCATAATCTGACTAACAGATTAATAGATATCACACACGACATCTTTAAATACAGAAAAATTAAACAATCTACTAATAACATTAATATTATCATTAAATTTAATAACAATTTATTTAATCATATTAAGTTTAATGATATTTTTAATAACCAAAACATTAATAATCTTTTCCCTATAAAAAATTTAAATTTCAAAACAATCTGGAGATACAACAAAAATATAGGTAATTTAGTTTGCAATTATAACCAATTTATTAATAATTTAGCAAATTTTAAAAAAATTAAATGTAATTGCAACAACTATATTGATAGATATAAGTTCTCAGGCCATATATTAACTAGCAATTTTTCTTTTTTAAATCCAGAATATCAGGATATTTTAAATAAAGGGTATAAATATATACCTCAAATTAAACACAATTATAATAATACAATTAAATCTATATTAAAAGATATAGATATTTTCATAAATAAAACTAGTATAAAATACAGTATTCCAGAATTTACTTCTCTGGAATGGAAACATAATATTAAAAAGGAAATTATAAATTATTATAATAATACACTTAAATACACAAAACCTAATTCAGATATTCCTTCTTTTAAAGAAAATATAATTAAATTACAAAAGGACTTTATTATCACTCCTATAGATAAATGTTCCAATAACTTATCTATAATTTGTAAAAATCTATACCACGATATACTAAAAAAGGAAATTGATAATAATCATGAATACACTTTTGCTAGAACTACAGCCACAAAAATCAAAAAAGACATCAAAAACGTTGAAAATTCACTAAAAATTTATAATCACTACAAAAATCCAAACATACCAAAGTTCTATATAATTCCTAAACTACACAAAAAACCTATTTCTTTCAGAACAATCACATCTGGTATAAATTCAGTTATAAAAAATATTGATATACAATTAGCTTCAACACTACAATTTATTATAAATAAATTAACTAATAAATATAATTATAAATTTATCGACTCAAATAAAAAAATCATTAACTATTTAATGAACAATTGGACAAACATTGAAACAGTACACACATTTGACTTTGAGGACCTATATTCTAAAATAAATTTAAGAGATCTAAATAATAAAATAACCAATTTATTTAACGAAATCATCAATGACAAAACTTTCCACATTAAAATTATTCATAACAGATATAAAACAATTAAATTAGATCTTAAAACAGCAAAAACTCTACTGGAAACATTTTTAAATTTTAACTATATAGAATTTAAAAATAAAATATATATTCAATCAGAAGGCGTTCCCATGGGAACATCTTCAAGTCCTTTATTAGCAAATTTAATATTATTCTGGTACGAAAGAGAATACTTTCTACAAAATAATGTTAACTGGCAAATGTTCCGTTATGTAGATGACATCATAATATTTAATAATCCACAGTTCAAAAACTTAATACCTAAAATTTATCCTAAATACTTGAAACTTAAGAACAATGAAAAAATTTATAGAAACAAAAAAGTTAACTTTTTAGACCTAAATATAGACCTTACAAATAATGCTATTAAAATTTATAATAAAAAAAGTAATTATAATTTCAATATTATAAAATACTGTAATATGAATTCTAATATATCATTAAATTGTTGTAAAGGTATATACTTTGGACAGTTTCTAAGATTTTATAGAATAAATAATATATTAGAAAATTTCATAGAAGATGTTAAAAATTTAAACATGGAATTTATTAAAAACAAATTTAGTATCAGACAAGTAAAATATTTCAACAGTATATCTATTATAAAATACTTTAAAAAAAATGGAAGTATCCATTTATTAAATCAACTTTCTATAATTTCTCTCAATAATAACTAATACAAATTTATAATCTTTAACAATTAGTTAAACTTAAATTAAATAGCTGATTTGAAGATTTTTTCACAAGATGTTTAAAGTAATATTGTATAGAATTCATTTTGTTTAATCTCCAATTTCTGGGGAGGAAAATGGAAATTAAATAAAAGTGAATTTTCACATTTAATAGCTTTATTAAACTCTAATAACTTGCCTTTTTAAAGGAATATTGAAAGATGAATAAGTGTTGAATCAGTTATTTTAATATAACTGGCTGTAAAGATTATAAAGTTTGGTTTTCTTCCATTAACTATCTTTTCTTTCTTCTTTGAATGTCTTGTTGTTCTAAAACTTCAGAACAAACGGTCTAATTTTGTCCCCCCCCCACAACATGTGTCATCCAGAAATAGATGTTTACAGTTGAAGGCGTCGCGGGCAAGGTAGGTTCACAGTTGGAATTTGTTAATGGAATTTGTTATATCTGTTCATATAAATGTTTCACTGAAATAACTTTATATTAACACATAAAATCCGGTTGAAAAGAGATCTATGACGTAATAGAGAAGGGATGAAACGCCGCTGGACTTCTATTTGAGAATTCCCGGTTCAGCAGATCTCTTTTTTCAATAATTACTCCAATTTAATTTTTTTTTGTATATGTCTGGTCTACCATTAGGGTTTCAAAACATAATAACCAAACTTATAACAAAATTTAATTAATAGTATAGATATATTATTAAATACAACTATTTATATTCATAATTTAAAATAAAAAAATTTAAAAAATCATTTAAAAAAAAAAAAAGGATAAAATATAAAATTATAAAAATATATATATATATACTAACAATCTTATCTACCTTCTTTACAAAACTTTTTGTTTTCTTATTATTAGTTTGATTAAAAGTGCATGGTTCTGTCTTTCTCTCTTTTCTCTAACTACTAAAATGTATAATATTATATATATTCTCACTTCTATTATTCTATATATAGGATTAGAGTATGTCTAAATGACGTGTAAAAGCCGATACAAAAGACGTTACGTTGTTAAATTTTATTGTTATTAATTATAAATATATAATTAACTAGTTGATGTGTTAGAAGAAAAGGATTTTTTTCTCTCTATCTATACTAAATAATAACAATTTACAAATTTTATAATTTGAATTTAAATAATCAAAATAATGAAGATAATTTTAATAGAAAACTTAACTATAAAACTATACAACTATATATTGTTATAATTATATATATATATATATATATTAAAAAAACGAAATAAAAAATAAAAGATAAAAAGATCAGGTGTTGAAATCAATATTAAAAATGGCATATCCTGACCAGGAGCACATGTGCTTTACAGAAGGCAGAGCGCCATCTGGTGGAACAGAAATCAACTAAACATTGATTTAACCTGTTCCCTGATATTTGGCCAACCATTGTAAAAAAAATCTTTTTTGGTCTCAATGGTTCAGCCTATTCCACGCTGACGAGCGCCAAAAAGCGCGAAACGGGTTCGTGGATGGCTTTTCTTGATTTATCAAGAAATTGGGTTGGCCAAATATCAGGGAACAGGTTAAATCAATGTTTAGTTGATTTCTGTTCCACCAGATGGCGCTCTGCCTTCTGTAAAGCACATGTGCTCCTGGTCAGGATATGCCATTTTTAATATATATATATATATATATGTAGTATATTTTGAGTTAGTTAGATCACAACCTTCTTATAATATTTATCATAACCCCGTATCTATATAAAATATGTATCAATCTTATAACAATGGAGATGACAAATAAAATAAAGATGTAAAGGTAGACCAGACGACGACAAAGGCCAGACGAACAGGTGTTTATGATAATGAGTTCAATCACCCCGTCAACAGGTGGCCAGACGTAATAAACAACCCGGCGCCTGACAGGTGGCGTGATTTTATGGGAGCCAATCCAAACTCGCCGCCATCTGCGAGCGTCTCATATAAAAGCCCCCCAAGATTGGGACAAAGTTAGTTGTAGAGTTGTTTTCAGAGCGACGCCGTTATACGGTCGGACGGATCTTTCATCCCCCCCCCTTCTATCCGCGTAGGCTAGGGCATCTGTGACGCCCGTGGTTCGACTGCCTTCGTCCGTGGTCTACCTCTACTTCTTGGAGCTACCATCTAGACCTGCCTCTGTCTCTTGCTGTCCCCGTGCGGGAATCCCATCACGCACCCACTACCACGACTGCCCAGCACATTCCACGTCGGCTTGATCGGGATTACTACAGAACCCGTTAAAGTCGACAGGATGACTGAGGACAGCAACATGCAGAGGATGACGGAGGCTGGAGACGAATACGTCGCGGATGCCCTCACCAACATGCAGCCCCACTACGAAGACCTAGTAGGCCGCCTAACAGACGCCATTCGGGGACTAGCCGTGCCTCGTGCGGAGGAGACCCTCATCTCCTCTTTCGACGGATCCCACGCAACAAGCAGCCTTCTTCCATACAGCCATCTCCAGAGATCAACTCCAGCCAGCATCAGCCATTTCAAGGTACTTTGAACTTTATTTCTGCCATTTTCTCCATAAATTTTATACTTATATTTTCACTTTAAGCATTTAAAAAAAAAATCAATTATAACCTTTTTTATAACATTTTTATTCAAATTTTAAAACTTTCACACTCTCATTTATCATTTTTACTTTATTTTGATCAAATTACAAATTTTAATTAATCATTTTCAATTTTATTATTAAAAATATTCAATCACGCATTTTTGCCAATTTACTAATTTCACATGCCTTTCTTAAATTCACCTAAAATGGCATTATCCAAATATTCAACTTTCAATTTTACATAAAAAAATCATATTATATTTTAATTACTCGAATCATATTTCCTAGACCTATTTGTGTGTTTTTTCTTTAATACCTTATTTATGGCCATAGTATTAATAATTAAATATATTACGCTCTTTATTTTACTTGACCTATTACTATTTCAATTGATAATTTCTCAATACTTAAAAGTTTTAAAAATTAGTCCTAGATTTGTATTTTTATAAATATCAATTTTAAATTATCTCATCTCAAAATGTGCCTCCCATTTTTCCCACAATTAAAAATACAACTATAAATGTAATATGCGAAAACTAAATTTCATACCATAAAATTTCCATAACCCATTGCATTTTATTCCTGCCTGTGTTAAATTGTTAATTACGAAACTCTACCGAATTTTGTACCCATGCCATAACCTTTTCTCTTAGAAAAATTTCGTAAAGTCATTATTTTATAATTTTTCTAAACCTAATCACCGCTAATAATCTCCAATCTAACGATTTGTCTAAACATCTTAACGCAAAACTTACTGGGAAACTAAGGTTATTTCACCTAGAGAATACCAGAAGCTCGAAACGACCGAGGAAAGAAAAACCATTCGGCACAGCGGTGTCATCTCCTGTTTGTTTTTATTGCCTGGCGCGCGGCGCGTCATCCATAGCCCCCACAATGGCGGCCATATTGACTCCAGTTTCAGTACACCTGTACTTGAAACACGTGCTATTGGCACACCGGAATACTAGACTTTCGTGTCCACCAAATAACCTGCCAGATTAAAGCGGTTAGGAAAATTATATAAAATCCCTTTTATAGCAAATCTTATTTTTATAATGTTATAGGATAGTCTATCGTTTTGTCAACCCGTTTTAAAAATTAGGTCCCCATCATCTCTAAAATCGATCCTGTACATGAGACCAAAGGAGACGCCTTCTTGGCCTCCTGAAAGGACAATTAACATCCCAAAATTGAAAATTCCCCTATCAATATTAGAACAAAACATCTTCGCCAATGCCATCCATCAAGCTATCACCTTTTTTATATTTGTATGCTATATGTCTTTATTTTATTTTTCTATACCTCGACCACTCAGCCATTAGAAACAATCCAAACCAACATTATTATATAGTTATTATTGTCATTGCTCATTATATCTTAGGATATTCAACCATCAGCAATCTTTTGAATCATTACTATTCGACTATTTTCTCATCTGTCAGCATATATAGATTCTAAAACGTTACAAATTCAAGCTTTTTAAACATCAATTGAGTTTTTTAATATAACATTTATGTATTTTTAAAAAATACCTTAAGATCGTCTTATTTCTGATATAATTGTTTTTTATTAGATTATTATTATTTTCTCATAATGACGCCTCTCTCTCTCAATCCTATCTTCCCATCCTATACCACTTATTCACACCTCCTTAACACATCTCCTCTCAACCTCATAGTCTCCCATAGGGTTCCTGTTGCCACCCATTTTATTTTATTTTTTAATTAATTCATCTATTGGACCATCCTTCCTCGGTATACAATTCCCGATAACGAGTTCAGGAAATCCAAAGATTCTTTCTTTTTTTTTTATCCATCACCCGACAACATCATTCATTACATTCAACTATGTCGGGTTGTTCAATCATCATTGGCAACAGTACCCTTTACCTTCCTTACCTTCCACATTTCCCGCAGTCAAGAGTCTCCTGCTCGCCAAACAAACTTTTATTAATTTTTTTATTTTGATTCAACCAGCTGGCTCTACCTTCCTCGCTGTACATTTCCCAACAGTGAGTTCAGGCGACCAGTTCGAGTTTTTTTTTCTCAACGCTCGGATCATCATTACAACCATCATTTTTACCATTTTATTACTTTTTTTTTCAATTTTAATCCGAGCTCAATCATTGGCAACAGACAACTCTTGACTCCACCTTTCCCACTTCTCCACTTTCAACTTACCTACCTCCCCTGTCTGATCTAATGTTGATTATGAAAAGTCTTGGCAGGTCGGTCAATGAAAACAATACCTCACTTACACAGGCACGTATTGCATTGCCGAACGCCATTGCAAAATTCAACTCAGACTTCCCCTCTTTTTACCACTGCGTCACTCTAAACCTTCAGATATCCATTATAAGTTTATTTGTAACATTTTACTACTTTTGATAAGTTCGTTTTCCTTTTTCTCTCTCTCACCATGAGAGACGTCTCTGAAATTATAATTATGAAAAAATAATAAAAAACAAATCATAATGGCATTCCAATATATTTACCATTTTTGACTTTTCCAAACATCGTCTAATTTGCGTTTATAAACATTGCATCAAGTGGGGAACACACTAACCTAAATACTTACTATATTTTAAAATCTTATTCATTTATATTTTTACGATCCTTGATGTGTGCCATTTTATATTTTAGAATCAATCCATATATTTTAGGATATTTCTTTTCCTTTCATCCCTAAACAGTTAAAACCATTAGCCAACCTAATAAACATCACCTGAAACCTTATACTCTTTGACATCATTTGTCTTAAATTTCCATGGCCTACGTCTAAGCTAATTTAACTTAAAAATTTTGTTTTAACAGTGACGCCTTATACCAACTAACCCTTCTTATATCTTGATCCTTCCAACTCTGCCTTCCATACTTCTCTCGTCCCTTGATCATTTTCCATTGGCCTTCTATGCCTTCGTGCTAATCTCCCCTCGTCCATCGCAAAGTTCCTGTTTGCCGACTTTTTTTTATTTACACCCAGGTCGCCGTCCCAGCATTCTTTATTTCATTCTTTTTTCTTCAAACTCGGGTTCAATCAATCAATGGCAACAGTCGAGCCCTGTTTTCACAATCTACCTTCATTCTCTAACCTCTTCAACGGTTCCTGAGACTCCTGCTCGTCAACATTTTTTAATTTTTATTTTTTAATGATTCATCGACCTGGTACACACTTCCTCCCCATGTTAACTCCACACGGAGAGCTTGGGTAACCAGCGAGATTTTTTTTTCTCTAACGCTCGACCCAGGCAATCATCAGCACGATGCGCCTACTCATTTTTCGTTTAATTTTATTTTTCATCTGGTCGAGCTCAATCACCGACAGCAGCGCAGCTCTTGAGCCACCATCTCTTTTTAACCTCTCTCAGAAGAATTTTCTTTCCCATATTCTCCCATTACCTACCTCTCCTTCGATCTTCACGCCTTTTGCCCATCTGATCTAATGCTACTTACATAGCATCTTGAGATTGCTGAACCCTGAAAACAATACTTCGCTTCTAAGCTCGTATTGCAGGGCAGGACTCCTGAGATGTCCTTTGCAGAAACCAATTCAGACCTACTTCCTTTATTCCTCACTGCGTCACTACCTATCGCAAACCTTTTGCTTAAGTCAATTTTCTTTTATATTTTATTTTACTTTTATTACCTCTACTTCTCCTCCTTCCTGTATTACATCCCTGAAACTATGTTGTAAATATTCAAGGCACCATAAGTAACAAAAAAAACTGTAACTAGTATACCAACTTTCCCAAATATTTACTTTCGCTATTGTGTGTGTTTACTCTAAATTTATCCTTCCTATGTACTCTTCTTATATATTTTTGTAGTTTTATAATATTATATCAGTGTGTCACCACTACTCCCCTTTATCTTTATTTTTATTCTAGTAACTAATTTGTACCCCAAATTATTTCCCATTTAATAGGTTTGCTAGCTTTTCTCTCATTTATTGTAAATAGACTTACAGTTTACCTAGTTTTGTGGTGTTGGACTTTGTTTTTTAACTTACAGATGTAGATAAAGCATTTCAATATTAATCGATAATATCATTTTGTTTATTAACCATCAACATTAATGCCATCAAATACCAATCAACACTTTATATATTATTACCTTTAATATTTTTATTTTCTTTTTTTCATCATGTTTAGACTTAGAATTTTACAACTTCAACTATTTTAGGTACCATTTTAAAAAACCTACAACTAACAATATTTATAATATTTCTTAAACAGATAAAACATTTATCATTTTATTTTTCTTAATAGATTTTCAAAATGTTATTTTTGACGCTTCCCTTACAGCCTCTAACTCTATCCCATGAACCTCTCCTCCCAACTTTTTACATCCATCAAGAGATTATTGTTCGTCAGCCATTTTCTTTTTTTTTTTAAATTGATTAAACTAACTAGAAGACCCTTCCTCGCTATATCACTCCCAACAGTGAGCTCAGGGGACCCAGTTAGGTTTTATTTTTTTTCTCTCATCGTCCGGCTCATCATCTTTTCATTTTTCAACTTTTTCTTTTCACCACACAAGCCGGACACAATCAAAAATGACAACAATAAATCCCTTACATCCACCTCCCCTTTTCCGCATCCTTCAAACCTCCAACTACCTTCCAAGGGATTCCAGTTCGCCGAACATTTTTGTTTTTTTTCATTGATTAATCCGACTGGAACAATCCTTCCTCGCTATACCATTCCTAATAGTGAGTTCAGGATATCCAGCGCGATCTTTTTATTTTTTTCTCATCGCCCGACTCATCATATCAATTCACCATTTTTCAACTTTTCACTTTTTTTTTTCATAATCCAACCGGGCACAATCATTATGGACAACAGGGCTCCCTCTTACCTCTACCTCCCCCTTTTACCTCCATCAATCTTCCCACCTCTCTTCACTGTCTGAACTAATGATGCAGACGGAATATCTAGGGCCTTCTGTTAACGAAAACAATGCCTCACTTAAACAAGTTCGCATTGCATTGCAGAATGTTTGGGATACTACTTTGCAGAAACATGCTCAGATACCCCCTTTCCCCTTTTTCAACCTTAGCGTCACATTATACGTTCAGTCAATAAACTAACTTTTATGTAATAAGATATTTTCCTTGTACGATTCATTTTACCATATTTACCATTTTGTATTATATACTTTCTCTTTATATTTTATCATTCATTTTGTGAGTCTTTATTTTATAACCTTGATTTTTATTTCATTGATACACCACCATTACAACATCTTTCTCTTTTTAATTTGTAGCTTAATAATAATTTTAACTAATTTGTATACAAATTATTTCTTTTATTTTTTATAATAGGTTTGTTAGGTTATCATTCATTACATGTCATTCCCCCAACCAAACCTTCATCACCGGGGACACATTCTGTAGTATATTTTGAGTTAGTTAGATCACAACCTTCTTATAATATTTATCATAACCCCGTATCTATATAAAATATGTATCAATCTTATAACAATGGAGATGACAAATAAAATAAAGATGTAAAGGTAGACCAGACGACGACAAAGGCCAGACGAACAGGTGTTTATGATAATGAGTTCAATCACCCCGTCAACAGGTGGCCAGACGTAATAAACAACCCGGCGCCTGACAGGTGGCGTGATTTTATGGGAGCCAATCAGAACTCGCCGCCATCTGCGAGCGTCTCATATAAAAGCCCCCCAAGATTGGGACAAAGTTAGTTGTAGAGTTGTTTTCAGAGCGACGCCGTTATACGGTCGGACGGATCTTTCACCCCCCCTTCTATCCGCGTAGGCTAGGGCATCCGTGACGCCCGTGGTTCGACTGCCTTCGTCCGTGGTCTACCTCTACTTCTTGGAGCTACCATCTAGACCTGCCTCTGTCTCTTGCTGTCCCCGTGCGGGAATCCCATCACGCACCCACTACCACGACTGCCCAGCACATTCCACGTCGGCTTGATCGGGATTACTACATATAAAAGTGATGAGAGATCCTGTCGACTCATATAATGAGATGAGAATTCCAGTAGCTTTTGTAGAGATCCTGTCGACTACTGTAATGATTTGTTGAGTTGCTGTTGACTCTTGTAGAATCCTGTCGACTACTGAAATAATGTTGAAGTCCTGGTAGCTCTTGTTGTACTGTGTTGACCGAGAGGAACAGTCAGGATGTAGAGTTTTCCAGTACCTCTCTGCACCTTGGAAGACCTTTAAAAGTTCTCACAAAATACAGGCAGTCGTGGTCGAGGCAGAGTGGAAAAGCTTGGGGATATCCATACACAAAAAAACGAAGACACAGTTGCACTAAGAAAGTTCCGTTAACAGATAAAAGCTGAGCTAGGAGCGAAAAGATGGAGATAGAAGAGTTCTTCCTAACTACATGTTGGATGAGATCGACATAACATATGACCGACGCAGTTTGCACTAAGGGTGAACTAAACTAAACTGAACTGAACTGTCAAGTCACTGTAAGGTGATGTATTTATAGGTTAAAGACGGGGCGACCTTATGTGACAGGGGCGTTTCTGAGAAAAGGGGGGCCTTGGCATGTCCAGGTGTGAGAGGGGTCTCTGCATTCCACCACATGTGACAGTGTGGGTGGCCTTGTTTGTGGGAATTGTAAATCGACCTGATTTATGACTTCCATCTTTAGACTTTGTTGTTTTGGCAATACTATGCTCGATCTCTGCTTTAGCTCAACTCTTAAATCTATTACAGATTTTATTTATTTATCCACTTTGTACAAATTACATTACATATGGCGATGCAATGACACAGATTAATCATGCGCATAATTATTTATAGATGTGTTTCTATATACAACATGACAATCTTATTATAAGTTATATACACAGTATGGGGTTGTTGGTTTAAATTACCATATATATATATTAAAAATAAAGAAGGCATCTCCTGACCACTGACTTTATTTTTTTCTATTGTTTTTTCATATATATATATGTAGTAATCCCGATGTGGAATGTGCTGGGCAGTCGTGGTAGTGGGTGCGTGATGGGATTCCCGCACGGGGACAGCAAGAGACAGAGGCAGGTCTAGATGGTAACTCCAAGAAGGTAGAGGTAGACCACGGACGAAGGCAGTCGAACCACGGGCGTCACGGATGCCTACATCGCGGATAGGGGTGAGAGACCCGACCATATGACGGCGTCGCTCTGAAAACAACTCTGAACAACTGTCTTTGTCCCATTTCTGGGCTCTTTTATATTGGTTGCCCGCATACGGCGGAGAGTCCTGATTGGTTCCTGTAAAAATCACGCCACCTGTCAGGCGCCGGGTTGTTTGTCACGTCTGGCCACCTGTTGACGGGGTGATTGAACTCATTATCATAAACACCTGTTCGTCTGGGTTATTGCGTCGTCTGGTCTACCTTTACCTCTTTGCTTTATTTGTCACTTCCATTGTTATACAAGGTCGATACATATTTTATATAGATATGGGGTTATAATAAAAATTAGAAGAAGGTTGTGATCTAACTAACTCAAAATATACTACAGAATGTGTCCCCGGTGATGAAGGTTTGGTTGGGGGAATTACATGTAATGAATGATGACCTAACAAACCTATTATAAATGAATAAAAGAAATAATTTGTATACAAATTAGTTAAAATTTAATGAAGTTACAAGTTAAAAAGAGAAAGATGTTGTAATGGTGGTGTATCAATAAAGTAAAATCAAGGTTATAAAAATAAAAACGCACAAAATGAATGATAAAAGATTAAGAGAAAGTATATAATAGAAAATGGTAAATATGGTAAAATGAATCGTACAAGGAAAATAATATCTTATTGCATAAAAGATGAGAGGAAAAAAAATGAAGTTAGTTTATTGACTGAACGTATAATGTGACGCTAAGGTTGAAAAAGGGAAAGGGGGTATCTGAGCATGTTTCTGCAAAGTAGTATCCCAAACATTCTGCAATGCAATGCGAACTTGTTTAAGTGAGGCATTGTTTTCACTAACAGAAGGCCCAAGATATTCCGTCTGCATCATTAGCTCAGACAGGTAGAAGAGGTGGGAAGATTGATAGAGGTAAAAGGGGTATCTGAGCATGTTTCTGCAAAGTAGTATCCCAAACATTCTGCAATGCAATGCGAACTTGTTTAAGTGAGGCATTGTTTTTATTAACAGAAGGCCCAAGATATTCCGTCTGCATCATTAGCTCAGACAGTGAGAAGAGGTGGGAAGATTGATGGAGGTAAAAGGGGGAGGTAGAGGTAAGAGGGATCCCTGTTGTCCATAATGATTGTGCCCGGTTGAATTATGAGAAAAAAAAGTGAAAAGTTGAAAAAATGGTGAATTGATATGATGAGTCGGGCGATGAGAAAAAAATTAAAAAGAT
This sequence comes from Cordylochernes scorpioides, assembly GCA_030710605.1. Classification (NCBI taxonomy): domain Eukaryota; kingdom Metazoa; phylum Arthropoda; class Arachnida; order Pseudoscorpiones; family Chernetidae; genus Cordylochernes; species Cordylochernes scorpioides. The sequence continues at coordinate 39,335,106 of CP092876.1, read as the reverse complement.
CGCGCTGGATATCCTGAACTCACTATTGGGAATGGTATAGCGAGGAAGGATTGTTCCAGTCGGATTAATCAATGAAAAAATACAAAAATGTTCGGCGAACTGGAATCCCTTGGAAGGTAGTTGGAGGTTTGAAGGATGTGGGAAAGGAGAGGTGGATGTAAGAGATTTATTGCTGTCAATTTTGATTGTGTCCGGCTCGTGTGGTGAAAAGAAAAAGTTGAAAAATGAAAAAATGATGAGTCGGACGATGAGAAAAAAAAATTCTAACTGGGTCTCCTGAACTCACTATTGGGAATTATATAGCGAGGAAGGGTCATCTAGTTAGTTTAATCAATAAAAAAAATAAAAAATGACTGACGAACAATAATCTCTTGATGAATGTAAAAAGTTGGGAGGAAAGGTTCATGGGATAGAGTTAGATGTTGTAAGGGAAGCGTCAAAAATAACATTTTGAAAATCTATTAAGAAAAATAAAATGATAAATGTTTTATCTGTTTAAGAAATATTATAAATATTGTTAGGTGTAGGTTTTTTAAAATGGTGTCTAAAATAGTTGAAGTTGTAAAATTCTAAGTCTAAACATGATGAAAAAAAAAGGAAAATAAAAATATTGAAGGTAATAATATATAAAGGGTTGATTGGTAGTTGATGGCATTAATTTTGATGGTTAATAAACAAAATGATATTATCGATTAATATTGAAAAGTTTTATCTACATCTGTAAGTTAAAAAACAAAGTCCAACACCACAAAACTAGTAAAAGTGTAAGTCTATTTACAAATAAATGAGAGAAAAGCTAGCAAACCTATTAAATGGGAAATAATTTAGGGCACAAATTAGTTACTAGAATAAAAATAAAGATAAAGGGGAGTAGTGGTGACACATTGATATAAAATTATAAAACCACAAAAAATATATAAGAGGAGTACATAGGAAGGATAAATTTAAAGTAAACACACACAATAGCGAAAGTAAATATTTGGGAAAGTTGGTATACTATTTACAGTTTTTTGTTACTTAAGGTGCCTTGAGTATTTACAACATAGTTTCAGGGATGTAATACAGGAAGGAGGAGAAGTAGAGGTAATAAAAGTAAAATTCAAATATAAAAGAAAATTGACTTAAGCAAAAGGTTTGCGATAGGTAGTGACGCAGTGAGGAATAGAGGAAGAAGGTCTGAATTGGTTTCTGCAAAGGACATCTCAGGAGTCCTGCCCTGCAATACGAGCTTAGAAGCGAGGTATTGTTTTCAGGGTTCAGCAATCTCAGGATGCTCTGTAAGTAGCATTAGATCAGATGGGCAAAAGGCGTGAAGATCGAAGGAGAGGTAGGTAATGGGAGAATATGGGAAAGAAAATTCTTCTGAGGGAGGTTAAAAAGAGATGGTGGGGCCCTAACTTTTAAAACGGGTTGACAAAACGATAAACTATCCTATAACATTATAAAAATAAGATTTGCTATAAAAGGGATTTTATATAATTTTCTTATCCGTTTTAATCTGGCAAGTTATTTGGTGGACACGAAAGTCTAGTATTCCGGTGTGCCAAAAGCACGTGTTTCAAGTAAAGGTGTACTGAAACTGGAGAGGTCAACATGGCCGCCACTGTGGGGGCTGTGGCTGACGCACCGCGCACCGGTAATAAAAACAAACAGGAGATGACAATCGCTGTGCCTAATTGTTTTTCTTTCCTGTCGTCTCGAACTTCTGGGATTCTCTAGGTGAAATAACCTTAGTTTCCCAGTAAGTTTTGCGTTAAGATGTATAGACAAATCGTTAGATTGGAGATTATTAGCGGTGATTAGGTTTAGAAAAATTATAAAATAATGAATTCACAACATTTTTCTAAGAGAAAAGGTTATGGCGTGGGTACAACATTCGATAGAGTTTCGTAAATAACACTTTAACACAGGTAGGAATGAAATACAATGGGGTATGGAAATTTTATGGTATGATATTTAGTTTTCGCATATTGCATTTATAGTTGTATTTGTAATTGTGGGAAAAATGGGAGGCACATTTTGAGATGAGATAATTTAAAATTGAAATTTATAAAAATACAAATCTAGGACTAGTTTTTAAAACTTTTAAATATTGAGAAATATTAATTTGAATAGTAATAGGTTAAGTAAAATAAAGAGCGTAATAAATTTAATTATTAATATTATGGCCATAAATAAGGTATTTAAAAAAAACACACACAAATAAGTTTAGAAAATATGATTCGAGTAATTAAAATATAATATGATTATTTATGTAAAATTGAAAGTTGCATATTTGGATAATGCCATTTTAGGTGAATTTAAGAAAGGCATGTAAGATTAGTAAATAGGCAAAAATGCGTGATTGAATATTTTTAATAATAAAATTGAAAATGATGAATTAAAATTTGTAATTTGATTAAAATAAAGTAAAAATGATAAATGAGAGTGTGAAAGTTTTAAAATTTGAATAAAAATGATATAAAAAGGTTATAATTGATTTTAAAATGCTTAAAGTGAAAATATGAGTATAAAATTTATGGGGAAAATGGCAGAAACAAAGTTTAAAGTACCTTGAAATGGCTGATGCTGGCTGGAGTTGATCTCTGGAGATGGCTGTATGGAAGAAGGCTGCTTGTTGCGTGGGATCCGTTGAAAGAGGAGATGAGGGCTTCCTCCGCACGAGGCACGGCTAGTCCCCGAATGGCGTCTGTTAGGCGGTCTACAAGGTCTTCGTAGTGGCGCTGCATGTTGGTGAGGGCATCCGCGAAGTAGTCGTCTCCGACCTCCGTCATCCTCTGCATGCTGCTGTCCTCAGTTATCCTGTCGACTTTAACGGGTTCTGTAGTAATCCCGATGTGGAATGTGCTGGGCAGTCGTGGTAGTGGGTGCGTGATGGGATTCCCGCACGGGGACAGTAAGAGACAGAGGCAGGTCTAGATGGTAACTCCAAGAAGGTAGAGGTAGACCACGGACGAAGGCAGTCGAACCACGGGCGTCACGGATGCCTACATCGCGGATAGGGGTGAGAGACCCGACCGTATGACGGCGTCGCTCTGAAAACAACTCTGAACAACTGTCTTCGTCCCATTTCTGGGCTCTTTTATATTGGTTGCCCGCATACGGCGGAGAGTCCTGATTGGTTCCTGTAAAAATCAGGCCACCTGTCAGGCGCCGGGTTGTTTGTCACGTCTGGCCACCTGTTGACGGGGTGATTGAACTCATTATCATAAACACCTGTTCGTCTGGGTTATTGCGTCGTCTGGTCTACCTTTACCTCTTTGCTTTATTTGTCACTTCCATTGTTATACAAGGTCGATACATATTTTATATAGGTATGGGGTTATAATAAATATTAGAAGAAGGTTGTGATCTAACTAACTCAAAATATACTACATATATATATATGTGTGTGTGTGTGTTTGAAAATTTTTCTTTATAAAATTGAAAGGTTTATTAGAATTTAAAATAATGTTAATAAACTTCAAAAGTTCTCTTTCTGACAAAAAAAAAGAGATGTATATAGGCTTTAAAGTTCCAAAAGTTTCATTATTATATAAAATCAATTTTTTACACCCTCTCATTTATTACTGGAGCCTGTATTTAAAAAAAAAGTGCAGAGGAATGCCTATAATTTATGTATAATATATTATTTTAAAAGGACCAAACTAAGGTACTCTAGGACAATTATCTCTCGCGTAAAACCTTTTGACATATCATCCATAGACACCATTATATTATTATTTTCTAAAACATTTCACCATGAAGCGACTCCCCTGGAGTTTGACGAGCGGGACCAGCTCCTTTCTCGCAGACATCTCCCGCGACCAGATAGCGGCAGCCATCCACCGCATGTCAAATGGATGAGACGGACTACCCTGCGAGTTTGTCAAAGCCTTTGAAGATTTCTTCGCCGAAGTTCTTTGGCAAGTCTTCGAGGCTTCTCGACTCCGCGGGGCCTTACCTCTATCCTCAAGGCGCAGCAAGGTCATCCTGCTGCTGAAGGTGCACGTTGGTCCGGGTCTGCAGGAATTGGTCTCCGACCAATCAGCCTGCCAACGACCGACTACAAGGTCCTCTGCGGCGTGCTCATGGCCCGTCTGCGACGTCATCTGCCAGACCTGGTCCCCCAATGTCAGACCTACGCCGTTCCAGGACGGTCATCCTCCTGAAATATCGCGCGAGTGTCTGACGAAGCCGCCGGGGCATCCAGACATGACACGCCGCTGGCTGTCATCTCTTTGGACCTAAAGTCGGCCTTCGACACCCTGAGCAGGAGCTACCTGTTCACTCTACTGGAGAAGCTGGGCCTACCATCTACCTCCTAGGGTGGATTGCTGTCCTTTACGGGGAAGCAGACGCTCCGTCCGGGTCGCAGATGTATACACCAAGGCCTTCCCGCTTCTCAACAGGGTGAGGCAGGGCTGCCGTCTCAGCGCCGCATTCTTCAGCGTCGGAGTTGGACCTCTGCTTCACCGCCTCGAGAGGACCTTGGGCCGCGGCAGCGTGGTCGCCTATGCGGACGACATCGTACTCTTCATCAGGGACGACGCTCAGTTTGAGCTCGTGTACCTGATCTTCGAAGAGTTCCGCATCTCCTCCGGGGTGGCTGTCAACTTCACGAAAAGCTGCGGGCTCTGGTGCGGTTCCTGGAAGCACCGGACGGATTCTCCTCTGGAAATCTCCTGGACGTCCGAGTCGCTGTCCGTCCTGGGCTGCACCATCACCACCAGTAACACCGTCGTCTCCCAGGCCTCCCACCTGATGGGGCTGCTGGAGCGAGCCATCGCGAGGTGGTCACCCTTCACCCGCGGCCTGCCGCTGGTGGGTCGTGCTCGCGCGGCCAACATCCTGGTCTTGGGTTCCATCCTGCACCACCTCCACGGCTACCTTCCACCTGAAACCACCATCGGCCGGCTGCAGGAGCAGCTGGAGCGCTTCGTGTGGGGTACGATCAGAGTCTCGTGGCTCCCTGGGCGCATCCTGGCTCGTCCAGTCTCCGATGGTGGCGTCGGCCTGCTTGACATCGCGGGTCAGCTTCGACTCGACTGCCTGAAGGGGTCCAGACCTCTCTTCGCGCCGCCGCCAACGGCTACTCTTGGCTGGTCCGCAGCCGGGCGTGGTTAACACCGCCGGCTTCTGACATCTGGCTCTCGCCTAGGAGGAGGAGACTGCTGAGCCTTTGGGAGGCCGCGTCCAGCGTCCTCGAGCTTGACCACCGAGTTCTTCATCCCGCCAGCCTGAGGTCCCTGCGTCTTCGAGGCGACAACAGGTTCCTGCGGCCGCCAGACCTGCTGGCTCCCGAGCGCTGGCTACCGGCGTCTGTCGGTGACTTCTCCGATGGCGCCACAGCACTAGCGCGATCAACGTGGGCCGCGCTCCTGGACACGCAGCACCTGGAGGCCTTCTGCCAGCGTCTCCTGCAGGAAAACGCCAGCTCCAGCTATCATGTGGAGTACGAGGCGGAGACCATCGTCCTGCGGGGATCGGCGACCCCCATTACCCGCCTCACCAGCCAAAGGGCGCGCCGGGCACTGGACTCGGCACGGCTGCAGGCGCATCCTGCTGCAGAGCTGGCTGCTCGGTGAACCCTTATCGTGGATGTGCCCCGCTCCATCCCCTGGGCCGACCTGCGTCGCAACTGCTTATCGGGGCACGACGCAGATGTCGCCCTACGGCTGGCCCTCCACACCCTACCCCATCCTGACCATCCTGCCTCGAGGCGTGCCAACGGGTCGCTGACCTACAGATATTGGAGTTGCCAAGCCGTGCGACCCCTGCTCCGGGAGTTGGTCGCCTCCTGCGAAGTGCCCCTGGATCTGCAGGCCTGGCTGTTCGGCGTCGGCCTCCATCCCGAGGCAATGAAGTTAACCAGTGTAGCGAAGGCTACCATCTACAAGTACCATCTTGGTCTTAAGGTGGGTTACGCCAGCTTCTTTATCGACCTGCTCACTCTGTGCGAAAGAACTCTCGCATTCCACTGGTGGCGGAGTCTTTCCCGCGGTGGGCGCCACCAATGAAGACCTTGTATATATATATGGTAATTGAAACCAACAACCTCATATTGTATATAACTTATAACAAGATTTTGTGTTAATTTGGGTTGAGTTAATAAGATTACCTTTTTTATATTATTATTTTATTTGAGATCCAATTTAAAAACAGGAAAGAACAAAAAAAAATATTATAAACTTCTTGTTTACAATTTACAAGATAGAAGAACAAAATACAGAGTTGTCAAATCATTTTTGGTCATTTATATATATATATTCACAATTGCCCCAAGTAAATGACACAAAAATGATGATCGATGATCAAATTATATACATATTTCAAAACAGTTTCAATAGCCTCCGAAAGATGGCGGGACAAGTCCAGGAAATGTTACAGCTAATTAAAACAGCAGCCATTTTATTTGTTTATTAAATTAAATATAAGAAATATATAACATTACATATTTATATTAGTCCCTTTGAATTATAAAAACAATATGGCAATATTATCACACAAATTGTACTGTTTAAATATATATCTAGACTTTAAATATTTCTAAGCTAAAACATATTTCAAAGTCCAGTCAAAATCAAAATCCTAGACATTCTAGAGCATTATACAACTTATTTTTAGTTGAAGCTTTAGTTAAAAAATCAGAAAGATTATTTTCAGATTGTATATATTCTAAAATGAAATTATTTGAAAGAATTTGTTCATGTAAGTAAGAAATAGCTCTGATCATATGTGCTGAATTGGCAGATATATTAAAATTTGTACAAAGTTTTATAGCTGAAATATTGTCACAGTATATTTTAGTGGGTTGATAGCCATTTTCTAATTGAAATAGTTCCTCAATAATGTATTGTAAATGGATTGACTTCTTATAGCAACTTAAAAATGCTTGTAATTCACTATCACAAGTAGAAAGTGAAGGTTGTGCTTGAAATTTAGAGTTCCAAGATATCAAATTGTCTCCAACAGTAAACAAATATCCAGTAACTGATTTCTTTTTGTACTTACCATCTCTCCAACTAGCATCAGAAAATCCAGTAAGTTGGGTATTACCTTTATTGTAACATAAGGCAAAGTTAATAGTTTTTTCAAGTATCCAAAAATGCCTTTTAATGCATTAAAATGAACTTCCCTAGGATCCTGTGAATATTTTGAAAGCTGTGTCAGAGGAAAATATAGGCTAGGTCATGTCTTTACACTTAGAAACAGCAAATTTCCTAGGATTTCTTGGTATTTTTTGGATCACATTTCTTGGAGTTTTCATATTGTGAAAAATCAATATTTACATCTAAAGGTTAAAAGAGAAAACGAAAAATAGCGTGGTGAGTTTCTTTTTATTAAAATTACAAGCTTTCAAGCAAAATGCTTTTCTTCAGGTAATCCAAGAAAAAATATATGTGGAGAGGTAAATACACCCACCTAAGTAAGATTTGAAAATTAAAGCAGAATTGCCACGTGGGAATTTTTGGAAGAGATTAGTGTATAATTCTTCTCAATGTATAATTTTCTTTACAACATAAACCTTAGATTATTAAAACATTGGATCAGTAAACATGAGGGCAACCATTTCGTTCAACTACATTACTTTATTTTTCATATAACATTTTTGTAAACAAAAAAGGTGATGATGATAAATTCAATGAATATTTACACAATCATAGAAAAATTCTATTAAACCTTTATATAAACATAAATATTCTAACTAAATTAAACATTCTCCCGCCACCAACTTGATGGGGGACCATCAAAAAACATTATATAGGTAACAAACATAATTTTACAATAGGTCTTCTGTAAGTCCCATTAGCAGTCTTGACTTCTAACACTCTGATTCTAGCGTCATCTCCTGGAAACACCTTTGAAATTCTTCCAATCTTCCATGCTAGTGGAGGTTGCTGTTCATTCTTTATCTACACCAGGGATCCTTCCTTAATGTTGGGTTGGGGCTTACATCATTTGGATCTTTGTTGAAGTTGTGACACATATTCTTGGGACCATCTTGTCCAAAAATGATTCATTGATTTTTGAATTAATTGCCATCTATTTGGCAAACTCATTGCTATGATGTCATCTTCATCGGGAAGCGCTGTTAAAGAACCACCTATTAAGAAATAACCAGGAGTCAATGCCTGTAGATCTTCAGGGTCCTCAGAAAGAGGACAAAGAGGTCGCGAATTCAGGAAAGCTTCAATTTGTGATAACAATGTTGTTAGTTCTTCAAAATTTAGCAAAGCACTGCCCATTGTTCTTCTAAGATGATATTTCATGGACTTAACTCCGGCTTCCCAAAGTCCACCAAAATGTGGAGCTGATGGTGGAATAAATTTCCACTGAATTCCCTCTGAATTCGTAAGAACTTTATTGGCATTGTGACATATTTTCCCAATAATCTTATGCGCACCAACAAAATTAGTGGCGTTGTCACTATGAATTGTTGCTGGTTTACCTCTTCGAGCAATGAACCTTCTTATTGTGGATATGAGAGCATCTGTGGTCAGACTACTGATTAATTCTAGATGAATGGCCCGAGTGCTGAAACATATGTACAAGGCAACGTAAGCATTCATGGTTGAAGTTGTACGTCCCATGTTCCGTTTAATCAGAAAAGGTCCTGCAAAATCTATTCCAGTTACCAAAAACGGCCTTGATCTGTTGATCCTTGCAAAAGGTAGATTTCCCATTAATTGAAAAGGAGCTTCTTTTTTTTTTTACGAAATCTAGCGCATTTCATGCATGTTCTTAAAATTTTCCGTACAACATATCTTCTAGAAGGTATCCAGAATATATTTCTTATTGCTGCAAGCGTAGCTTGAGTTGATGAGTGAAGATTATGAACATGAACATTGTTTACAATAAGAGTGGTAAGATGATGTGATCTTGGAAGTAAAACTTGATTAATCCGATCACCATAAACATTTACATTTTTTAATCGTCCGCCAACTCTAATGATTCCCCTTGAATCCAAAAAGGGACATAGATTGTATATTCTACTCTTATTCGGGATTGGCTTGTTGCTCAACAGGCAATGCTTTTCTTTGGAAAATTCAATAGATTGAACACACTTAACAACTGTCAACAGGGCATCATTCAACTCTCTTAATGTTAAGGGCTCCCTGTTCCTTGAATGTGAAGGCATTCGACTGTTGTTGACAAATCTTAAGCACCAAGCTATGATACATTTCAGTTTGGTTAATGATGAGCAGTTTATCACAATGGATGGAATTTCACACTCAATTGTACCAAAATACGTCTTGATTTTTTCTTCTTCTTTAAATTCTTCCTTGGAGCTATTAATGAATTTCTTAATTTCAAGGGCAGGTTCAATTAGCCATGGTGGCCCATTCCACCATAGTGGATGTTCTACTAAGTCGGATGGAAATATTCCACGTGATGCACAGTCTGCTGGATTCTGCCTTCCATCAACATGGCACCAAACCCCGGAGACAAGCCGGTGTATCTCAGCAACTCGATTTGCCACAAATGTCTTCCATCGGCACGGCTCGGAATTGATCCAGCATAAGGCTATAGTAGAATCAGACCATAAATAAATTTCATTGATGGTAAGAGGAAGGTTATCATATACAGTTTTCACTAATCTTGCCAAAAGTAGAGCAGAACATAATTCTAACTTTGGAAGTGAAACCACCTTCATAGGTGCGACTCTTGTTTTTGCCACTAAGAGAAATGTCTTAGCGCTTGTGTTTGAGAGGATCACCTTTAGATACAGAGATGCAGCATATGCCTTCTGTGAAGCATCACAAAATCCGTGAAATTCTACCTTCATATAATTACCTGGTACCACGCATCTTGGGATCTGAATGTGCTCTAGCGATGGAAGATCCTGGTTTATCAAAGTCAGCTTCCTTCTTAGTTCCTCTGGAATTGGGTCATCCCATTCCAAACCAGTCTTCCAAAGTTCTTGCAAAATCAGTTTAATAGTAGTCGTAAATGGTGAGTTCCAACCCAGTGGATCAAATATTTTAGCAACCTGTGATAGTATTCCTCGTTTTGTCATAGAGTTCAGTGGCAGAGCTATTCCCTTAAATGTGAAACCATCAGTTCTTGGTTGCCATTGAAGGCCTAAAACGTTGACAAATTCCTTTTATTCCTCAAACCCAATATTTGTGTTGGTGGATCTTAAATGATTTGGTAAAAGTGACAGAACATCAGGAACATTGGAGGTCCACTTACGAAGTTCGAAGCCTCCTGCACTTAGTAAACCATAGAGTTCTTGCACCAAATTCTTGCCTTCATCTACTGAAAAAGTTCCAGTTACTAGATCATCAACATAAAAATCTGTCAATGCTATTTTGCTAGCTTTTGGAAACTTACTCTGCTCATCCAAAGCCAACTGTTTGATGACACGAGTGGCCAAAAATGGTGCACAACTAGTCCCATAAGTGACAGTTTCTAGCCGATAGTCCTTTATTTTATCATGAGGATCATTCCGCCATACAATTCTTTGGAATTCCGAGTCTTTTCTTGTGATATTCTAATCTGCCTATACATCTTGGCGATATCAGCATTTATAGCAACAGGATGAATTCTGAATCTCAGAATGATGTGAAACAAATCCTGTTAAATTTTGGGCCCTGGAATTAAAGCATCATTCAAGGACAAACCTGAATCAGTCTTTGCTGATGCATCAAATACTACTCGCAATTTGGTGGTGCAACTTTTTTCCTTTATTACAGGATGATGAGGCAGATAGTACCTTCCCTTAATGATATCTTTCTTTGGTACTAAGCTCATATGTTCCAATTCAGATATTCCTTAATGAAGCTTCTATATTGGTCATAAACTTCAGGTCGTGGAATCAAAGATATTTCCAAAGAACAAAGTCTTTTGATCGCATTGGATCTTGAATCTCCTAATTGGCAGTCATTCCGAAATGGCAGTTGTACAACATATCTGCCTGTGGAATCCCTTCCATGTGTTTCCACAAAATGGATTTCACTTTCATTTTCATCCTTAGATATAGAAGTCACATCAGGAATGAATTCCAATTTCCAAAATTTTTCTACTATATTTTGGGTTTCCAGGCATGCATGATGTGACTGAATGATATTCCTAATACTTATCCTACTACCCTTAGAGGAAACTCTTTCAGAAAGGAGCCATCCTAATTTAGAAGAAGTAGCAGTTAGTTGTTCTTCATCGCCGATAACGGACTCGCTAGTGAACAGGCTCATAGCTAACTCAGCACCAATTAATATGTCGATGGGAGCAGAAATATTATAATCTGGATCAGCCAGAGGCATGGTTTTGAGATGCGCCAAGTTTGACTTTGGACATGTAAGAGTTGGCAAATTATTTGTCAACTTATCCAACACCAAGGCGTTCACCTTGAAAAGTTCATCGGATTTGAAATGTGGCGTAAATTCAAACTCCACAAGTCCATAAGAGTGACTCGCAAAATGTCCCGAAATTCCCGATATTTGCGAGTGTAAGGTAACATATTCAAGTCCTAGTCTTTTTCTACATTGTCCTGATATAAAGTTCGCCTGAGACCCTGAGTCTATCAAGGCTCTACATGTCTGAGGCACACCATTGTTATCCTTGATTTTAATCCTAGCGGTTGTAAGCATGACATTTGAAAAATATTTCTCATTACTTAAAAGACAAGTGGTATTTTTGATGTCTTCTCCACACTCAAATTTCCCTTCATCAACTTCTTGAACCTTGGTTTCAGGGTGAATCAAAGTGTGGTGTCTTTTCTTGCAAATTTGACAAATGTTTTTGCAATAACAATTCTTTGCTAAATGGTTTGGCTTTAAACATCTGAAACACAATTTAGCTGAACTAACAAAATTCACTCTCTCTGACTCAGGTAATTTAGAAAATAAATTACAGCTTCAAAGAGCATGTGCACCTTCACATTTAAGACATTTTATCATATATGAATTATAAGCATTCACCTTTTGTAATTCCTTTTTCATTGAATGTTTCTCCACATTTGAATCTTTATTTGGTAAATTCTGCAAGCTTTTTGCGTGGATTTCCAAAAATTCCATTAAATCCTTAATTGAAGGCACAACTCTTGGGTTGTTCTGCAATTCCCATTGTTTTCTTGTTGTTTTATCAAGGTTATCTTGTATGATCTTGACGAAAAATACCTCAGATAAACTATCGATTTGGTAACCCAATACCTTCACTGTTCTTATTATTTCGTTGCAGCTATCTAGAAGTTTGAACATTGAATTATGGTTGTCATCGGCTAATTTTGGTAATCTTAATGCATTATCTATTTGGGTGAAAATTAGATCCTTTGGGCTATCATATCTTGTTAATAAAGTTTGCCAAACCTCAACATAATTATCGGCTGTAATTGGAAATGCGTTGACCAGTCTTAGGGCTTCGCCTCTCAGTTGGCCTTTCAAATATTGTAGCTTTTCAATATCAGGTATTTGTGAGTTAGAACCAATTGCAGAAAAAAATAGATCCTTAAATGAAAGCCATGATTCTGCCATTGAAAGTTGGCAACTCAAGTTTAGGCATTTTAACATATAAATTAACTTTTTTTTTTCAGATGGTTCTTGCCCATTATGCTTTAAATCTAATTCACACTTTAATCTTATACACTTATCTATACAAATTTCCACTTCGTCATTCAAATCATCATCCTCAAGTTGCTGCAAGAAAATATCCCTCATTTTCATCAAATCATTATTTGCATAATCTAGTTTGCATTTCGTTGCATTAATATCCACCATAGACACAATGGATTCGATATTTTCCTCTATGCCTTTTATAGTTTTTTATCATTTTTAATTTTTTAATTAAAGTTTCTACATCCATAATTGCTATTAAATTCTCTTCCCAAATACTTTTAGTTGAAATATATGGTTACAAAATACTTATAAGTTGCCTTTTTTTTTTGATCAATTTTAACTTGACTTTTACTTACGTTCAATCGGGCTCGAGTTGACCAATGTATAATTCTTCTCAATGTATAATTTTCTTACAACATAAACCTTAGATTATTAAAACATTGGATCAGTAAACATGAGGGCAACCATTTCGTTCAACTACATTACTTTATTTTTCATATAACATTTTTGTAAACAAAAAAGGTGATGATGATAAATTCAATGAATATTTACACAATCATAGAAAAATTATATTAAACCTTTATATAAACATAAATATTCTAACTAAATTAAACAATTAGCATTAATGAATAAAGCTTATGAAGACGAAAAATTGTCACGAACGCAAGTTTATTTCTGGTATAAACATTTTAAAGATGGCCGTAAGAGCATCGCAGATGATTCAAGGTCAGGTCAGCCATTGACGTCAACAACGGATCGCAATATTGGACAGTAGGTGATTTAATTGTTGCTGATAGAAAAATTACTATTGATAATATATCTTAAATACTTGGAATTTCGTATGGTAGTTACCAAAAAATATTGGTGAACATTTAAACATGAAAAAACTTTGTGGTTATTTTGTCCCACGAAATTTAACAGATCAACAAAGAGAAACCAGATATTCAATTTGCAAAGATTTAATTGAAACTGCAAATAATGTTTCTGATTTTTAAAAAATAATAATAACTGGTGATGAAACATGGTGTTTCTTTTTGATTCACAAACCAAAAAACAATCACTCGAATGACACACACAAAGTTCTCCTAGGAAGAAGAAAGCTCGTCTTGACAAGTCCAAAGGAAAAGTAATGCTTGTAGTGTTTTTTGATTATCAAGGACTTGTCTATTATGAATTTATTAACGAGGGGATTACTATTAATAAACAGGCATAAAAAGTAATACTTGTGCGCCTTCGTGATGCGATAATAAGAAAAAGAAACCAACTCTTTTAATCAAAACAGAGGAAATTGCTAAATGATAATGCGCCTTCTCATAGAGCCATTATTGTTCAAGACTATTTAGCCAAACACTCTGTATCTGTCTTACCGCATCCTCCTTACTCTCCTGATATCGCCCCACGTGACAAGCGACGGTGGAGCTAAACAAGCTTAGAAAAATTGACTTTGAACTAGCTTTTCAACAGCTTTTTTCACTCTGGAAAAAATGTGTAGATAACCAAGGCTCCTATTTTGAAAATTTTGATGTCTTAATTACTATACTATGAATATAAATAATTAATTTTAAAAAAGAGTCCGGGAACTTTTTTATCCTAGCTTGTATATAATATTTTCATCATATATATAAATAAAAATTAAAATAACAATATTATGTTATATATATATTAAGATTAGAATTTTTTTTTGTGTTTTGTTCTTGAAAAGAGGTGCAGTCGTGAAAAAGTAACGATAATTATTTACCTTTCAAGTAGATTTTATTTTGAATTACTTGAAGTAAAATTACACATAAAATTATTTATCACTGCAATATAGAATTTATATAATGAATTCTATAATCGTGATTTTAAAAAAAAGGTAGGGTTAACTATACATATTTACAACAATAATAATTAAAGTGGTATGTTTTGAATCTATGGTCAAAAAATATATAACAGTCAATGAATGAAAATGAAATATATGTTTTAAAAAAATAAAATATTTGTATTTTAGATTATATAATATTTCCCCCCTGTGAAAAAGATTTTCAAGATGTTAAAATTTAAAAATAAAAATGGCTATTACAAAAATAATTAATTAAACGAAATCAAAATGTCTATAGAAATAATTACAAATTAAACAATAAAAATCAATGTCCATATTTTTTCAAAATAAACAAAAGAAAGTTTGTTTATTAATAATTTATATAATTATGAAGTTAAAATAAAACTATATACAAGAAATAATAATGATAGATTAATATAAAATTTATATGAAGCCAAAAAGGTATTTTAAAAATGTGTAATTATGCCATTATGCTTTTTGTATTTCAAAATATTAAATGGCAGTAGAAAAGTTTATTTTTACACAAAAATAATTTAAAATGAGTTGTTTCTAAAATATTAACATTTAAATTTACCAGAAATAATATTTAAAAGTATTTTTCAATAATGGATGAGTAATTAAATGATTATAGAGAGATATTTGAAGTGACATTAAGTTATGTGTGTAGGCAAAAGAATTGGGGTTGATATTTGTTCTTCATTGTCCATATCCAAAATATGGCCTTCCTGTAAAAAAACATGGTTTATCATCAATATCTATTAACTTTGTGTTAGAATTTTGGTTTACTATTAAGTCATTTTCTAAATTAGTGCTATTTTGAAGTAAAAAATCTGATTCTGGGTAAAATAATTTAAGTTTATTAGAGTGTATAATTTCTGTTTGTTTTCTTTGAGGTAAATTGGGTTTATTTATTTCATATGTGACTGGAGAAAGTTGTTTTAAAATTTTAAATGGGCCTATATATCTTTGTGTTAATTTACCAGTGTTTGGATAAATAAAGGTTTTTACTAATACCTGATCTCCTTCTTTAAAAATGGGTTCTGGGTGTTTAATATCATAAAGTTGTTTGCTGTTTTCATGGGATTTTATGGTTCTTTCAATAGCTAATTTTCTTGCCTTTTCTATTGGTGTATGTGTTTCTATGCCATGTTCTATATACTGTGGTTGTATTCCATAGTATAAGAACCTAGGTGTAAAGCCTGTTATTGTATGTATTGTATCATTATAACTTTCAGTGATATTAGGAATATATTTTGTCCAAGGGATCTTTAAATTATGATTATATTCACATCTTAACCTATTTATGATAGTGGAATTTAATCTTTCTACTTTTGCATTTGTTTCTGGGTGATGGGCACCGGTGAGTAGATGCTTAACATTATTTTTTCCTAAAAATTGTTTGAATTTATTGCTAAGAAAAGCTGCATTTCTGTCAGTTATTAATATTTCAGGTTTGTTAATTCGGAATAAATTTTTTAAACAAGTTATATATGAATCAATGGATACAGATTTTGTAGGAAAGGTCCAAAGGAATCTACTGTGATGATCTACTATCATATGGATACTGTGTTTGGTTGTCCCATAATTATGTAAGCCTCCCATTGTGTCTAAATAAAAAAATATGATTGGGGTGTGTAGCTATTGGCATCTGTTGTAGTGGTCCATAAACAATTCTGTTATCCCTAGATTTATTTAACTGGCAAGTTTCACAATGCTTTGTGTAATTAGCAATATCCCTAGTCATATGTGGCCAATAATAGTATGGAGAAATTATTTTAGTCATTTGAGTTGTTCCAATATGTCCATGTTTTGTATGTACTTTGTTTAATAATTAGTGTCTTAGTGTTTGTGGTACATAAGCTCTTTTAAAACCCTTTCTATTGATTATAAAGATATCATTTTGTATTTTAAATTTACTATTGCTAATTTGTTCTGTTGTTTGATGTTCTTTTAACTCATTTTATGTTAGGTTAAATGATACTGGTGCTCTTGACAGCATGTCTGCTTCTATATTATTTAATCCTTTAATATGTTTTATGTCAAAGTTATATTGAGATAGGATTAAGGACCATCTAAATAATCTACCATGTGGGTTTTTTACATTTTTTATCCATTTTAAAGGCAATGTAAAGTGTATATTATGTAAATATGTATGAAATCTTTGTACTAAATTAATTATTGCTAATGTTTCAATTTCTGAAGCAGTATAATTCTGCTCATATGGGTGAAGTTTTCTTGAATAAAAAGCTATGGGGTGTAAAATGCCTTGTTCATCAGGTTGTTTCAGGACTCCTGCTACTCCTAGACCTGAGGCATCTGTGATTAAATGGCATGGTTTTGATGGGTCATAAATATAAAGTACAGGTTTTGAAATGAGTGCATTTTTAAGAGTTTGGAATGCTTGTTCATGTTTTGTACTCAATAACCAAGCAGCATTTTTTTTAACAAAAGTCCATTTAATGGTTCCCTAATTTGAGCATAATGGGGAATAAATTTATTATATATATTAATTGTACCTAAAAATCTTTGTAATGTTTTAATATTGTATGGTCTATTTAATTTTAAAATTGCTTCAGTATTTGTGTTATTGGGTGTATATTTTCCTGAGTTAATTGTGTATCCTAAAAATTTTATTTCTTTTTGTAAAAATTTACATTTATTGAGATTGAGTTTTATATTTTCTTGTTCAAATATGTTTAATATGTCTTCTAAATGTTTATGTGTTCTTCATAAGTTTTGGAGTGTATAATAATATCATCAAAATAATTTAAAGCATACTGTCTGTTATGTATAGTGAAAATTCATTTCATAATTCTTTCAAATTGTGAGGGTGCATTTTTAAAACCATATGGAAGTCTATTCCATTCATAACAACCTAATTGTGTTACAAATGAAGTTTTATATTTATATTTTTCATCTATGGGTATATGCCAGTATGCATTTTTAACATCTAGAATAGTATACATTTCTGACTGTGATAACCTATCTATAATTTGTTCTATAAGTGGAATTGGGGTATGTTCTTGAACTGTTTTTTTGATTAAGTTTCCTATATTCTATACAGAGTCTTGTGGGGTGATTTGGGGCATCAGATTTCTTATTCACTAATAATGCAGGAGAACTATAGGGGCTAGATGAAGGCCTAATAATACCATACTTTAATAATTCAGTTATTTGTTTTTGTATTTCAGCATTATTGTAAAAAAATGTCCTATATGGCTTTTGTGCTATGTGGGAATATTATCTAAAAGAGATATGCAAATTGGGTTAGTTCTTATGTATCCAATATCAAAATTGGGTTTAGCGAAAACATTCTTATATTTATGCAAAATATCTGAAATTATTTGAATTGAGAAATTTGGGTTAATATCTGATTTACTAAGGTCTAAATATGAGTTATAATTGACAATAGGGCATGGAATTTGCATACTGTGATAAGAGTTAGAATCAATAATGGGATTTGAATTATGAGCTATATGTTTAACATTTGTATTTGGTATATCAAAAGAATTAAAATTATACAATGGGTTAAATATTTAGAAGAGATGAATTTTTAACATAGTATGGGTCTGGAATACATAGGGTGGTAGCATATGACTTTTGGTTGTCAGTTTTTGGATTAAAGGAATACAAGAATTTATAATTTTGAAAAATAAGATTTTTTGAGAAATCTATTTGTAATCTAAATTTATAAAATGTTGGTAAACCTAAAATAAGATATTCTATTGGAGTATCACAAAAAAAAAAAACATTTCTTGATACTTTGTAATTTTACCTAAGCTAAGCCTAACTAATATTTTGTATAATGGATCACTAAATCCTTCTACCTGACCTATTTTATCTTTTGGGGAATTACCTAATATTTTATAATAAATATGGTTTAAGTATTTTAAAGGGATAATAGATATGGATGATGCAGTATCAAGTACACATGGTAAAGATATTTGATTTATAATAACAGAGAATAATAATAATGTTCTACCTGGATTTATGGGCTTTGGGGTAGTATTCTTCTTCAGTGGGCAGTCCCTGTGAAAATGCATCCGGTTGGGTATCTGGTTTATAGTACATATCTTGCAGGGGTATGGGGGTAGGTTTATGGGCTTGTGGGTTTCTTGCTGGTGGTGAGTTGCTGCTGCTGTCCTTGAGAATGGTTGGAATTTCTTAGTTTGGGAGTAGCTGGGGTTAAATTTTACTGGAGTAAATTGCCTATCTCTTGTACTGGTAGAGGGTTGTTGGGGTTCTTCTAGACTTTTTTTCTATTTTAGTGGCCATTAATAGCCACTCTGAGGGTTGTATGGAGTCTATGGTAGCTAGATAGGGTTTGAATTTTTTCTTTATTCCCTCATTTAATAATTCTATTATGGAGGTGAGGTTTAATTCTACACTGTTGATCAGCTGCATTTTTCGGTGATAATATTGGGTGACTGTTTCATTTTCTTCTTGTATGATTTTCATCATTTCAACCAATGGTGTAAGTTTGGTTTTCTGGAATCTGGTTATAAGGTTTTCTTTGAGTTTATTCCAGTCCTCAATATGGCAAAGGCTTTCGAAGTAATATGTTAAAGCCTCATCCTGTAAGTAATCCGATAAATGAAGTACCTTCCAACTATTATCAAACCCATAAGAATCACTTTTTCTTTCAAAATTTATAATCCAAGTTTTAATATTTAAATTATTATTGTATTTTACAAAAGACGGCATCGCTTTATATGCAAATTCAACATCTTTTTCTCTTTTTGCTTTTGCCATTATTTCACAAGTTCCAAATAAATTGATATAAAATTCAATAAAAAATAGTTAAGTCCTGTCGGCTTATATTAAGATTAGAATTTTTTTTGTGTTTTCTTCTTGAAAAGAGGTGCAGTCGTGAAAAAGTAACGATAATTATTTACCTTTCAAGTAGATTTTATTTTGAATTACTTGAAGTAAAATTACACATAAAATTATTTATCGCTGCAATATAGAATTTATATAATGAATTCTATAATCGTGATTTAAAAAAAAAGGTAGGGTTAACTATATATATATATACAACAATAATAATTAAAGTGGTATGTTTTGAATCTATGATCAAAATATATATAACAGTCAATGAATGAAAATGAAATATATGTTTTTTAAAAATATTTTAGATTATATAATATATATAATATTATATTTTGAGACGCGGTTTTGACTCGTTACTCAAGGGTAGTTTAAGATAGAAACTTTAACTTGAATTTATTCCTCCTTTGAATTGACATAAACAATGTTTTTAAAAATAAAGTCACAACACACATCTTATTCTATGTTGAAATCGTATTTTAGATAGATTTATTTCTCGTTCTTTCATTTCTTATCTCCCAAAAATAATGTATAAAGCATTATTATGAACTTTGTATGTATGATTATCCTGACTTATCAATTTGAACCTACAAAAAGTAGAGATGGGCGTAGTGTGTTATCGAAATCCAGCTTATCTCTCTGCCAGTAGATAAGTTTCACTCTTACTCTTGAGGATGAAAGGCGAAACTAACCTCAGGGTGTTCATGGTGGGAGACACCAAGGTGGGGAAGACAACTTTGGCGATGACCTACGACAATGGCGAATTTCCTGAAGACTACATCCCTAATGTGAGTTGTCCCATTGATTATTCTAGGGTGAATTAAGGGAGGGAATTCACACGATGCAACTTGAAAAGAAACTCTCAATTATCTTGAAGATAGAAGTTACCTGGCCGGCATTCATATTTCTGTAAAAAATAGACACTTCGGCCAGTTAAAGTTTTATTTTCTCAACGTTTCAACAAAAATCTTTTGTCTTCGTCAGGATAAATAAATTAAAATAAGGAGCATTTGGCAAGGCGTTAAAAATCGTTCTTCTTTTTTAACGCTTTGCCAAATGCTTTATTTTTATTTATTTCTCCTTGACGAAGAGAACATATTTTTGCTGAAAGGTTGATAAAATAAACTTTAACTGGCCGAAGTGTTTATTTTTTTTACAGAAAAAACAAAACAAGAAACTCTTAATTGTTTCATTTATTTTCAAAAGAAGATATGACTTCAAGTTATTGTAGTAAGGGGTCGCGTAGTGAGGTATCAGAAACAATGTTCAAAGTTACATGAGCTGAAGTTGTAGGGGTGTAAAGCACCGAAGACACGATTCAACGTCAACTGAGTTATAGATTAAATTTAGAAATATTTTAAACTACACTTTTTTAAAATATATAAAATTGAAACCTACTTCTAAAAACTACAATGAATAAAAATTAAAATTATTCATTTAGGTACATTTTTATACAGTTCTAGATGTTTTGAAAAAAGAGCAATCCTGTTGAGAAAAAATTATAATTCGTAGAGGAAGAGAAATATCCTTTATTGCCTAAAGATATCAAACTATAAAAGAAGGACAAATAAATCAAATTATATATACATCAGAAGCTCACGCCGGCCTGCCTTATTCACTTAACTGCTAGCCTGCCTAACAAACAAACAAAGCTGCACTATATAGGCAGAGATGTCAATCAGCATAGGCAATACTAAAATACTATGCAAATCATGAGTATTCTATCGTAGAAATATCCGGAATTGCCACTTTCAACAAATCTATTAATGAATCTTTAATTAAAAAGGCATATCAGGTCTATTAGTATGAAACGCGAAAATTTTCAGTGAATTCAAAAGTTCACCAATTCCATACAACAAAAGATTTTTTATTCAAAGTAACTGCCCTGATTAGCTATACACTCGGACCACTTTTCAGGCAATTTTCGAATTCCTTGTCTGAAAATTTCTATTCCTTTTGAGTCGAACCAGTCAACAAGTCATTTTAGGAGTATGTCTGAATTCGAAAATTCCTGGTTTTTTAGGGCGTGTCCTAAAGATGTGAAAAGGTGGTAGTTCGACGGCGCTAAGTCTGGTGAGTACGGCGGGTGGGGTTAGAGTTCCCAGCCCTAGTCTTTTATGGTGTTTTTGACCACCGTAGCGTTGTGGGCTGGAGCGTTGTTATGCTGCAGTATCAGGTTGTTGTGCTTTTCACGCCATTCCGGTCTTTTTTCATTTAACGCCTCTCTCAAACTGTGCATTTGTTGTTCGTAGCGATTAGTATTGACCATTTTGCCAGGTTTCAGGAGCTCGAAATATACTACGCAGGTCTGGTCCCACCATATACAAAGCATTGCCTTTTTTCCGAAGCGATTGGGCCTAGGCGTCTGTTTTGGAAATTGGCCGGGCAGGCCCCACGACTTTTGGCGCGTAGGATTGCTGAAGTGGATCCATTTCTCATCAGAAGTTACGATTCAGTGCAAAAATGACTTCTTTTCATGACTGGCGAGCAGCCCTTCGCAGGTTACCAGACGCCGTTCTTGCTGCCTTTCGCTCAATTCGTGGGGGACCCATCTGGAAAGCTTTTGGGTCATTCCGAGGCTGTTTAAACGTAGTGAAACAGCACCTTGAGACACCTGGAGCTGTTTTGCGAGTTTCTCCTGCATTTGGGTACTGTCCTCATCCAACAAAGCTTGCAGTTCAGCGTCCTCGAACTTTTGGGGCGATTTTCTATGTGGTTCATTATCAAGTTCAAAATCGCCACTTTGGAATTTTTTAAACCACCTGTAAAACTGCGATTTGCTCAGAGCGTGGTCGCCGTAAACTTCCTCGCGCATTCGGCGGGCTTCAGTGGCACTTTTCTTCCAGTTGAAGGCGAACAACAAAACTTCCCGCAAATGGGCACTTTTTGGCTCGGAAATCGCCATATTCCACGGGCTCCAGAAATTTTTCACGATTCGAATTTTTCTAAAACTTCACGCATGCTGATGCCACGTGAGTCAAAGAACAAAACGCCTACAACAGCGCCACCGTCGGCTCAAATAAAGTTGCACAGCGGCCTCTGGCGCCCATTTTCGCGTTTCATACTAATAGACCTGGTATATTGGATCAAAATATAATTTATTTAACCAATATTTCAGTTGGCTGAACGCCAACCTTTTTCAAGGACACACATTAATATGTTTTTAATTAAAAAGGCATATATTGGATCAAAATATCATTTATTTTACCTATATTTTAGTTGGCTGAACGCCAACCTTTATCAATGTGTTATAACATTTTAAAGTGTGTCAACAACAAACTCAGCGCCACATAACGTCAACAGCATTAAGTTTTTAAAAATATTTTGTTATATTCAATGAGAGAAAAAAATTGATATATATATATGTAGTAACCCCAACTAAGCCGACGTGGAATGTACTGGGCAGTCGTGGTCGTGGGTGCGTGATGGGATTCCCGCACGGGGACAGCAAGGGACAGAGGCAGGTCTAGATGGTAGCTCCAAGAGGTAGAGATAGACCACGGACGAAGGCAGTCGGACCACGGGCGCCGTGGATGCCCTAAGCCTACTCGCGGATAGAAGAAGGGGTGAGAGATCCGACCGACCGTATAACGGCGTCACTCTGAAAAACTCCTTTGTCTCATTTTCTTGGCCCTTTTATACTGGACCCCCGCATATGGCGGTGAGTCCTGATTGGCTCCTGTAATCACGCCACCTTCTGGCGCCGTTGGTCGTTGTCGCCGTCTGGTCTACCTTTGCCTCTTTGTTTATTTGTTACATCCATTTCCACAAGGTCGATACATATTTTTATATAGATATGGGGTTATAATAAATACCAGAAGAAGGTTGTGAACTATCTAACTCAAAATATACTACATATATTTATATTATGGACAAAAATTTTGTAAAATATAGGTGTGAATATTTTGAAAATTAACAATAACGCCTATTTTATATTTTAAAATTATTTGTACTATGTGTAATGATTTTTCGTATAAAAATAAATAAAAATAAAATATATATAAAAGAAATGCTAAACTAAAATTTTTACTGAAAACACAAAGCGTAAAAATTGTTTAAAGAGTTGGTTAAAATAAAATATATTTAAAAAAAATCTAAAATTATGAAATTCGAAATAAAATATAAGTGAAAATGGGAAAATATTTTTAAAAAATGATATCACACAAATAAAAACATAGGAGAAACAAGCAAGCCTCTAAAAGATCGAATCAATCAACATAAATCTGGTTTAAGAAATTTTAATTCATTATCACTCCTTATAGACCACGCTTTAAAAAACAACCACACACCGGACTTTGATAAAACAGATATTTTATACCAGAACATAAATGAAAAACATTGCCGATTATTTTTGGAAAGTTGGACCTCCGCAGAAGACAAAGACAGTATACAAGGTGTGTCCAATAAATAATGAGATTGGTCAAAAATAATGAAAAAATAGAATGATTAAAAAATATATATTAGTATTTTTCTAAATAGTCCCCTCCCGCATCTATACATAATTTCAATCTCTTCTCCCATGATTTAAAACATTTAGAAAAGGCATCTTTCGGAATGTTCTTCAAGACCTTTTTCGAATCCGCTAAGATGGACTCTCTAGTGTCAAATCTCCTTCCTTTTAGAGCCATTTTGAGTTTTGGAAAGAGAAAAAAATCATTTGGAGCTAGGTCTGGGGAATAGGGAGGTTGTTGAAGTATTTGGATGCCGTGTTAGCCAAATAAGTCAGTACAGATGTACGGTGTGTGGTGGTGCATTATCATAATGGATAATCAAATTTTGGAACTCCACATTTCACTTCTTTTCAAATGAATTGATTCACGTACACGTCTCATAATGTTTACATAAGACTCCTTATTGATTGTTTGACCTTCCTCTAGATATTCATAATGCACAATTCCCTTTATGTTAAAGAACGTGACCAATAAGACTTTGTTTTTTGACTTGCAAAGTCGGGATTTCTTCGTTCTTGGTTCATCTTTTCCTTTCCACTCCATGAATTGCCGTTTTGTTTCCGGGTCATACCCGTAAACCCATGTCTCGTCTCCAGTTATTACTTTTTCCTTCCAATTAGGGTTTTCTTCCACCATTTCAAGCATTTTTTTTTTTGGCAACTTCAACGCGATTCTCCTTTTTTTGGATTGTGAGCATTTTAGGGACACATTTTGAAGGTGTCTTCTTTAACTGCAAGTCTTCTTTAATTATCGATCCGACTAATGATTTTGATATCCCTGTTTCTTCCTCAATGTCCCGTAACCCTATTCGTGGATTTTCTTTTATCAAATTTGAAATTTAGCTCACCTTTACAGGGTTCCTGTGCAGAATTTGACGTCCAGCACGCTTCTCATCTTTCATCGATTCCATTCCATTTTTAAATCGTGAATGTGGTGGGCTTATTTAAATTTTCATTTCTAAATGCCAATTTCAACATATCTAAAGTTTCTGAAGCCGATTTCCCAATTTTTTAGCAAAATTTAATACAAATTCGTTGCTCGAATTTTCTATCCATTACAAATTAGAAGTTGTTATGCAAGGCGTTCTTTTTACAAGCTTACAATTTATCGACTGCGCGCGCAATCACGTGATGTGATATACCGCAGTGTAGTTGAAGCTTTCTATTTTTTTTTAAATAACTTTTAAAAAATATATATCATTTCATTTTTTCTTTGTTTTTGACCGGTCTCATTATTTATTGGACACACCTTGTAAATAGGAAAATTGAACTACCAGAGATATATTCGCAATTTAGATCGTCATAAAATATTTACAGTTTGATTTTTCATTTCATTACTTCAAATTCCCGATATTTTAGGTCTATATTTTAATTAATTTTATAGGGAGAGGCACACATTTAGAAGCACGTAAAATTTTTTTAATGCTCAAAACGCATTTTTCCTTTTATATATCTTTCTTTAAATTAATGTAACATCGTTTAAGTTTATTTCAAATACAATCACACGCTTATTTTATTTATATGT